>JASVER010000097.1:1768890-1832418 GCA_030449065.1 Oceanodroma leucorhoa
CAAACAAACAAAAAACCACAACACCTCAGTGTAGGCAAGGCTAAAACCTTGAGTGTTCCCACTCCCTAAATAAAAATGTCTGCCCTTCTAAATGAGTTGGAAGAAGATGGCTGTGGCTTCCTTTCCCATTCTTCAGGCCCAGAATGAGTTTTCGGTCAGTTGTCTCCTAGTTAGTGTGTGAGACTGTTCTTTTTCAGATCTCTTCCTCAGAAGGGCAAACACTCGGGAATGATGGTGTGACAGCAATCACAGGCTGCTGTAAAAGCATGCAACCTCTCTCTTTTTTCTTTTCCTTGTCCCTCTCAACTGTGACATTGGTCCTGCCAGCTGAAATCAGAAAGGGATCCTATTTGGGTTTCCTACTAGATTTGAACATGCACTGTTTTGGGATGGGTATGTCTTCGTTATTTTTACTCTTATCGTGAACGAGTCTGTACTGGATGTTTTCAACCACAATTGACCTTCAGTAATATACGGATCTTGAGAGTGAGCTGACAAAGAGTAATTGGGAGAAGATACTGGGCTATCAAAAATGTGCTTTCTCTGTAGCCTGCAGCTTTTAAGACTCCCATTGCTAAAATTTTAACAGGATGGCTCTAACTGTATGTTAAGCCTGATGGATGAAGAAAATATGCCCTCTGGCATGGTGAAGGAGCCGTGTGTCTTTCTTCCCCCTTCTCAGGGGGTAGAATAGATTTGCTTGTGATAGACAGGTACTGGACTATATATTGAGTGATTTCTGTGCGGGGCGCTCCTTGCAGTGATACATTTCCAGTATGCTCAGGGTTTTTTCTGCTAATGAAAATGTCATTGCTGTCTCTAGCAGACCAAGARCAACTGCTGCTCCTGAGTCACAGTGTCAGGGTTTGGAGCTGGGGATGGCAAGATAGATATTACACACTGGACTGTTCTAAAGAGTTTAGAAAGATTTCATAATTATACCTCACCCCCCTCCCTTTCTTTTAAGTTCCATAATACAGCAAGTTGCTTTTCAGCAAGGAAAGAAACTGTGTATAATTATCCTTCTTGTACAAGTGGATAACTGTGGGGAAAGTTAAGTGATTTGCCCAGAACCACAGGGAAGTGAACTGCTGTAGAAAAAGTATTTCTAGCGCTCTGTCCTGTGGTCAAGCCTGTGCTGCTCCTCCTCTTCACTGAGTTAGATGACTGACTGGTTTGTGTAAGCTGGTTTTATTTGCTTTGAGATGGAGAGGGGCGAAGGTCTTTTTGCACTAAGTCGTATGGGAGCCCAGACTGGATAACCACTCTGAAACTGGAGTTCTAACCTGGTATTGGCTGRTCCATTGACTCAGAAGAAGAAACCACAGTTGCACTTAGCAAGAGCTTTTTTCCATGGAGAGACTTTATGAACCAAACACCTCCACGTCAGTGGGACCCTGGTACTACGGTGCTTAAAATGCACTTGTTGACAAAGTAAATGCAGATTATGCTTGTGTAGGGCCGCAGCTCACAGCATAGTAACTCTCAGTCAGATACTGTTTTCATTAAAATGAATAAATAAAAATCATGGCATGTTGCATTACAACAAAACACTTGAAAACACAAAAATGAACCCTCCTCACATTGAAGTTATCCTTCCATTATTGTTTCCCTTGGCTTTTTTTTTTTTTTTAATTAGCAGCAGTAGCAGACAGTTGTTGTCTTTTGAAAGCAGTCCACTCTTAATCTGATGGTGCAACAGTACTGTAATCCCCTGGCGCTCCAGAATAGACTGATACACTTCAGGTCAATAGCAAGCCCTGTCCCCAAAGGTAAAGTTAGGCAAGGCATCACGTAACTGCCAGGCTTGCAGAGAACAGGGCACTTGTTTGGTGATGGTTCGTTTTGAGGTTAGATTTAGATGCTTTTTTGTCTGTCCATACCCAGGTGTAGCTGACACAGTGGGGCCTGCCTTGTGCAGACAGCCGGTGGCAGGGAAGCAGTGGCAGCTGGCAGAACAGAATTGCTGCCCCCCCGCCGTGTGCTTGCTTCTGATGGGAATAGGCCCCCAGTATGCTGTGGTGTTCCGCTCCTCTCTCGCCTTTTGTTTCCCTAGATTAGAGCAAGAGACAAAAAGTGGAGATCTCTCTTGAGGGCTGTTTTCTCTTAGCAGCACAGCATTACTTGGAGTCAATTATTTACACCTCCATAACGTGATCTCCCTCTCTCTTTAGGCCTTGTCTACGCTTGTGATTTGCCCCAGTTAGAGCCATTAGTTCCTGTTCAGCAGAGCCACAGCAYAGGAAGACAGAATCATACTTTTCTTTGTGTGGATTTATACCAATTTCTGTTAATGATGCTGTACGGGCACCATAGGGATGTGTATCTGCTTTCACCTTCTTCTGTTTTACCRCTGGCATCTTCTCCCATCTAGACTGGGCTTTTGTGCTTCAGTCAATTGTAAAATAGCTCACCAAGGCAGTGTGGCTTAGAGAAGGGGCTCCAGCTCTGGATCCAAGAGCCTGGATTCTGATTCCTGGTTTTGCCCTAGATTTGATGTGTGACAATGAGCAATTCGTGCTTTCTCCCAAGCATCTGTTTCCTCAGCTGTAAAATGGGAGAATGACATAAGCTGATATATAGCTCTTTGAGGTAGGTAAATGTGCTAGCTACTGTGGGCAAAGGAGACAACAGTGTTAAATAAAAGTTGGATAACCTAGTGGTTTTTAAATGTTCTGCTTAAGATATTTTCTAATCCTGTTTATTTTTCTAAGAGAAGCACGGGGGTGTATTAGCAGAGACCAGAGAGGAGGAGCTGCTTTGCACTGTTGCATGCCACCACCTCAGCACACGAAATAAACTGTGCTGTACTTCTTCATGGTGAAGCTTTTTTGGAGGGATACAGGGAGGAAGTTAGCCTGCACTGTGGATGGAGCTGGGTTTGGTTGTAACCAGTCTTGCTGGTAGCTGGTATTTTTTGTGACTACCATCTTTTCACAGGCATTTCAGCTTAAATGTGCCTTTCAGGAGTAATTCTATGGCCATTTTGATTCTGAGGAAAAATGCAAGCRTGACTGAAGGAGTAGACTGGACAGAGATGCTTGATTTTTGCGGACACTGTAGCAACAGCACATTTGCCCTGAGAAGTATAAAGTGGCCAACTCGTATCTCTTGGGCACTAACGCACAGAGGTGCACCTGGCCTTACAGAGTTTTTATCTGAAACTGCAAAGCTAAGCAGGTAGGCTAGCTGCCCTTGGACAGCTACTTTGCCACTGCCTGTTGCATCTTYGTTACCCAGCTGACAAGTAACAGGTATATTTTGCCAGAAGATGGCACGGAGCATGCAAGAGACAAGGAGCTTCTCTGTGATAAAGATGAATTTTCCGGCTTGGAATTGGGCTTCAGCGTTTGTTTTGAATCTCACTGTTAAACAACTGGATGCTGAGCTTTTTCTTTAATGTCCATTTAATCCTTCCTTAAGCATGATTCACACCGTCCTGATGCAAAGCTACTGCATTGCAAAGCATGAAAGCTGTGAAAGGAACTTTTCATTAATTGTTCACTCACTTTTTCTGTATGACTTCTGTTTCCTTTGTGGAATGTTTTTGTTTGCAGCTTGATCTCATACCCATTTCAGCCTCTATTAAAAYTCACATTGACTTAACTGGGTGTTGCCAGCGTTAACTGTATTTTCCACAGAAATTCCTGCTGTTGCTAGCCTGCATGCAATGTTGTTCACTTAGTAAAGGAAAGTGTGTCTAATAAATAAGAAAAGATGTGTGCTTTAGGGAACCTTGGCCACTAGTTTCCTACATTGCTTTCACTGCTTGATTGCATGGAGTTGGGTGACAGGATTTTTAGGGGGAAACTTAGTGTAGARCTAAGATTAATAGTTCTTTAGACTCAAAACTTGCCTTTAAATTTTTCTTGAGAAGTACCTAGAATGTATCAGGGACGGCATTAAGAAAAACAGTATCATGTAACTCTGTGACTGTCCTTGCATTTCTCARTGTGTTTAGGCTTCTTGTCCGTAAAATAAGCATAATTGTAATCCTCTGTCTCAGAAGAGCAATGAGTATTCATGCAGTAACAAGTGGGGGTTCTTGTTTTACCAACAGTTGCTTGCAAAGAGGAAGAGTATTGAGAAGTTGATTTTGTAGTGTGCAGAGTTCCTGGAAGATTGATGATGTACAGCATTTTAACGTGCTTTCTCCYATCATTTTTTCCCTCCTCCTTCTGTGCTATCTGTCCTCTTAAAGCTGTAAGGCTGCCGAGTCTGGTCTCTTTTGGATTTGCGGGAAAATGAATTGTGTGTGACTTAAGAGCTCTGCCTACACTTAATTGAAGGCATAGAGGACTGAAGCTTTGAAGAAAGCATAATTCTTCCCTAAATGTTTCCCAGTCATTTGAACTGAGTAGATGTTAATGAAAACCAGCATTAAAACAAACAAACAACCCCCCCAAATTAAAAACCAGCTGAATAGAGCCCRTTCCTGTCACATACTTACTAGGCATTATCCAGTGCCCTTTTAAATAGGCAGCGCCTAGCCCCAGTGGTAGAGAAGTGTTTGAGCTATGAATTACATTGGGTAAAATTTCAGCATTCTTTTTCTAACTTTCAGATGCAAAAAGAAAACGCAGCACAGACAGCTATTCATCAGATTCGTGGTTAGACATGGATGAAGAATCTTGTGATGCCCACACCCGGGAGGAGAAGGATGACAGCTTGGATAAGAACTCCAAATCCTTGGTGGATGGCTCCTCCTCACCCAACAGCACACACTCAGAAGGGAAGGAGGGTGCAGGAAGAAAACAAAAAGCCACGGTAATGAGATACCTAAAAAGAACTTTGTCTAATGAGTCAGATGACAGCGTAAAATCAACGACCCCCACGGACTATCCCAAAACACCAACGGGGTCTCCAGCTACAGAAGTTTCAACCAAATGGACTCACCTCACAGAATTTGAACTGAAGGGTTTAAAAGCCCTGGTGGAAAAGCTTGAATCTCTCCCAGAGAACAAGAAGTGTGTTCCGGAAGGCATTGAAGATCCGCAGGCTCTCCTAGAGGACATGAAGGTGGGTGTGATAGCTTCCTGATCCACACAGACTGTATTCTGTGGGCATAGAAGACAGCAGGAGATCAGAAAGCAAAGCTCTGCAGCAGAGGGATGGCAGCTTGTGTGTAGTGACCAGCTCATATCACTCTATTACGCCATAGAGAGGGAGATTATGCCTCTAACAAAAACCATCTYTGCTCTGTGGAGATGGCTGTTTGCAGTCTGATTTAATTGATGCAGTCCTTTCTGACTGTTACAGCTGTGGCCAAAACTTTAGATCCTCTCACAGTTCAGCAATTGTTAAGTCCCATGTGTAAATATTATACCTCAAAGTCTGTTTATTTTTACAGTCTTAATCTGCCCTTTTTGGTCTAGTGTCTTTCTGGAGTATATCTGATTAACTGACATACAAAATGTAAATACTTGATTGTAATTCAGAAGATACATTGTCTAACATTTTCACTTGCTTTTTTTTCTTTCACCTTTCTCATTTTCTTTTCCTCCATTGCCCTCTATAGGTTGATAATTATTCTCCACTGGTACAATATACTGGTTTTGGAGATGGTGCGAGGAGTGAATGCTCACTAGTGACAGAACTTCTCTTTAGATTTTTAGTATACTGGAAGTGGTACCTCATCTGACTTAGGGATAAATTCCTCCTGAAGACCAGCATGGCCTTGCTGCTTGTAATCCCAGCCCTGCCTCTGATCTGTGGCATCCTTTTGGACTACTTGCTTAGCTTTTCTGTGTCTTGTTTCCACATTGGATAAAATATTTTTTTTTTAAACAAAGCTGAGGGCAGCATACTCTTGTAATTTTGCTGGGACTTGTCAAATAAGGCTAAAATTGTCAGCCTGTCCTCCACACGTCCAGTACCATGGCAATTTGGCCTGATGTGGAACTGAGTATTGATTCGTGGTCTTGTGTTTGCACTGCTAGTTTTGTGCTGTTTCTGTGTACAGTATGGTTCTTCAGCTACATATGTCCTATACACAAGAGCTGTGTAAACCACAATCTGAGGGGAATTATATGCTAAAAGGGGAGCCTGTGCTTTTTTAGTGTAAGTAGTGTAACAGCTGCTTAGAAAAGGCTTCAAAGCTAGTTAAAAGAAGGCTGAACATATGCAGTGTGCAGCGGAACCATATTCCACAATCTTGGAGCCTGGAAGTGTGATACACGGCACTCGTTTTGGTAAACCACGAGAGCTCAGAAAGTCTATTCTTGCAAAAATCAGCCACTTTGTATATGAAAGTGGACACACATGCCCGAAGTCGTGGCTGTAGATTCACTGACTTGCTTTGTGATCGGTCGTCTTCTAATCAGAAATCAAAATGAAGCTTCAAGACCAGGAGTTGAATTTGTGGTGAAGGAGAAAGAATGGTAGCATTACTTTTCCAAGCTTGATGCACAGACCAAGTTCCTTAAAAATAAACTACCCTTTCCTGAAATCCCAGAAAGGGGTACAACACATAATAAATGGTGCAGATGTTCAGAATATGATCATGCATGCTCTTTTGATGACATACTCCAATGCACTGTGAGACATCTTACTAGAACACGGCAAGATACCATATGTGAATCTGGTTTGAAGCACCGTGTAGGAGTATATGCTTTTGTATTCCTCTTCAGAGCAGTGGATTCACTGAGATGGAGAACTGCACACAGAAATTTAAGAAAAAGGCCCAAGTCGTGCCCTTTTTGGTGATATTGTGCTTTAACTGGTATTAAATGGGCATCTGCCAGTTTTTGTGCATCGTGCAGAGTTGCAGTCTTGATGTTCCATCTCCTTTGATAACTGCCGGCTTCTAAACTTTCTCTCCTTGCCAGCATGCACTGTAACCGTCAGGATGTAGCCCAACATCTGGATATTTATGGTTCCCTGCTGGTTAAAGAGCCCATGACCACATCTAAACATCATGCACGCTGCAGAATTGTTTTCTCTGGAATCACCTCTGTATGTTTGGCTAGCCTGTGACTGATGAGTCAGAGTAAGACCTTTTAAAAGGATGTTAGCTCAAACATTTTCTTGAACAGTGTCTAAAGAACTCTTAAAGAACTTTCTTGCCCATCTTTTTTACAATATTGGCCCACATATAAGGCAGCCCTCAATTTTCAGAGAATGGGAGTCAGTACAGCATAGTAAATTAATTAAACCCCATGTAGTCTGCTTCCTCCATAATTCCCCCTACGGTAACATAATCTGCTTGCTAGGTGCTCTGAAGGAATTGGGGCAGTTAGGGGGAGTTGCACTCAGTAGTTGCTTGAGTTGCTTGAGTATGCTTCCTCTCAAGTCGGGAGTGGAGCCCAGGACTCCCAACACCGGTCTTCCCTTTGCTCATCAGCAAATTGTCTGAGGCAGCCACTGACGAGGTGTGTCCCATTCCCATCTAGTGTTGGGACCCTGGATGCAACAASCCATTACTCCTTCCTGCCGCTGTGTTTGTTGACATGGTAAAGAACAGTACAGTGGAGCCAAAGCATCCTATCTCCTTGTAAYCCATGTCATACCAAAGTATGAAGTTTGTTTTATTCCGTTTGTTGGCTTTTAAAAAAAGAATCAGAAACAAGTGTATCGGTGCATGTTTAGGGCTTCTACCTTCAAAGGCCAGAGCATGCTGCTGGAAAAGTTGCCAAGTGACTGATTTCAGCCCCTTGAGCATACATCTAGAATAACGGTCCTTGCAGGATTCCTGTATTGCTTGTGTGCAGAATGCAGCTGTTCAGTAGTTTGTTCTGTCCTTGCTCCTCAGTGTGTGTTAGGTACATCATACCGTTCAGACCCTTGGCTGAACGCGGTGATACGAATGTTCCCTCGGGGTTCCCAGTGATACTCATCACTACCGTAGGTCATGTGCTTCACAAGTGGTAATTGATGAGCTGTTGTTATCTCTGGTTCACAGGTAGGGAACTAAGGTGCAAAGAGATTAAGATAAAAGCRACCATAATTTTGGATACTGGTTTTACGTGCCGTGGATGTGATTTTCAGAAAAGTTAGCGTTATTTAAGAATGATACCTGCACAAGGTAATTGTAATGGTATTGAAATGGTAATTGCTTAACATTTCTGCTGAGCAGAAGTTCTGATCTTTAGCATCCAGTTCCCAAGCCAGGTGTGAGGAAGAGGAGGAACGTACAATTCATGACTGCCTGTGGAAACTTGATTTAAAAAATTTGCCCTGTGCCACATAGAGACATAATGTCAGAAGAAGAAATGCAGTCCACTTTCCCAGACTGGTATTTATCTCCTTAACCACTAAATCATATTCCCTCTTACGTYGCTAGTAGTTTTCCAACTTGTACAGAAAATAGTGTGGGGATTTTGCTGATAGCATTAGCAGTAGAGTGAGCAGAAGCCTGGCACCTTTACATCACCCTGATGAATATCCAGAGCACCAGTCATCTGTGTGACTGAATGGAGGCAGAAATCCTGCAGAAGCAGCTGTGCAGATCATACGTGCTGTGACTGTATTCGGCTATATGCACAAGGTTTATTTCATKGGCAACCTGACTTTTGGGCATGTGATGTATTAATAATACAGACTATAAAAAGTACCCTTTTAGTGCACCCATTTGAGAGTTATTTTTAACAAATGCATAGCAAGAACATGCACTGACAGAAAGTCTGAAAGCTCTTGCTCTGCTTGGAAAGCCTTAAACAAGTTTCTTCCTGAAGAAAATAAATCCATGTTTATTGTAGCAGTTTTATTTCTTAATGAAATACACTCAGGAATTTTTCTGTATGACATTCAAGTCTGTCTTTGTGCTTCAGTAAAATAGTTAAAATGTTTTCAGAAAACAGGATATGGGTAGTTAAAACTGGAGAAAGGAAACTATTTTATTTAGTGATGTAAAGTTTCACAGAACAAATTTGGGTAACTTGCAGAGAATCCATGCTTTCCCATCTGAGCAAGAATACAGTAAAGGATGGGCGACTGGATTACTGCTCTTAGTGGTAAATACAACTACAGCTATATACAGCTATTTAATGTCAAGTAGGTGAGACTATTTGAAGTAAAGGGATTTATTTTCCTTATGAGAAGGGAGACTGAAAACTAAACTAAGCCTGTGTAAATTCCTTACACGTCATCTAAGCTCCTAACTAGCTGCGACTATCTAGTGGGGACACAGCAATCCAGAAGTGCCAAGCTAATGCCTCTGCAGATTGAGAACCCATTTATCACCATGATCGATGGAGTGCAGCAGCACAAGGGAGGCTTATTTGCAGAGTGTATCACGGGCCTCACTTGGGGAGCAGGTCAGTTCTTCCCTCAGCTCAAACAAGGAATTAAATTCTTGTCGGCTGCAGCTCTGCTGTATGGGCACTGTGTCATATGAGACCTGCGTTCACCACCAAAGGAGCTTCTCGGAGGCCTCCAAACAGCGATTACTGACAGCAGTGTTCACTCCGTAGCAGATGGCATCTGAACAATCGGCCAAGGAGATGCAGCACTCTCTGTATCCAAATGTCTGCAGCTGGGCTCTGTGAGCTGTATGTGCAGCAAATGTGAGGGGAAATTGTTGTACAGACAAACATACCCTCCCTGAGAGTGCTGAGCTGACCCAAGTTGCAGAAGGACAGAAGGTTTGGCAGTGTAGCTGTTGGCAGGGTGAGCAGCCAGAAGACACTGCAGCCGTTGCCYCCACATCCTTGCTGTTGGTGTTACTGTTGGAGGCACATGCAGCCTGCAGTCATACCTTGTTTTCCATAGATACATGCCCTGAAATGAAATATGAAACAGCGCAACAACTCCGGCTCCCAATTTAAAAATTAAGTAGCAGATGAACTGTTAGAAAAGTACCTACACTGATGAGGAAGAGAAGGAGGGGAAAAAAAATCACTGTGAAGTAGTTTTACTTAGATGGTGGCCTTGGGGATTGGAAGAGTTTCATCATGTGGCTTCTCCACTTCATATTTAGCTACCCAATAGTATGTCAGTCTACTAAAGGTGCAATTGGGGTGGACTTATGCATGGAGAATAGAGCGGTAACCATCTTACTCCTTGGTATAGTTTGCATCCCACATCACAAGACAGGTAAATCTGAGCAGACCTTTGATTGTGACAGTCTGCATCCCACATTAAACACTCTGCCAGTGATACTTGTCTGTATGCGGCCTCCGATTTCAGCACACAACACTTCTGTTGTGTTACTAGCAGGATGGTAATTCCTTTGCTGCTATTGGGGAAGAGGAYTGTGAGATCTGCCTCATAATAATGCCACAGACCTTCCCCACTTCAAAGCAAAAATGCTTCTCTTCAGAAGGGACTGTGGAAGTCCATTAGGGCAGAAGAAACGCAGTTTGAAGAAAAGAGTTGGTCAAATATCTGCAACTCCTTGGCAGCAGGAGAAGATTCTTGTGCAAGACAGATGAAATCTACTGAAATATGTTCTTATTTTTTCTTGCCAAGAAATCTTACCCCCTTCTCATTCTGATGACAGGAAAAAAACTCCCTCTACTGAATGCTTTTCAGGGGAGTCATTCCTTGCTGTGCTTTTGAAATTAATGGCTAAGCTGAATTCTTACATACTTAATCAGTTTCTTTCCTTCATACCTGCTGTTGTCACCACAGCCTTCAAGTGTAATGAATCAGGCAGCCTTGCGCTGGATGAGCATCACGTTGTTTGTCTAACTGGAGCCCCATGGCTTTTCTTTATCTTCTGTCTTTTTTTTTTTTCTTTTTTTTTTTTTTTAGCAGGTGAGCAAAAGTCTGCCTCCTCCAGCCTGTTGTGTGCTGACATTTGACACTGGTCAGTGCAAGTGTGGCTTGGTTATGGTTCTGCTGCTCAGACGTCCATTGTTTTCAGCTGGCTGAGATGTTAAACTGCCATAGTTTTACATTTCTTCTTGGGTAATATTTTCACGTGATACATATGATAACAAGAAAACTTCATTGTCCTGCCAAGTTCTTGGAATATACTCTGCTTTCTGTTGAACTCAGGGTCTCTGACAGTCGTTAGTGGAAATGTTAAGGTTTTCTGTCTTACAGACTTTCAAATCTAAGACTACCAAAGTAAAGAGGGATTCATTTATCCTTTGTTTATATAGCTCTCAAGCTGCCGCCTTGTTCTGGAGAATTTTGGCTTTGCTATGAGAATACAAAAGACGTCTCCATTTTTAGGATTGAAAACTAACTGTCAGAATATGGTCACAGTTCGGTTAATGCAGCGATCACTCTCTCAAAATAAAAAGGATATGAGAAAAGAGGTGCTCACTTAACCTCAGCTCAGCCAGGAGTTAATTTGCCAATGACTAGTCCRTATGTAAAAGTTGTTAGCTGTTTCACTCAAGAGTATTAAGATGAAGRTACGCTACAGGCTCTACATCAGAGTCAGGCTGGGGCAAGCTGGGTTTTACCCCTAACCAGCCAGGCTGTGCCTGTGCAAGCTCCTGAGCGCAGCCACAGTGCCGGGCTGACGAAACTGGGCTTGKACTGGTGTTGCTTATTTTGGTCATTGGCACTGCTTTTGGACTAACCAGTATGAAGAACAGCCTCACTGGTATGATTGTATCTGAAGAAGCAGTACTGTGCTAGTGCTGTAGTGTCTATTAGTAAAGCATCTCTCATTAAGACTGGGGAATTGAGCTGAATCCGGCACGTTGCCTGAGCTCCAGGGAGAGAAAGCCAGCCCCAGGGACACTCTTCCAAACCCTAGTTTAGATGCTAGTCTGCCTGCTTGGGCTCTTGGGGCCTGATACATGCCATCATACTCCTGGCTTTAGTTGGATGATTACAGATGAATGCCAAGTGCACTTCCTATTAAAACAATTACTGTATTTTAAGATCTTTTTGTATAGTGTGTGAAATTTCTAATTATTAAAACTCTACACTGGGGATTGAGAGAGCTCAACAGCCTACTGTTGTCTAATTAAGCTTTTTTCAAGAAGTCAGTATACTTGGGAGCAACACCATTGAACCTAGTTGTTTGGGGTTATCTCCTAAATTCTGTTATGAGGTAATTTCCAACCTGCAGTTCTTGTTTGTTTTATTGGAGCATTTTTTTCCCCCTTAACCTGTTAGTGCTTATTTGGGCTTCAGTTTTCAGCAGCACAGCAGAATCCTCCTTCTGATTTGTTTTTTGTTTTCATTTGTTGTCTTCTTCAGCTACCTGAACTCCAAATGAAGAGCTTTGTAGCTAGGTTAGTAAGTATGTATAGAGTCATGGGAAGCAAGCGTGGACTATTCCCAACGGTACAATTGAGGACGGTTAGGAAGAGTTCTTCCCCACCTCTGTGTTGAGTTACATGGTCATGGGAGTGATTCACAGCGGTAGAAGCTGTGTAAGCCAGTGCAACCCACTCATGAGATTTCTAGGGCAGTGCATCAAAGCAAAAGGATTTGGTGGGGGTGGAAGGGAGGGGAGACCAATCTTTTTCCTTAATACTGTACTATCCAGAGTCAGATCCTTCCCTAGTGAATACTCRGGAACCTGAATGCCTTACCTGATCATGTAAAGTGAACTAGATTACCACAGCTCTGCCCATCAGTGTGGAAGGCAGGCCAGTGGAAGTGACGGTGCTCTTGAATTGCCACGTGCGTAAAGATGAGAGGTTGCAATGCACACTTCTGTATCTTGACTTCTATGTTCAGGCATCTGGGGATCGCTCTAAACTACACGCTTGATGCCCTGTGACTGCAAGAATAATGGTGGCAGAGCCTTGATGCTTCTCAAGTCTTTTGTAGACTTCCTTAAGAGAGAAGGTGTTGGTTGTGGTGACTGGTGGGAGTTATTTGGGATTTAGTGAGCTGGAGTTTAAAGGGAGAGGTGATACTGGTATTRGACTGATAGCAGTGGAAAAACACCAGTCTTTTTGGACACACCAATTTTAAAGATGTCTGTGATATTTGAGGTGATTCATGGCTGATTTTGCTGTCTGTTCTGCAAGAAACTTCACACTGTGGATCTTAATGACAGGTGCGAGAGTTTCAACGTGAATTGGAAGTTTGGAAGCAAAGATGTAACAAGTCAGCAGAGATCTTGTCACTCTATCTTTCATCAGAGTGGAGTATTGTCTTCTGTAAGTCTCTGCACTCTTAAGTTGGARAAATATTTTTCTGGTTAATAAAGGCCTTTTCATTTGCAACAGAACATACTGAAGGAACATGCTGATGATGACCAAAATCTTGCCATTTCGGGTGTCCCTGTGGTCAGCTGGCCCAAGAAGACCACAAAGGTAATGAGACACAATTACTTACTAATCATTGTTGTGCTAGGTCTTGGTGTTTATTTATCTGTAATCTGACAAAGTGCTGTATATGAWACTTTGGCAGCTGCTAGCATTTTTAACATGCAATGTTATTTTTAATGGTTTTATGATTAGGTGTTGAAGGAGAACATAAAAGTGCCTCAGCAGGGAGAAATCRTTAGAGTTTCCATTTAAAAAGAATTTGTTTGGGCCTTACTTGTCAGTATAAAACTTTGATATGTCTTGGTCATTTACTAGTCATGGTTAAATCTAAAAATGTTGATGCAACATTTTGTGTAAATCCTACAAACTGKTCACTTAGTAAGCGCTGTCATCTGGATGAGAAAATGCTTTTTCTCTTGCTCTATGAGACCTCCTGAATTCTCTGTACAAGTGTGCCACTGTAACTCTGGAYGGTTGTTTTCTGTCCCTGTATCTTYATTTTTCCTCCTTTTTATGGGAATAATTCTCTTCACTTTGCAAGAGAACGGTGAGGCTTGCTTCATTAATGCTTATAAAGAATTTGAAATAATTAACTAAAGAATAATGTCAAAAGGCTGGATGTTATTTTTAACAGTGGTATGTTTACCACACTCCAGTTATTCAGCATGCTGTAAAAGCAGCTTTGCTTATTTAGAAGATGTCTCATTGCTTCTATTTTTACTTTCATTTTTCACTGAATTAGTTTTGTAATACATAATTTCCTTAGAAATGCTGAAAGGGTCGGTCAGCTTAAATCAAGCTTCTATCTGAAAATCTGTTGGTTTTGTTATAATTTTAAATAACTTTCAAATAATTAACTGAGTGAATTATTTTCCCTGTTCTCACCTTTTGTGCTGGTGCACTTGTCGTGGCTTTGCATATAATCGCTTGTAGCCGCGAGAATTTGCTGTTTTCAGATGGGAAGTAGGAGACCATAAACATCAAACTGCCAGAGGAGAGTGGGGCAGAATGAGCATATCGTGTTCCTTCTTGGTTTCTTTTTGGGTTTTAGCTGAGCGCATTTCAGATAAGTTATATCTTGTTAAATACGTATTTCCCTTTTAGATTGTAATAAATCCTTGGGAATATGCTTTGTGTTTAAAACATTTATTTGTTTAAAAACAACAGTGGAAAACCTTGAGAGGAATAGCTGTCGGATTCTCCCCTGCTTTGATAGCTGTTGTTCATTCCTCAGTCAAGTATATTCTAGGCATTGAATAAAGCGAAATCTCTGTGACCAGAGGAAGACCGGTGTGTGAAATGCATAAAACAAAACTAAGAAACAACTGACTCTTGTGCTGTATCTTTTGAGCTTGTGGTAGAAGTGAGGATCTTAATGTTTTGAGGCTTTTATAAGCTTTGGCATTTGCTAATGTTCTCGTTCACTTTATTTTGGAATCCTTGATAAAGGGTTCATTTCTTCTATTTTATTTCTGTATATTAGCAACATAACTGTAACTGTAAAAGATTTGTATTTTTTGTGACTYAAATCTTATCCCTCTCTGCAAAATCCATCTTGCTGGCTGCAAGGGGCTTTTCCCAGCTTTCTGGTACTTATTTTCTTTTAGCCTTTCTGAAAGCAAAAACTTTTAGAAGGCATCATTGCCAGTGCTAAGGTACAGTAACAAACAATTAAACACATCGGCTAGTAACAAACGTGAGGAAAAYTTTTGCAGAAAGTCAGGCTTTAGATTGAAGTTTGGAAGTAAACAAAAATTTATAAAAGAAGAAATCCTTTCACCCTTCTCTTCATATTTACTTTGCTTAATCTGTGATCAGTTTGTATTGTGTCTTATGTTTTAGTTGAAAGGTACGCATGCAGATATGGCTGAACGTTTCCCAAAAGGAGTTTGTTGTTGCGCTTCTAATTGGCAAATGTCCATGTCATCTTACATGTTACAGCTATTTCCCTTGCCTGGGAACAGAGGCCAAGTGAACAGGCTAGGAAGACACGTCTTAAGAGTTGAGCCTTTGAGTCCCAAATTAAAATAAAAATATGTTGGAAAGACAATATAGGGGAGATTTGTATAAAGGCAGTGTTAGTAGTTAAGCTTGGTTATTTCTCCTTTGTTCCCTGTAAGTCCTGATAATGAAATAGAAGATTTTACAGAGAAGAAAACCCTTAGGGAGGGAGAAACTCCCTTTAAAATTGGATTGTAGCTGGTGGAGMAAATCTCTATGGCCAGAATATTCCACGAACGTTGAGCACAAGGCAGGAGAGTAAAACCTACCAGTAATTTTGCTTTCTGTAGTATTGSTCTTGTAGTATATAGGAGAAATGCCAAATATTTAACAGTGCCTTTCCTGARATACTTGTGTTCAAAGGGAGTGGCAGATATGATAGGGCATGGTACCAGCTATTATGGGGCTGTTAAGAAGACATTGTAGCTGGTATATCAGCTTCCAGGGAGAGGAGGATTGTCTCATTCCAAGCCCCCAAGAAAAAGAAGTGAACTGAAATCCAGAAGGCGGCAGCAATAAATGAAAAATGTGGCTCTCGCTTTCTCCCAAGAGAGGGCTCTAGAAGAGATTTAGAAAGACAAGAGCAGCAGATGAAGAAGGAAGAATAAAACCARCATTAAATGCCAAAACATTTCAAAGAAAATGGAAATGACTGTAAAGAAAGGAGGGGATGAGACTAGAAACAGTAAGAGAGCAGGACGAGGAGAGAGGCAAGTACTGAAAAGGGATGGAGCAGGGAAAACGTAGAGCAGAGGGAGAGAACTCTTACTAAAGTAAAAGATCCCTGGACAGGGAATGACTTAAACTGTGAATAACCCAAGTTGTGGAGGGGCAGGCTTAGTTATGTTGACTTGCTTTTGAAAGAATAGGCCTTTAATAATCTGAATTATTTTCAAAGCAACAAATAATATTTCCCTTTAAAATTCAGTCACAGTTTCTTTTATGTGTTGTTAGTGTGACGTGCCAACAAGTGTGCGCAGCTCTGTACTGCAAAACGGTTGCTTGAAGACTGTGAAATTCTGCGGTTTAGGGAAGAAACATGTTCACTCGCCTTAAATCACGGTTCACAGTGGATGAGGTGTAATGGGCAAGGCATTTAACTAAGTATGTGGAAGACCCATCCGTGTGTTGTGGCCCCATTGTGCTGCATCGCTCCTGTCTACCTTTTCTAAAGGCATTTGGGGCTGTCCGTTTTACTGCAGCTTGCTCTCAAAAAAAATTACTCACTGGGAAAAGAAACAGAAGTAATGATCAAAAATGTTTTTGTGAGGAGATGATAAAATAAATAGGTGATATTTGATTATCTTGTGGTTACTGTACAAAATGGGAGGCAAGGGTCTGTGTTCTGTTCCCAGCTCTGCTGCAGCCTCCTTGTGTTGCATGAGGTGAATGGCACTTCTCTGCTTCCTGAGCTTTTGTGTATTACATGGAGATGGTGCTTCCATCTTGGGAGGTTGTGAGGTGAAATTAATGTTTACAAAGATCTGTGACATCTTCAGCAGAAAGTTTCGTAGTAAATTGTATGAAGCATTATTATGTTATGGTAATAGAGAAATGGTGTGTGATTCATAGGCACCTCTTCCAGATCATATTTACTCATCTTTATGGAGCTTTTTTGAGTCTTTTGTACTTTTTATAATTTATTGATAATTACTTAGCACAATAATTGCACTCCAGTAGGCACCTTTTTTTTTTTTTTTTCCCCTCAAACGCTCTCTCAGAAGAAGCAAGAACCTGCCTTTTTCTTTTAGTTATAGAGTAAGAGAAGACAGCCCATTTTCAAAAGAAGTCTCTGTCTGATAATGATTCATTTAACAAAAYGTTTGACTCTGCCGGGGATCCTAGGATATGTACAACGATCCTAATTTAGGCCTCTTCAACAAATCAGGAATGTGGGACCAAGTGGATATTTGAAACCTACTTGTCCTGATGGCTGACTGACAGTTTATGTACCTTCATACTAGACAGCACATTTTCCCCAGCTGGCTGCCGAGCACGGATGCAGCTGTGGATATGTAAACCCCATCCCCATTCCTTTGCCGGGGGTTGTGCAACAGTAAGTTCTCCTCACTTGGTGCGGTGCTGAGCGTTATCTGTGGGKTTTTTTGTAATGGTAGTCTGCTGTTTGAAAGGAAGAACTCCAGAGGGTATGCTGCCTTGAAATTTTGGGTTCTGAAGCGACTAGAGAGGAGTGAGAAATAATCCTAACAAACTAACTCCTTCCCCATCCCTGGGACATGAACTTTCTGATGTGAAAAGATGGCAGAGCCTAAACCTGATTTTCCACTGTGGCGACACATTGCTAATCACTGGTGCAGAAAGCTGACTACCGTCAAGCCAAATCTTGAAGCCCACTCTCAAGACTTGCTCAGCCCTACAATATCAGAGTTCCCATTTTATCTGCACAGGGATTTGGGGGGTAGCATTTTATTTAAGGAACTCGGAGTATGGCCCAAGCAGAAACCATGCATTTTTCAAACCATTTCCTATTTCTGGAAGACAACAGTCAACTATAGTAGCATGTAATTACACTCTGTGGCAGTGCCTTCTGTTTTTATTGTGATAAAGATCTTTAGTTGTCTATGAAGAGCAGCTATAAAGAACTAGAATATGTTTGGACTCTCTTGTTCTGTGAAGAGTTAGAAATGCAGACTGTGAGCCAGATTCTCATCTCTCTTACCTGGCACAAACCTAAAGCCACTGCATTTGTAATGATAGCGAGTGTCCAAATATATATAGGTCTGGCTGTGAGCAGAAGATGAAGCTGTAATTTTCAGTAGCCGGTTAACAATGCTGCAATATGTGGCTGTTTTTCTGATGCCCATTCATATGCTTTTTCCATGTAATCTTTACCTATTGATTTTAAGAGAAAATACTTGAGAAGCCTAATAAGGAAATGGTAATATCCTTATTTAAAGGAGTACTATTAATTAGTAAAGGCCACAAACTGAAATTTTAATTGGATTATGTTTCTTTTAAAGAACAACCTTCCCTGCAATTGGCAATGCAAATAATGTTCATAGCTATGTATCAGTGCATGAGAACCAGGAAGAGAAAGTGATCATTTAAAAAAAAAAAAAAAAAAAAAAAAAAAGAAAAAAAAAAAAAAAAAAAAAAAAAAAAAAAAAAAAGGAAGACATCTTTCAGGCTGGCTTTTTTGCTGTTGTTTTTTGGGTTGGGGGGTGATGGTGTGTGGGCACAGGGTTGAAAGGCACCTTCTGGGGTTTTGACTCTACTTTCCTGTTACCATGGGCAGCATCTAATTCCAATCATTAGCGAGTTCTGTCTTACAGCAGTTTATTTTTTACCCCATTATTTTTACTAGAAATCTCTTTGCAAAATTCTACAGATACATCCATGTATCTGAAAAAGGATTAACTCATAAGAACTAATCTGCGAGAGGCAGAGCAAAAGGCTGATTAGTATGAGGAAGGGTTGAGCTAGTCATTCTCCATCAGACCAGACAGTCCTTGTAGCRCGGTGTCCTGTTTCTGGTGGTGGCCAGTCACAGCTGTTAAGGGAGTTGTAAGAACAAAGCAGACATACAGCAATCTTTCCTTCGCTTATCTTCCCAGTTAAGCAAGAAGATTGTATCTTTATCTTCTGTGTTTAGTATCCCCTGGTAGAATTTTTTTTCCTCTGTGAATTTACCTAATAATTTGTAGAACCTGTTGATTTTTTTGATCTCCATAGCATCCTGTGGCAGTGTCCCCCGCRGTTTACTAAAGCTCTGTGTAGATAAGTACTTCCTTATGTTGTTTCAGATCTGTCCTTTAATATCATAGATACACTTCACGCCCTCTGTATCATGCATTTTGAGAAATTTGAATGAGGTCTCTGTTCACCTTCTCTGTGCTGTCAATGATTTTTTTTTTATGTCCTTATTACTCCTTCTCAGTCTTTTTTTTTTTTTTTTTTTTTCCTCTCCTTACTCCCAAGCTGAAAAACACTAGTAAATTCAATCTTTTCTGGTACACAAACCATACCATATGTTTCATCATTTTTCTCACTCTATTCTAGTTCCACTATAGGTAGTTTTGAGATGAGGATGAATATGGGACTTCACAGCCACACATAGTATTCAAGATGTGATGTTTAAGAGCAGAGACTAGAAGAACATGTCTTGTTCAGCATGGTAAAACAAAGTTGAAGGGGGAGATGATTGTTGTGTAAGTACTTCAGGGAGTATAAACACCAGGGGAGGAGAAGAGTTATTTAAGCTAATGGACAATGTTGGCATGAGAACAAGTGAGTATAAACATACCATAAATAGATTTAGGCTGGAAATAAGATTTCTGATCATTATTCATAGTCTGAACTAAACAGCACACAAGAAAAACAGTCGACAACTGTGGTGAAAAGGATGTTAGATTCTTAGAAATAACTTGTATTTCAAATAATAAAAGGCAGTGGTATTAGTCACCATCTCTAGATCTGGAGCCCATAGAGGTCCTTGGGCACAYACATGTGTCTGCCGCTATTTTCCAGCAAGGAACCTTTTTCCCTTTTCATGGTATTTCAGATGGGAAAGGAAGATCTACCAGTTTTTAATAACAGAGCTCCTTTATGTATGGCTCCAATTTTATTAACGTATATGCAACATTATGTGTTGGATCAAACTTAAGAAATAGTAAGTAAATGGACTAAGAATCAGTGGACACAGTAAACTTTATTATATGCAGAAATTAGGGGGTAAAAGCATAAATTCAAGCGTTTTGATAAACTTTAACTTGAAACCAATGTGATTTTTCAGAAGTGTTGAGCATTGTTTTACATCAGGTTTTCTTTAAATTCRGGGGAGAGGTGCTAGGTGGACAAAGAACATTCCTGAAAGCCTTTGAATAAATACTTCCAGTTTTTACTTGCTTGCTTACTAAGAATTCCTACCATAGCTATCGCTAGGCCAGCTCCACCCATAGAAGCAAGAGCAGTGAGGTACTAGTTACAGCAATTAGTGTTTTAGCCAGAGTGGTGTCTGAGACAGATCTGAGCACGTATAAATGGCACAACATCAAAACAGCATCAGTTTCAGGAGCCTACCCCGGGGCTACCACCAGGAAAGCAACATTCCTCGTAGTAGCAATGGGAAAACTCTGCCAAATTCCCTAAGACAGACCAGTCCTTGGAGATCTATTCAGGGTACTTCCTGAGAGGATACAAACTGTGGGGATTAGAAAGCAAATACTGACAATTAAAAACAAGCACTTAAGAATTAAAGTAAAAATTGAGTCCTGCTAGTGTAGGAGAATAACTGGAAAGGTGGGGGGGAAGGCAGAAAGACAGCAAAAGGATTCTGTGTAAGTTGTTGTACGATGTATTTTTCTGGTTGAGATTCAAATAAGTTTTACATCAGTCATTCCAAGTGGCGCAGCAGCAAAAAGGGAATTTAAACTGTCACATTTTGTCCTTGCCAGGCACCAGCTTAAAGGTGTTTGAAGTGATCTCACACACCACTGCCTGAACTCTGCTTGGTGTCAACAACAATTTTAAATGCCAATAGTCTGCAAGAAGATTTGCATATACAAATGTGTGTATTGTAAATCCTTTCTGTTGATAAAAAGTCCTGATTATAAAGTTCATAATCGACTGCAAATCAGAGATTTCTTGGTAGTTATCAGATGCTAATAATTAATTTCTCTTCCAGAAAATAACTTTAAGTACAAAAGAAAATGAGAATTAAAATCAATCTAAATTTGTTTTTCTCTTCACTGATTTAAATCGTGATTGGAATCAGTGATTTAAGTAATTTTGAATAATTTCTGTTCTTTTACACTGTAGTAGATGCCATGTGGTAGGAGAGAGCTGAAATTTATTCAGAAAGATATCCCAGTTCTGGCTCCTGACAAATCTATTAAGAAACAAAGCCACATAGTCGAGGTTTGGGGGGATTTTTTTTTTTTTTTTTTAGGGGACTTCCCACAGTAGCTGTACGCATATGAAACTAAGGCCTTTCCCAGCTAACTACACTTGAGAGCAGAAAAAAACCTGATGCACCAGAACGGAAGATGACGTTGGGTACTGTGCAAAGGAGTAGGAGCTGCTGAAGCTACTGGGAGTTTCTGTCAAGCATCTGCTTTCCTGGGGCAGCGCTGCTGAGGAAGGCAGCTCCTTGCCCGACTTGTTAATTTTCTGAGCACTGCTTCAGTGTCTTACMAACACTAGTCCTCCAGACAAATTCACTTCTGTGGTATCCCCATGCAAGCCAGAGGAGTTTCAGGGTTTGGTATATGTGTATCATACATAACATGCCCGAAGAGCTTCACTGTGTATTGCCTCAGTATTTTTCTCAAAGCTTTGCCTGGTGACTTGACAGATTGTTTCTCACCTCAAGAGGCTGTACTTGAAATATTGTGTCCCTTCAGGGAGTAATTATAAATAGCAAGGACTTGAATGAGCACCTTCTTAATCTTCCATCTTTGACTTAATATTTTCCCTTCTTATCAACTCTCAGCCACTTTTCTTTGAAATCTGACCAATGCCTTTATGTGATTAATACATCAAACAGGTAAATTAGAGCCATTTTGACTCTGAGTAGAAATTTGAACGGATTGGAAAAAATGAAGAGACATCTCTCTTTTCAAACTGTTGTGCTCCAAGTATCATACAAGAAGATTTATGTATTCTTTCCCATTGTCATTCTTCTACCATATGCATGAATATTCAGTAACATGAATTTTTCCCAACTACATCTTGACTGCCATTTTTCAAGATAGCAGCTTTCTCTTTATTTCATGACAGTAAAAGTGCTGATGAAAACTACTTTAGTCTTAAGACCTTTTTCTTAGATAGTGTATGTGAAGTGAGTTGACAGGTCTCAAATTTTATCACCAGGAGCTTGACTACATTCATTGCCGAGTTGGCCAACAAAACCAAACAAAAAGCTAAGGTTTGAACCTGGTTTAAGTATTCCAGCATCCTTGTGCTCTCCCCCACCCTGACATTAAAACCATTCAAGCTTTGAGTTACGTATCTGAGATTCAGTAGTTTTGTTTCTGGATCGAAGCACATTGGCAGAGCAATGTGGAAGGCGTTTGTCATTCCACAGTACGTGCTGTGCAATTATGGACATTAATCCTGCGTGCACTTTTCAGAACAAAATTGAATTGTATGTTCTGTCCCTGAGAAGATGGCTTCCTTTTAGTTCCATAGCACATTGAAATTAAAGTCTGCTGAGAATATAAATGAGGTCTTGTTTCAACTTTATGACTTTCCTGCAGGCACTAGTAGACCAGATAGAAGAGGTACAGAAGTGCTCTCCTTTTTGAAAATCAGTAGATACAACAAAAGATATGGATAAATTCTGATAAAAGCAAAGCAGCTTTGAAACTTAGTCCAGTGTGGTTTGGTTRTTTGTCCTGGGTGTTTCCCTACAAATCCAAGTCAGGTTTGTAGGTGACAGCAGAGCACCTGAGTTCTCATGAGGCAAACTGTACTTCAGCTTTTCCTTTGCTTACCATTTGTTTGCCTCTGAATGTTTGGGTTTGGTCTCTAGGTTTTTAAAGCTGCTGCCCACACGTTGGACAGAACTGACTGTCGTAGAGCACTCTGTGCTGTGTGTCAGAGTGCACTGAGCCACTTAGAGAAAAGCAGGTTACATATTCTGGTTAATCCACTCTTTCAGCTAGCAGCCACGTCTAGTTGCATGTTCCTCCACAGCATGGCAGTCACTTGTTACGTTCTTAGGAGCCTGTTTCACTAGTTTTTGCATTACTGACAGAACATGGCTCTTGGACACACGAACTGTGCTGTGGAAACACTCTGTGGCATTAGGRTCTGTGGAAGAAGGAAGCATGGCAGGATATCCCAGTGGATAGTCCCAATCAGGCCACGGCTCTTCCTCTAGAGAGTAAATTCATAGATCCAGATCTCATGAACTGTTGAGTTTGTTGGTACCTCTCTGTTTCCACAAATCTGAGGCTGTGAAGATAGAAGACCTCAGTTATTTATCAGTAGGTTCCCAAGATGCAGTGCTCATGTCTTGTGTGGTAGATGAACTTCATGTTTCGCTGCTCTACAGTCTTATTTATTATATTTTTAAGATGACAGGGTGTTGGGGGTTTTTGGGGGTTTGTTTTGTTTTTAAGACTTATGAGAGAGATGGAGTGAGTGAATTATTATCAGCACGTTCTGTCTGGGCTCTTGCTGTTTTGGGTGCTGCTCCTCTACTGCACTCTTAATAGTCCACGGTTATTGTCCTTCAAAAGATAGTCGTACAACCCTTGCTGCCTTTGCTTCTCCTGTGTTGGATACCGGTTAAGGAAGGTATGTGTWGTAGACATTACATGGAGGGAGCGATCAATATATTATTTCACCTTGAGTTACTTCATTTGATCTAAGGTTGACCAATCAGTTTATTAAAGAGGTTGTCGTGGATACTCAGTGCATCTGATGACTACTCTTATGTCATAGTTCAGATAAAACAGATGATAGGAAGTAGTAAGATCGTGGTACTAGATGGATATTTAGGTTGTCAGAATGTCACTGCTAGTGTTGAGAATATGACTGAAATATTGGCTAGAACTCTTGATAAAAGTGTCATGAAATTTGCCCAGGCCCAACAGTTAAGATCGTATTTCATGTGAATGGACACTTACACCAAAACAATGAACCTTAGAAAGCTATTGGGTAACTCTCTTACTCCGATACAGGTCAAGAATCGTGATTCATAAACATCTCAGTGGGTTTCCTTTTAAAAAACATATGTGCTGGCCTGCAGAAAGCAGCAGCAGCTCAAATCACAAGATCGTTTTTCAAGGACTTGTATATAAACCAGTTTGAGGTTGTTTTTCCAATTGTTTCCATGTAAATATTTTTTCTAATATCAGCTAAATATCATATTCTATAAAGATGCATGAGAAGTTTTAAGGGAAGTTTAAATCAAAGATGCGTTTGTGCCACATTAAAAAAACTTTATTTCACCTCATATTGAGAATCACAGAATCGTAAACTCCAGTGTCTAATACGAAAACACGAATCCTGTTTAGCATTGGTAGCAGCGGCTGAAATCTCTTGGTACTAGAGATGCTCAGGAGCAAGTGAGTACAGCGTAGGGGTTGTAGTCTTCCTCCCYCCCACCTTGGTTTTACTACTTAAGGATATTTGCATGAGAATAAAATCTGGTTCTTTGGCACTCATCTGCTCCTGCTGTTTATTCTTTGCTTGAGGTTATTGTCTCAGTTTGTGACAACATAATTGGTTTCTGTGGAGAAGATTATGATATTGATGAGACTTATATATGACTTCAGGTGAGGTGCAATCAAAGCAACAGTTCAGAATAGAAGGTACTGTCTGTTTTCATGCAGTTTTCACTAAGGCTCATTCAGTACTTTAATTAAGGATGTTATTTATTACTGAAGTATGGACACAGTTATGCCAACACAGGCATGACTAGGGTCAGTGCTGCTTATTTTGTTTTCTAAGCTGATGTAAACTGCACCAGGCTAGTCAGATATATRCTGTTCACACAAGGGTTGCTCACTATTTGTCGTGATTTAGTGTTCTCTAGTGTAGACAAGCTGAAAGAATTGAGCTGGAAAATGCTCTCTTAATAGTTTTTCCTGTGTATTAAATATTTCTTTGAATGGTTAGCTGCTCTTGGACAAGATGAGATTTTTGGAGAGCAATTATAATCAGAAAAGTTTATTTTATTGTGTTGTTTTCCCTCTACTGATTCCCAATTTGCTATTTTATATCATCTCCTATCCAATTTTTTTAAACGCCAGCTCGGCAAAGTTTACCTAGCATTTGGAAATCATTCTGAGATCTTCCTGGCATGTGTGTCTTCACTCCTAACGCAGGCCTCGTAATTAGAACTCATTTGTCAATTGTGTTGCTGTTGTAAGCAGCAGACTGGAACACGCTCTCCCGTGGCAGGGCTGGCTGAGGAGCGAGGTTTGATGTGGGTTACACTTGGTGACTTGCTGCAGCCCAGATAGGCTAATGCAAATACCAAGAGTGCTAGTATGCGTTGCAGATGAGAGGAATAGGATGATCTATGTCATGATTTAATTTGCTGTGAATGACATTTCACCGTGGTGTGACTGGTGGATTGTCCTTGGGGGATGTCACAAGTTATTTTTTTTCTCCTGTCTGGATTATGGAGCCAAAAGGCTGGAGGGGTGAACAAGTGCGAGCCAGGTTACGTGGAGCCTCGCGTGGAATCGGCACAGGCTAGTGGAGACTTGGTCTGCCCATGGGCAAGTGTGGGCCCAGGCGTCTGCTTCCAGATGTCATCTATTCTCCTGCCTCTGCTAGAGGCCAGCTGTATAATCGAGCCACAAACACTGCTGTAATTGTGTCAGTTACCCTTGCTTYGGAGTTTAAAGCTCTCCTTTGTAGGCCTATAGTGAGAAATGCATCCCCCCCTTCCTCTCTTCTCCAGAAAACATTGGATTCTGATATTGCCTTGCGATTCTGAAAGCCAAGGCCTTAGGCACATGCTTTTCGTGCCTCAGCTTTCATCTGCTCCTGCTCTTGGTTGTGTACGAACACAATGGGGGAAGCGAGAAACCTGAAGAGATGGGCTGAACTACCCCATCGTATTCTGGAGAGCCCCATCATGTGTTGCAAGTAAATGCTTCACTCCTGGCATCGCGGATGAGCAGGATTGGGAAGAATACCACCATCACTTACCCATAATTTGAGCTTGAGTTGGCGAGAAGACAGAAGTACAAACAAGAAATGGATATTTAAGGTATTCAAAATAAGGAAGGGGCATAATTACATGATTCACTTGGCTTTATCAGCAATCACCTGTAAATACGTGTTTAAGGTTTGATGTATTTTGTTAGTTAAACTTGAGTGACCAGGCTTTGCTTTGCTACATGATGGTGTCACAAGGGCTGTGAGTGGGCGTAAGGCAGCATTGCTGCTCGCTCCTGTGCCAGCTCCTGCCTCTTCTCCTGGGCTACCCGAAGTGTTTGTGTGGCCACGTGGTAATTCAGACCAGGGAATGGACCTGAAACTAGTTTGGCAAAAATCCGGATGCAAGGACCATTAGCTGTGCTTCTTTATGGCTCCTTGGTTGCTCAGCACATGCAAATATTTTATCTCATGTTTAATTCTGTGTTGTGGGCGTAGGAGCCAGGGGCAAAATCCTAACAACTTCAATGGAATCGGGATTTCCCCTGAAAGCAGGCCCATAAATCCAGTGGGAAATTTAATTCTCAGCACTCAAATTCAGGCCTGTGTGACCCTCAGCTGCAAGCTCTCGAGGGCGAAGGCAGTGTCCGTGTTCAGGTGCTGGCCCTACTGTGACCTTTGGATCCGGAACAGGTCCCCGATTGACCGATGTGTAACATTTCACACTGCAGGGAGGATATTTGATTGTAAAACCCCAGTAGTGGGTCAGGACATTCGCAGTAGGGCTGCAAATGGTTCCTCAGGAGCAAGCAAAAAAGGGGGTGCCTGCATGGGGAGCAGCGTGAGGCCAGATGYCAGCAGCTCTGCAAGCCAGGTCGCCTTGTATCCCATCTTATCCCAGGGCTGGTTCTGCCGCAGCAGGAGCATCGCTTGAAATCCCGAAGTTTGCTCGGTGCCTTCCTCCTCCCGAGGGATGGAGGTTCCCTCCTCCCGTCCCGATCCTGGCAGCGGGAGGCGAGCCGGCAGGTAGCGAGGTAGAGGGCGTGTGTGTGTGTCTGTCTGTCTGTCTGTCTGTGCGCGTCTCCTTTGTCTCCAGCAGCCCGTGCAGCGCCGTGCACCCTGCGGGCGGCCGCGCATCCCAGCGCCGCGCATCCCCTCCCCTCCCCTCCCAGCCCCGCTCGGCACACCCAGGCAGGCCGAGCATCGGCCCGCCCCCGCCGGCCCCCTCGGCAGCTCGCGGGGCTAATTACCAGCAGGGGGCTAATTGCCAGCAGGGCGTTAAAGCACCCCCCCACCCCACCCCTCCCCGCCGCCCCCGGGCTTGGCTGCGGCGGGGTGGCCGGCGCTGCCCCGGCCGAGCGGCCGCGCTGTCCCCGCTGTCCCCGCAGGCCGGCTTTGTGCAAGCGGGCCGCGATTGGCCGTGCCGGCAGGGCCAGCCCCTTCCTGGCTGCCTGGCATGAATATGCACGGCCCCCCTTCCTCCTCCTCCTCCTCCTCCTCCTCCTCCTGCATGTGTGTGTGTGTGTGCGGGGAGCGGGGCTCCGCCAGCAGCGCCGCTCCAGCCATGTCAGCTCGGCTCCGCCTGGGCCCACCATGAGCCATGGCCATGTCTGCGAGCGCCGACGAGGAGGACTACGAGTCGGAGCCGGAGCCCGAACCGGGGCCGGGGCCCGAGCTGGGGCCGGAGCAGGTCCGGGGCGGGCGGCGAAGTTTGCAGCAGGAAGGGAGGGGAGGAGGCCGGGCCGGGCAGCGCCGAGCCGAGCCGCGCCGGCAGCGGGGACGGGGAACAATGTGGGGGTCGGGAGCGGGCCCGGCCCGGCCCGGGGCAGCGCCGCCCGCCGTGGGGTTGCGCCCGGCGGCACCGCGGCTGCGGGCGTGTCCGCGGCCCCCGGGCGCTGCCCGCGGAGCCCGGCGCGGGGCGCGGGAGCCTCCCGCCGGGGGCCGGCCCGGGGCGCACGGCCTCGCCCGCCGGGGGCACCGGGAGTTCGGCACCTCCGAGGGCCCCGCGCCGCTTCGGAGGCGAATGCGCCTGGAGTGTGCGATTGTTCCTCCAGTGGGGCTTCCTTGTCGCTTCCAGATTTTTTTTTTCTTTTTTTTTTTTTTTTCTCCTAATAAGATTCCTCAAATAGCTGAGAGGGCTGCAGGACTTCAGGAGAGAGTCTGATGCTGAGCGTGGCTACCTTGTCTTAGTTTGATTTATAGCCAAAATCTCCTTTCCATTCCCAGGGTCGAGGGATGTAGAATAAAGAGAAGGATGTGCGCTGAAATGAAAAGAGAACTTTTATTAATACTTCCAGGGTTTATTCTCTGAACGTTTGGGTTGGTATTTTTTTCCTGTGGGGGAAGGAGAAGAAACTTTTTAAATTTATGAAGTAATCTGTGAAAAATAATCCAGAACATATGTTCTAGATTGCGTATTTTACTCTCTAAGAACTGCCTGAGCAATTAAAAATGCACCAGGAATAGAATTAAACATGTGTATGCAATTTAAACATAAACCTGATAGTTTTGTTCATAACTCAAGGTGTTTTGCTCTTTAAAATAGCCTAATAATTTGCTTTTAGAGACAAGTTTGTACGTAGGCCAGCTGTTGAGTCCATCCTCCAAAACCCATCTCGTTTCTAATAACTTTACTATGTTTTGATTTGTAATTGCACCAAGAAAGCAGGGCCGAAAAAGAGTTCGGACTGGCGGTGGTGGTGTGCTGTGGGTGCTCCCCAGGGATGGCAGTTCTGGTGCGGAAACCTTAAGAGAGATGTTAATGTGCTGCACTGGCCTGGTGTAGTGTCAGTCCAAGAACCTAAGTCGGGTCTTGGATGAGTAACTTTATTAAGCCTTTACTTAATTCTGCGGATTGTGTGAATGTGCAGGCCTGTGCTGCTGCTTGATTCACTGCTCAATTCCCAGACCTGGTAGTTAAAACGTCCCAGCCCCCTTCCTTTTCTTAAACTTTGTCCCACACCAGGCCTTTTCCATTTGCTTCTCCGTTTTGGTGTGATTACTGTACGCTTTTTTTAAAAGAGCTAATCGCTAGGAGGGCAGATTGGTCTCAGCTGCATTGTACCAGCTGTGAAATCGCTGCTGGAGGTGCTAGTTCTTCCTGGATGAATTTGGAAAGTTGGTTATGTTCTGGGATTCTTCAGCTCTTCTAAAACCTGAGGCTTGATAGCGTTTTTATATCTCAATAGTTTAGAGCAAAAATTAACGCAAGAAAGTGGAGATCCTTCTTGTGGGATTTCTTAAAAAGCTTGGTCTAATGCTAAATTATAACACTGTGACCTATGTAGCAAAGACCTGTGGAGTGTTTTTTCTTTTTGTTCAAAACTGTTCCTGTGGTAAAAACCCTCGCATGGATCCAACGGTATTTTCATACAAGCCCGCTTTAACACGTGTAGTTACTATATTTTTCTACACGGGATGTGTCAAATCGGTATCACGTAGCTTTTCTACTGCTATAGTCCCTGGTATGTAACAGGTGAAAGGCTTCAGCTCTACAGGTGTAGTTGAACAGCACAACTTCAGTGCTTGGGTAGGAGCTGCAGTTTTTGTCACTCAAACTTCCTTCTGACTTTCAYTCCCCTTTCCCTAGTCTATGTCTAAACTAAGAAGGCACAAAGGCTGCCAGGTTTCCCAGCACGAGAGCRGATAGGATTTACTGCACTTGTAGGAGTTGCAGTCAGCACTGTGGGCTTGGAAGCGTGTGGGTGCCGGGGCACGTGTCCTGCCTGGTGCTGGCCATGGGGAGGGCAGCACCCTGCTGCAGCCCGCCAGCCTTGCCGGGTCGCTCGAGGTAGGAAGAAATTTGATTTCTGACTGTGACACAACTTCAGCATGTGTAAACAGACTGAGAAAAATGCTCCTGGGTTGGGGTAGTAGGATTTGTCCTGAAGTAGCGGTAAGGAGAAAAGCTACATTTGCTCGAGGTGCCCCAAGTCTGTATAACTTACCGGTGTCTGTCTTTTTAAGAGCTCCTACTTTGTATGCAGCTTATCTACAAAAGCATATTTTTGCCAATATATCTTATTCCACTCTCCAGGCCTAACTTCTACCTCCTCGCCACCAGAGGAAAATAAACGGGGGCACTTGCATTGACACTGACATGCCAGTTTATCACACCCTAAACAACATAGCTATGTTGGCAGAAAAGCTGCTGGAGTGTCACTAATGCTCAGATGAACCTGCGAGGTATAAACTTTTGTATTTACTTGTGGGAAATTGATCTGTTTGTTTAGTGGTGGAGCTTTGTCTGGTCACCTGGCAGTGGTCGCTAGGAGCTACATTGCTTTTTGCAGGAGAGGACGAGAAAGTTTGAAGGTAGGAATTGAAGGAGATGGTGGCAGTGAACATGTGGAGGGGATTAATCCTGTTTGGGGATGGCCGGGCTTGGAAATGCTCCACCGCCTTCCCTTTCCCTCTGATGCTRCTTGCTTAATGGGGGACCTTGGACTTGTCTTGCAGGACACCACCCCAGCAGGAGCATGTGCCGATGATGGGTGATGTGACTCTTGTGAACTGTCACTGCTAGAGGAAAACAACTCTCCTGGAGTTTGCATGTGTAGGCTTTTGAGCAGATACGCTTTAGTYAGACATGTTAGGTATGTGGTGTTGGCTTGCACTCTTCAGTTAATACAGCTTTTTAAGGATGTTATTGGCATCGGTGTCATTTTTGCTGTCTTAAACTAGCTTCTTCCTCGTCCCCACTGAATTCCTGCAGTCACATCATCCTGTCCTTTYGTCCTTCTTCTTCTAAGTTCTTCCTTTGACAAGGGTTTCTGTTAATTGCTGAAGAGATGTAAGGGTTTAATGCTGAAGAACTGTTGACTTGGTTGTGATTATCTAGTGCAAGAGAGAGTGTGTGTGTAACAGGCTCTCAGCCTGCCTGGCAGTTTAATGCCRGTCCCTGTATTTCAGGGTTAATGTAGAGTTAATGACAGGGTCTGTTTCRGAGACCTCTGGTAAAATGACTTTGGTGGATCTCAGTCCAGTGCATTGGTATGTGTGTTGCTGGTCTACACCACTGCTGGTAATTGTCAGTTTGACTGGTTTTCTTAGCAGGAAGGACATGCCTAGGAGGCGAGGGAGAGCAGTAGAGGACAGTGCTGCTCGCTGGCCCTGGGCAGCAAGCAGGGAGCCTTGTCCTCCAGAACTTCCACCCTGTTTGAATTGAAAAATGCACCTCTGCGTCTGCCCACCCCTGACGCTACGGGAAGAGGCAAGGAAATAATTCACCAGAAGCCTTTGCTGTGGCACCCTGGGGGCTTCTCCAGAGCCCAGTATCAGCCCATGACCCAGCGGGTTTAGGGYAGTGTTTTAGCTGACAACAGTTGTGAATTGTGGGTTAATGTGTGTGGGGTTTCCCCCCCCCCCGTGTTTATTTATCAGATATTATAAAGAAACAACTGGTAATTAAATTTATCTATTTCAATTCTGTTGAAACAATTGTATTGGGATGCAGTGCCATATAAAGGTCTAAGCGCAAGATTGGCATCTGGCAAGTCCTGGGTCCCTCAGTCTTTCTTTCGGTGCTGATATGGTTGCGTAAACTTGGTCAAACTACGGCAAATCAGAATAATCAGAATCTGTCCATGTGTTACAGAAGGAAATCACCCCTGTCTTGCAAATGGAAGGGACGTATTTATGTGGCACAGCACCTTGAAGCAATGAATACTACGCATGTAAGATGTCTTGTCTTGGAGAGATTTATGCAGTGGATACGTAAGCTGTTCAGATTGTACTTGGTTAGGAAGTGAAGTGCTTCAGGGTCTCACTGAGCTGGCCACGTGATAAGCCCTTCAGAAGGGCACTGCGCATGTCCCTGGATTTTTCTGAGTTGTTGAGTCTGAAATAATGGTACGATGCCACTGGCAGCAATGTAAGCAGGTCACTGAAGCTGGGTGGTGGAGTAAGACCCATGCCCAGGTAAAGGCCACTTGCAGAAGAGTTTGTTTCTAGGCTGCAGGCTTTGTCAACCTTGCTTTTAGGACCAGGACCTCCTTCCTCTTGGACTTGGTCACAGGGTCAGCTGATCTTCCTCTCCAGARCAGAGGAGTTTGTGTGTGAAGTTGCCTGGTGACAACTCCAACAGAGCCTGGTTGGTGTTGGGATAGCAGTTGGGGAACATCAGCACCTACTTAATGATGCATTTAACAGCTGATAGTTCTTGAAGTGTTGTCTCCAAAGCTGGATGCTCTTGGTATTTTTGTTTACCTGAGGTCTTTTGAGTTATTCTTTGCAACTGTGAAGGTTAGAAATCTGTTGCTGTAAACATCAAAGTTGTGTTTCTGTTGTAGTAAGAGTTGTGCTCAGGGCAGAGGCCCTTAGTGCCTCTGCTGCTTCTGCCCCTGGTGATGGTGGGTGGCTTTTTGGTGACTGCCGAGCAGGGAAATGACATATGGTGAAAGCATGTTAAGGTACCTGTAAGCCGGCAGTGAAAACTTCCCAGCAGCCAAATGTTTGTCCATTGCAAAGGTAAACTAATGTTTGGAGTAGTGACTCTCCCAGGTAGCATTTCCCAGGGGTTTGTTTAGAGTTGGAAGTGTCATACCTGGGCTTATTCCCAGATCTACACGGCCCTGTTGAGAGACTTGAGTTGTTGATGACCACCCCACCCAGTCCCGTCATTTTTGTCCACCTGGAGTGCTGTTGAATTCGGTGGGGTTTGTAGGAGCTCAGCACTTCTGAAAATCAGTTTGCCAATTTGTCCCCTTTCCTGTCTGAGGAGTGGGTGTGTTTAACCACTGTGGTGTGGGAGGGTGATCCCAAAGTCATGATTTGTAAATGGCTTTGTAGTTYGTAGTGTATTATATTTGATGGCCTAAGTTTACTCCCAGTACCCAGGTGCTGTAGAGGCCATGCTGTGTCTGCTTCAGGGGCAGGAGGAGGTTGCCTTTGTGTGTTGCATAGCAGTAATCTGGTGGGGGGGACAAAAAAAAAACACCACAAAAGAACAAAACCTAGCAGGATGTCTTGTTAACATGTCTTGTTTTAGAGGGCACTGCAAGTCCACCAGCTTTCTAGGTTTCAGTGTAATAGAGGTAGGTATTTAGTATATTAATCCTAATATGTTTCAGCAGCTGCTTGCACAGCCTTCGTTAGGAGCTTGGGAGAGTGGTTGTCATCACTTCAGCATCCTCCTACCCCTCTTTTGAAGACTCTTGCTGTGGCCAGAGAAGTATGGCCACAGTTTCTGCGGAGGTGCTGGAGAACATAGGGGATTACTTGCGATAGTATTTCAGGCAGGCTCTGTCTCAACTCCCTGTTTTTTGTTGTAAAATTGAAGAAAAAAAAACTCTTCAAGTTTGGTATAATCTTTCTTTTCTTGACAGTTCTTAGAGGTGGCTGCTGGGGACTACAGAGTCAGCAGGCACAGGCTGTGCTTGAGGGTCTCAGCTCATCTCCTTGGGGAAGGAGATGATAGGATCTGCTACACGGATGGGAGACTACATTGGTCCAGAACCTACTTTAGGGCTTAGTGTGTCACCCAGTCCTGAGCGTGAGGCTGTGGAGCTGCTGTTCGCTGCCACCGTGGTAAACCCAGGTTAAGGAATCCTGCCATCCCCTACCACTTGCTCATTATTTGCAAGACAGCTCCACAGAGCAGTGCTAGGAGGGTGGCACATTGCAGTACAGAGATGGGAACGGGAGCTGGGAAGGAAATCTTTACCTAGTTTCGCTACCAGGGCTGGTACACTGTAAAACTGCAGTCTGAGCTAGAAATCCTGCAGCATCTCTTCACTAACATCGACCTGGAATTTATCTGGCTGTCTGCCATGTGCTAAATAAACCCCAAGTCATGTTGGAGGCTCCTTCTACCCCCTTGAATCCCAGCCCCTTTCTGGGATGGTAACCCACAGGCCAGATTTTCTTCTGTGGAGGTTTTTAAGCGACCACTGTGGAGCCCCTTGAAACTAGATACTAGTGGGAATTCCTGCAAGGCCTCTCTAGTCTTGCTGGCTGCGACATCCTGGAGTGAAAACGTGGCTTGGATTGAGGATTGGTCGATTGGTAAATTAGTACAAACCCAGCTAGTACAATTGCTTGAATTTCCTAACGAGCAGGGAAGAGGGCTGAGTAGGTAAGAAATGTTACGTACTGCGAGATCAGAGGTCTGCACATCTGCTGTGTGGTGGTGATTTGTAAGGAAATCTGAGTTGTGTGGTGTGGTCGGGCTTCAGACTTGTTCTTGTACCTTCACCTTCCTGCCTTTTTTTTTTTTTTTTTTTTAAGGATTCTCAAATTCTGTGTTGAGGTGGTGCCTTTTTACTGCTTGCATCTTTGCGGTGTCCTGGCACTTAAGACACTGTCCTCAGAATTAGGACTTGGCTCCTATTACTGTGGCAGAATCAGGAGTTGTCTTTCAGCTGGAAAAGTACCGAGTTTGATTTTTCCTTGAAAGAGATTGCATTTGAAAAGGACTATTCTGATGGTGTTGTAACTGGTGTTTGCCTTCTTAAAAAAACTTCATCACGTTCAAACCTAGTGCGAAGGAGTCAGTTGGTCACGCAGAATCTTTCATGTGCTGTTGGCAGAGGGGAACTGCCCAGGTGGTTGTACGTATTTTGGTTTAACTTGTTCCCACTGATGTCTAGCCTTTGGTTCGTGTCTCTCGCTTCCCTTGTTAGTGGAAGGAGACTGTAATAGAGAGAACGGAGGAGTGATTCATGCTGAGGAAGGACATTATCTCTTATCTAGGTTGCCTCTAAGCCAGTCCTGGGAGAGCTGACTTTATCCTTGAGAGGCTGAAAAGTTGGTCTAAAAGGTAAATATTTATTCTTTAGAGTGTCCAAAATTGATCTGAAATCCAGGCATCTGGTGTGGTTGCTGATGGGAAAGAAGCTACACTTGGTCTGTGTTCACACAGCAATTCAACCTGCAAGCAGAACAAAAACTGTTCTGGAGGAGCATAATTAAAAACTTGCTGAAATCTGTGTAACCTCATTGACTAAGCAATGTTTTTTCCCACCTCAGTTACGATGTAGGTCTGTGGGAGAGAAAGCTAAGGGGTCTAGCTCCTGGCTTCTCTGCTCTCCCAGCACTGAGGTTCCTGGGATGGAGACTCTTAAAATATCAGCACTCTTCTGCATCTTAAGAAAGTCACTGGAGCTTTGCTAAGTCAGCTGGGAGGAAGTTCCAATACTTGGCAATGTGGTTTTTCTTCAGGGTTGTATAGTAGGACACTTAGGGAAGCTTTTGTAGTACCAAGTAGACTGTTTCCATACCCTTTCTTTTAAAACCTGCAGTGGAAATTCTGCATGGCCAACCTGCCCCTGCCTTGGTGATTGCCCAGAATTCAGCACGAACAGAAAGTGAAACTGGCTGGTCTGGTTCGTCATATGTTGAGATGTGCAGAAAGTGGAAAAATTCTATAGATACTAAACCAGATGAGCTTTGCAGTCTTATTATTATCATCTTTATGGAGAAAGCTGTCAGTGGTAAGAATGAGCCAAGCCAATTCTTGTGTAATTAGCCCCATACAATTACATGGTATTTAGTGATGTTTGGCTTGAGCTGTAAGTTCTTGTGTATAACAGGGTGTTTCTGATGAGAACATGAAATTTAGATATCCAGAGTGAATATGTCACAGTTAACCTAATCATTTAAAATCTTTTCATGCTCCTTTAGCTTCTGTCTTAAAGGTCATTGAAGTCTAGACCTGGCATGCCCTTTTTAGCCTTTGCACAGCATCAGTTAGTGTTCTATTTTCGAGCACTTGCTTGTATTGGGTACGAGGGGAGCTACTTTGGAAGGGTTTTGTAGTATTTTGTGTTTTATTTCCTACTTTATCGCTTGGCAGTAGTTCATACTCCCCTGTTTTTTTTAGGGAGATTGCTGTGGCTTGAGCCATTGCTGCTGAGTGTTTCTCTGCTGTACCTAACCTCAAAATTACTTTTGCTGTCTCCTTGGATTCTTCCACTTCCAGTGGAGGAAAATAGACCTTCTGGCTTAACCTGAGCACAATCCTAAGAGCTTCCTAGCCCAGAGCTCAGCGATGGCACAGATCATCTCTTGTCCTAAGCCAAGCACATCACCTGGGACTTGGTCCTGCATTGAGCTGTGCGTAAATTGATTCTCCCTGCCCTCCTGTTGAAGTGGCCTTGCTATAGGTTTGGGTTCTCTCATTTATGCCTTGGTTTCTTTGTCTTTTTACAATGCATCTTTTCTTGAAAAGGTAATGGAACTCCTTTAGCTATAAGAGTGATCGTATGCATCTGCTGAGTATTACCCATCTGTGTATAATTCTGTCAGTTTTACATCTAAGATGTATACAACTTCTGTCCAAGGAAGTTCTGTATTTTAGATGGTAAGTGGGATGTGCGATTAACCTTGTGTGTCTGGCTCTTTCAGAACAGGGCAGTCGGACGGCCCAAAGGGAAACTGGGCACTGCTTCTGCAGTAAAGCTCGCAGCTAATCGGACAACCGCTGGAGCACGTCGGAGGAGGACGCGATGCCGCAAGTGCGAGGCGTGTCTGCGGACAGAGTGCGGCGAGTGTCACTTCTGCAAAGACATGAAGAAATTTGGGGGACCTGGCAGGATGAAACAGTCCTGCATTATGAGGCAGTGTATCGCAGTAAGTGTACCTGTTGCTACAGCTCGTTTGGAGGTATCTTTCCTGTGTCTGTCTCCTGGTGACAAGGTGTGGAACTGAGAACTCTGCTCTGAGTAGTCTCTAAAGCTCATCAGGCAAAACAGTGTAATCCCTGCCCTCTCAGTTCAGATCTCTTCTTCCCATCACTTTTCATCCCCCTTTTCCCCCGCCATCTTAAACCAGAATGCTCCTAAAACTTAGTAGCACGGCTTTTGTTCTCAGTAATATAGAAGGTAGATGCGGAGATTATCAGTATACCAGAAATTGGCACTCAAATCACACTGAAATTCTGGAATTTGGGGGAGAAGGGGAAGAGTGGGAAGTTCTGATTCAAAGGGAAAAGAGGCCTGTTTGGATCTCTGAATTTCCTGAGAAAAGCTGCCTTACAACTCTTTTTACCATCTTAACTACTAACATAAGATATGGAGAAATCTTTGACTGGCATCCTCCAAGATTTTGGCGTTGGTGACCCTAGCCCCAGGCTTCTTGAGACCTTAATTTCAATTTGTTTGCTATTWCTTAGGCATATAGGAGAGATCTGAGCCAGAGAGCCAAAGAGCCATAGAGCCATCAAGCCAGGGTCTTGTCTTCCTCGGGGACTGGAAGTGGCTGTCGGGGGATGAGCGTCAGAACAGGGCAAGCAGGCAGTCAGTTTTCTGGGCTCCTGTGATACATTGCTTAGAAGCTTCTTGAGTCATAAGTGATAGCTTTGTATTTAACAAATATTGACAGATTAATCTTCCATTAAGTTGTCCAAGCACCTTTTGAATCTGTTGCTTTCATACTGACTGTCGTGGAGCTTCTCCTCAGGTCTCATGTCCACAGTGTCCCCATTCAAGGGTAAAAATTAGCTTTACCTTTTCTCTTAGTTCTTTGGAAGACCTTGATTATGCTGTTGTTGAGGGTTTGATTTTCTTTTCTTTTTTTTTTTTTTTTTTTTTTTTTTTTAAGGAAAGGAATGTTGTTTATTCATAACTGAAATATCACCCCATCTACACTGATTTCTCTCTAACTCTTGTTACAGTTCCTTTCACTGAGGTTTTTTTTTTCTTTTTTCCTTAATTCTGATGAGGAAACTGAAGTGGAGGCATTAAATGACTTGGTCTGACACTGATAAAAAACTGATAAGCACTTAAGGTTTCCAGTAGTTGCTCCTGGTTGCTCACTCCATGTCCTGTTCTAAGCCATGCAGTGTTCTTCACATAGAGGATTGGATTCAGCTCTGCTGGATCTTTCAGTAACTGAAAGTACGTAGAATATCTACCTTTCTGCAGAGTGCTTTTGCAGCTCAAGTGTCTTTTCTTTGAACACTTGATTTCCTGGAGTGTGGCATGAATTGAACAGCATGGGTGAAGAATTTATTATTCTCCAGGGGGAAGAAATAGTGAAGTGAAATCATGCTGCCTTTTTAGTGGAGGGATTAAATTAGGGCTGCAGCGTGCTTTCTCGTCCTGACTGATGAAGGAAACTTTCATACTAAGCTGTTTCACTCTTGATACACAGGCTGAGCCTTTTGGAGATGAACTGGGTTCTCTTCTGGCTGAGCCTAGTCATCCTCTTGTCCCCTTTCTTCTAATGAAGAAGATTCTTGGTATCTGCAGTTTTATTTCCAGGAGCTGTGGTTAGAGTACAGGGCCTGGTATCCAGAGTACTCTGATTCTTTGTCCCACCCTTGCATGCACTGAAGAAGACCTCTCTGCTTTTTGTAGGTTCCCATTGGTGTAAATAGCAGGGAGAGTATTACAGACTTTCTTAGAGCAGCAAAAGCACAGAAAATTAACAAGTTGAACCGTTGTAACTTTTAATGGTGCTTTATATTTCTATAAGCAATCCTATTGTCTATACTCTTGTTCATTATGTTCTCTAACAATTGCAATAGTAATATATTGTGGTACCTATCCAGCAGCTTCCAGCCAAAAAAAAAAAAACAAACCCAAAACACCGAAGCAAGGCTCTGTGGAAGTAATGATCCCTACAGTTCTGGGAGCGTGCTTTCGTCTGGTTAATAACATTGACAATATTAACTAGACACAGACTTTCATTAAACTCAGAAGCCTTAAGAGAGCCTGTACTGCCGTTCAGAGAACAGGAAACTCCTCTGCATCACTAGTTCAATCAAGAAAGGAAACAGGAGTGCCTGGGACACTTTATGCTGCATTGAATAGGTCTGAAGGGAGCGTGGGGGCTCTGTGCTGGGAGGACGAGTTGTGACAGCATGGCTGCTGTTCCAGCCCATCAGTGGGACAGGGCTAGTTGGGGCACAAAGGAGATTCCCTAGACACTCTTGCTCCCAGCAAGAAAAATTATACTGCCTCTGGGATGTTTGTTCTTGTGTGTGGATATAAATACTTGTCGTGTGGGAGATAGGACAAAACAAGTGGACAGAGCCATTATGGCTCTGGACAACTTAGCTTTTCTCTGGTTTACCTGCTGGTGGAATGGGATCCTGGGGATTCCAATTTTGTGCTTGGAGGAAGGGTGGGAATTAAATAGCATTTGCAAAATGCTTTTAAAATGGAGYGTGGGTAAGTACTGGCATGAGAAAGCAGGAAAGTGTTGCCGTAGCTAATGTATCGGATATTGGTGTGTGGGGCAGCATGCTGTACTCTGTAATGGCTTACTRTAGCTAGGTTTTTCCCTATCTGAAACTTGCCAAAGGATGCACTGTTGCTGCATAGATTTGGTTTGGTGTGCAAGTATCCGCTTATGGATTTTATTCACTCCATCTACAAGAGATCCTTGCCGTGAAAAGCCACATCTCTGCCTCTGGCTGCTTAATAGTTAAGGACTTGCAACCTAATCGATTGCATTTCACATTACAGCCAGCTTCTTATGAGGATCTTCCTTTTCTCTCTTGTAATAAGGCTTATCCCTTATTGCCGCAAACCAGAAGTTTGTTCCTCATTAGCACAAAGGTGGCTTTTTAATTAGACTGGCATTCAGTACTTTGACATGGGTGACAGATATGTGAGGTGCTGCAGTTCCCTTTCTGCTTCAGCAAAAGACAGAAGAAAATCAGTGTGCTTCTCACTTGTGACACTTGCAGGAGAAGAATTCTCTTTTTAAGTGTCTGTGCAGTGCTTTTTGCAATGTTCAGGTTGGGAGCAGGGCCCTAGATAATAGATTGTCAGTCAGGAAAAGGTCTGTTCTTGGTTCTGTTGTGGGCTTGCCGTGAGACCTAGACTGGGTCCCATAACATCTGTCTGCCCTGCTTGTAAAGCAGCGGAGCTGCCACATTGCTAGTCAGATTGTGAAGCTTAGTGGATGTGAATAGTGATGTTCTAGGTTGCTGCTTTTCCCTCCCATTGTACACTAGTGAAGTGACTTGCATGCCAATGTCTGTGTCAGCTCACACATTCAAGGGACCCACGAAAAAAGCATTTTCATCCATCCCTGGGATGCCCCATGAATCAGTGTTGCTACAGGGAGGACACTTTCATTCTATGAAACATGTCCTGTGGTGCTTGGTCTGGGTACCCAGCCCCGATTGTTACCAGTTTTTCTTGCCTTTGTTGCTCTGCTGGGCTGGAGCCTTCAGCAGTTTGCACAATTAATCCCTGTTTATGTCCTCTTTGAAATGAGGATACTGTAAATGCACATTGAGTTCTTCTGTTTCCATATGTCTTCCGTGTCCTGATCAAGGCTTCTTCCTGATATGTGTAAACAGCCGGTGTTGCCTCATACTGCTGTGTGTCTGGTGTGCGGAGAAGCTGGGAAAGAGGACACTGTGGAAGAGGAGGAGAGCAAGTTTAATCTCATGCTAATGGAATGCTCCATTTGTAATGAAATCATACACCCAGGATGCCTTAAGGTGAGTACAAGGATGTTGTACGTGTTGGAAACAAAAACTGGATTAGTTATCACCTTAATGTAGAAGTAGTGCAGAGAAATTGGAAAGCTTTCACACTTTCATCTTMGGAAACTTAAGTGAGCAAAGAGTTGGTGYGAGAAGCAGGGTGACAGCCGTGGCACACGCAGCCCTGGCTGGCAGGCAGGGATCCTTTGATGTAACAGCATCCCCTGTAAGCAGAGACTCTTGCTTTGGACAGCCTCCGAAATGTGTGTGCATGCAAATGTCTTGTGGTTTTTTGTTTTGTTTTTCTTTCTTTCTTTCTTTTTTGCCTCTTGTTTAAGGAAGTGGGTAGTTTCAGTTGGGATGGGGAGCTCAAGAGGACAGAGAAATCTGCCTGTACTTTTGGATGTTAGTCACAATCCCCGTATYGGTAGCTCCTTCCTGTGTCCCATAAAGTACAAACGAGTAGTTTGCTGTTCATCTTTTGTCTGGGCACGGATGTGCCTTTCAGTGGCAGCTGGCTTTAAAGATGTTACGAGCAAATGTTGCAGTAGGAAGACTGCAGCTCTAGAGAGCAAACTGAGCGAGTTTCAGACTGCAGGAGTGCTTACCCTTGGCTGACTTGAGTCCTGTGAGCAGCTATATTCTTCACTGGTAACAGAAGTGTCATTTTGGGCATATCTTTGTGTATTAGTGTTTAGAAGCCGCCTTTCTCCAGAGCTGGTTGGTTTCAGCTGATCAGCCATTTCCTGTTGCTGATTTGTTTATGGTTAAAGTGATTTGCCAAAGCAAATGTATTCTGGCACACCATGCCCCAGAAAGCAGCTTTTGGCCCTTCTGGGATCTCTGGGAGGAGAGGTATGTTCCTTATGCAGGCCYGGGGTGATGCTCTCCTGGCCTTTTATTTTTCTTGCGCTGTACGTAGTATTGCAGCAAGCTATGTGCGTGTCACTTATTAGAGCAGAAAGTAGGTAGCTGGCAAACCAGAACTGTGGCTGTCTCCCTGATTCATGAAATTGGTGCTCACAGCTCCTGCCACAGATGGGCTCTGAAAGGGAGCTTTGCTTGCTTGGCTCTGCTTAAAACAAGGCTTCGGGGAAGGGAAGCAAGGGAAGGAGCTGCTCGTTTTCARAGGTACCTCAGTTTTGGCTTGTAGCTGCTGCTTTGCTATTCCAGTCCTTCCTGAAAGTGCCCTGCACTCCCCCATCTCTCGCTTTGCAGCGTCAGTGACACTTCGTGGCTGAGTCCAGAGGACACGATTGTTGTCTAGTGGCAGTTCCAGTATGGTTTCCTCTCCCCACACCGCATTTGGGACTAGTTGCACAGGATGTGGGTCAGATCTGTGAAATCAAGCAAGTGCTATTTGTTCTTTTATGCGTATGTGGTGTTGAGTGCCGTTTTGGTAACTAGGAACAATGTTGCTTTGGGTGTTTCTGAAAATTAAGCAGGGGGAGATTTACAGTGTGCCTTGTATTTTAATTTCTCAGTGCTTCTGTTGAGCTGGAATGGTGGGGTAACTGTTACTGTTTTACTGAGATAAAAGGGCACCGGTAGGATTTCAGAATCATCTCAGAAGGTGAGATGAGACTATGCACTGGAGCACAGCAAAAGGAAAATGGAGCCTCTTCCTTGGTTCCCTCCTTGCTCTTTATTCCCGGGTTCCATGATTTTCTGTGAGACAAAAATTTGTTGCCGTGTTTACGTGTTGCTCGAGCCCTTGACATGGGCTTAAGCCCAGAGGATGGAACCCATGAATAGTCCTTTTGGGAAGCGCCTTTGAATGCAGATGCAGCCCCAGGGCAGCTCTTTCGGCTGTCCACCAAGAGAAAGTCCCTTCCTGTCCTACTCAGTAAATAGGCAGTAGTACATGAACTGCCAGTCATCTCCAATTAAATGTCTGGCAAATGTACTTTTGGGGGAGACTGGAATAAACCGGATCAGTGAAGGGAGGGCTGTCCTTTCCTGGCTTATTCCCATGTGGAGTGAATTCCCTCCAAGACRCATCTCCAAAGCTTGTGGAGTAGTTTGGCACGTGCACTGGCTAATTTGTACTCCAGGGTGGGTTGTTCCTGGTTTGAAGTCCATCCTCTTCCAGCTTCCTGATTTGGCTGTACRTGTTTGTGGTGCTTTTTCTCCATGGAAAAAGCGTCAGAGGATGACCTCTTTGAGGAGATTAAGGGTAGCTCAGGTGCGTCTGTGCTCTGACACAGCCTTGAGGGGCTTCTGTGGGTGCCTCTTGCTGGGGGAGCCCTGGGTACCAGCGCATATGAGGTGCTCGTGTTGGAACCGCACTAAGGACAGCCAGGATGTTCCACGTACTGAGAAGCCTTACGGGAGGTTTCTGCCATGTTCTTTCCTTGAAAATACAATACTGACACAAATGCTCGTTTTGCTGAAGAGTTTCTTATGAAAACGATCTTGGCGAGCATTTTACAAGCACAGCATGGTTTCCAGAGGGAGCTAGTGAGATTTTTGGAGGAACATTGCCTTTTGTTGTTACAGATCGTTTGAGTTGAACTGATACTGATGGATTTTTCTTGCTACATGTCAAATTGCTAGGCTGGTTAGCACGTGTGAGTGCGTGCAGTATCTGATGTTGTCTCCTTAAGGAGAAGGGGTTCGTTTTCCCCAGTAGGAGCCTGTTCTTTTCCATCTTAGATGGATATAGTGATAATGATGGAAAARGTGAATATTTAGGTGCCCTGTCAGAACAGCAGAAGTACAAGGACCTCTTCCAGCACAGCTGCCCATGGGTTCAGCCCAGGTGTGTCTCGCTGCCTATGTTGTTTCAGTCTTGGCACTGCCAGAATTCATGGCTTTCACTCAGCGATGTCAGATCAGCATCCTGGGGGCTCCATATTCCCTGAGAAGACRACTTCACAGTAGCGTAGTCTCGTGTTTAGACTTTCTGAATTGCTGACCTCGTGCTGCAGGTACGTTTCTGAAGATGCCTCACGCTGCGGCTCAGGCACCCACCTGCTCTTTGTAGCAAACACTCAGAACTGGCTCCCACCCAGCCTGAAAGGCTTGGGACAGATTCAGTGGCAGGTTTGTGTGTGTCTAATTAGTTTGCTTACAGTTCCTCACATCTGTTCAGTTCCTTAAACTTCACAGAAGGGACAGAGCTGTAATGCTTTCCCTTTAGTAGCATTTGTTCTATGTTCAGTGCAGGAAATAACTTGTTCCCAACTTGGGCTTAGGCCAGGAATTGTTCCCCTGAGGCAGAGATGTATACAACAACTCCTGGAGTATCTTACACCTACCATGGGAAAGAAGGTTCAAAGGCGCACAGTTGTGATAAAACCAGTATTTAAATTCTGCCCACTTCATTTACTCATTTATTAACTCCAGAAGACTTGCTGAGAGAGACTGACATATCATCACTCTCGCTAGATGGTGAAACTAGAATGGCTGCCGTCTGGCTCGGGGGCTTGAGGAAGCAGTTCCCCTAAAACAAGGGCTTGATCCTGCACAGCTAGTGTGTGTTTTCGCTGAGCAGGGAGGAGAGGAGGAAATGTTTCAGAAACGTGAAAAATCTGCAGATCTTTGCCCCTGCCTGTTTCAGCAGCAGTCTCCTGCTACTGTGCTGCTGATGCCAATGCTTAGCTATTTGTCTTGACAGTACCGTGTTTTTGTTGTCTATAATAGTAATAAATTAATCATCATCTTTTTTTTCCCCAAGGCTTATTTCTGAATATATAACTAAACCCTTAAAAGTGAGCGTGCCATCAGTGAGCATATGTGTTTGTGTGGAGGGTGTTTTTACCTTAGCTCTACTTTTCATCCTCAGTTTCATTCACAGAAATGCCTTTTCAGAAACACCTATCTCCTGTTTGGAAAGTAATGCAGGCTCCTATATGGAAATTCAGAAACCAGCAGCTTTTCAGCTGCGTAGGGCAGGACTGTGCTTTTATTGTAGTGTAACAACACTGAGTGTGCGTCTTCTCTTYCAAAGAGCAAAATGTCACAGTCTCTCAGGGGTAGTGAAGTAGTAAGCATTTCTCTTCCTTACGCTAGCTGGGTAACTGTGGGTGTGAGAAACCTTAAAAATGCCTTCATGTGTCCAGTCTTCTGAATGAAAGTGCCTGTTCTCTAGCTGACTTGGCAACCATCGTTTTTATTGGCACATGGGCTTGARGGCTGGAGGCATGGGACTGATCCATAAAGGAAATTTTTTTTAAGGAACACTTGATTACAGTGCAGGGTGCTTTGCTTCTAAAAATGCCGAACAGTATTAATGTATGTGAGAATGTGTGTATGGGAAAAATCCCTTCCTGTTAAAAGATCAGACTGTGCCTTGCTCCGGGGAGCACGGGGGGACACAGGACGGGACTGAGCTTTTCAAATAAGTGGTGTGGGAGGACATTTGGAGATGGTGTGATTACAGTCCTGGGTTTTTGAGGGTTTGGTTTGGGTTGTTGGGGTGGTTTTTGTTTTGTTTTTTTTTTTTTTTTTGCAAGAGTAGAATGTGCCCTGTGTTAATTGGGATTGTCATTGACCTTCATAAAAAGCCCAGACTTGAACCCTTTGTCAAATACCCAGTTGGCCAGCGTGCTTTCCTCCCCTGTTGGCATCATCAGAAGGGTAATTGTGCAGGACTGAGGGCTTGCTCAGCACCAGCAGGATGGTGCAGCACCTGCGGTGATCTGGGTTTCTTTTTTGCAGCCATTGGGAGGGCAGCAGTCGCTCAGAGAAAATTATGAGCTGTACAAAATGCCTCTAAATGATCTACCTGTAGACTTCTGCAGCTTTTTGCAGCACGATTGTGAATTGAGTTGTGCCTCTCTTTCACCAGGTGAAGGAATCGGATGGTGTGGTTAACGATGAGCTGCCGAACTGCTGGGAGTGTCCAAAGTGCAACCATGCAGGGAAAACTGGAAAAGTGAGTTTAATGGGAATAAGTGGTGCTGGAATAAGATACAAAATCTCAAGCACTCCCTCTGGCTTGTAGATATAATTTTGCCCAATACCAGYTTTTGATTTTGTGCTTAATTCAGTTGAGTTGAAGGAAATAAGCTGATGGCTTTCTATTCTTTAATAAYTTTTGTATTCTTGTTTCACGTACCAACACTTCACCCCAAACCTGGGGAATATTTAGGTTAGTTCTGTGCACTGCTGCATGATAATTTCTAAGATGAAAATACTTTTTAAAAAAAACAAAATCCAGAAGCAATTATGCAAAACCTGAAGTGTCTGTTGGAATTAGTGAAACATTATTTCTTTGCAAACTGAGACAGRCAGGGCAAGTGTGTAGTTACAAAAATAACTTCATGAAGGTTGAAACTACTTTACTCTAACTCCTTGCTAATCATCTGTTACAAAGTGATCAACCCACCAGTGTTGGAGGCAACTTAAAGAACTGAGAAAGGCGTAAGATATAAAGTTTGTTTGTGTTTTGTGTCTCTTTGGCGTACAAGCAAAAGCGCGGACCAGGATTCAAATACGCATCAAATCTCCCAGGCTCATTGCTGAAGGAACAGAAAATGAACAGAGACAATAAGGAAGTAACAGATGCTGCAAAACGGAAAGGGGATTGTGAAGAAACTCCCAGGCGGAAATCAGAGGAACATTCCAAAAAGACTCAAGTTGACTCAATACTGAGGAGAAAGTCAGACGAAGTGCATCTGTGGAGGAAAAGGAAATTTGAGAAACCCCAGGAACCCCCTATGAGAAAGCGGGTATGACAAAACACTCTTTTCATGTACTTACACAGATGCGCGTGGGCTGGTTGCGGCTGATGTCTCTTGCCTTCTGGCTTATAGCTCATCTTGATATCCCAGATTGTTACAAAAGCAACTGCGATGTTTTACCTTCCTTTCTGAAAACTGCTAGTCTAGCAGGACAGCAGTTCGAACGGCGATGCTCGTGTTGATGTTCAGAGACTGAAAACACTGGGCTATGGCTGTTGTTTTATTCAAAATACTAGAAAACCCACTTTAACTGAAAAGCCTTTACAAGGTGCTTGGAATAGGAACAAGGTGAAAATCAATTTTTAATGGAAACTTTTTCATCTTTATCCACTTGGTGGCGCATGGCAGCTTGTTTTGTGGCTGATCAGGGATGTGCAACCCATCAGAGGACCTTTAGAAATGACACCTTCTGTAGCCTGCAGAGAGGAGGAGCTGCTCACAACAGCGATGTAGACAGCTTTTCCCTGAATTTACCAGTCAGAGCTCTTGGGCCAGGCAGGGACACTGAATTGTCTTGTGGATTGCGAAATATGGTACTTGTGATATACAGAAATGCTGGTTTGCAGAGGTAGAAATGAGGACCTAAATTTAACATGTCTCACGAGTGGATGGCTGATGGCTTTAAAATCAGAATCAGGGCCRGTTTTGTGTTGTATGTGTAGTTCACAAGGAGTGGCAGCCAGTCCGCCCTGTGAGGCTTGACAGCGGGAACGCTGCAGTACAGTAAATGTAGGGACTGGGGTAGCTTTGGTGGAACGAGAGCRCAAAATTCACGATACCAGTTTATGCATATCTGCTTTCTGGCCATGCTTTCCTTTTCCCATCCCTACGGACTCGCTGCAGTGTTTGTGGATGGCTTGAATTGCTCCGTGAAAGCCCCCCAGTGCGCGAGGAAGGCGCTGTGGATGACCAGACCTTCATCAGACAGCACAACAAATGTCGTGTTTTGGGGTTTTTACTTTTCTTTCTTCCAACAGCTAAAACTTGGAAAAGAAGAGAAACTCTTCAGGAAGAAGGTACTTTGCCTTTTTAATAGATGTGGTCTCAATCCCTCCTAATCCCCTCTCATCACGTGAGCTGAATGGAGAGCCAGTTTCTCTATCAGTCATGTATTTGTGTCACTGCAGGCATTTTTATTATCGCATTTACATCYTGAAATTACAGACTATCTCTCTGAGGGAAAGCTTTACACTTCAGGGTAGTTTAGCTGCAGTGTCTGGTTTTATATTTTCTGTTCTGTTGTCCCATATTAAAGCACAGCAGCAAGCTGTGTTTTGACGACCCAAGGAATAAAATTCTGTTTCTATACCCATGTTTCACTCTTCCTGTGTGGTTGAATCTTGTCGCTGCCACACAGCCCCTCGGCGTTCTGTACCACGGCACGTCCCTGGAGTCCCCCGCTGACACCCCAGGGAGCCAGGGGCAACTGGCACACGAGTACTGATGACCTCTCGCCGTCTGGCACGGTAACAGAAGTCCAACACCTTTGAACTAAGCAGTCCTCGGTACCCTGTGTGAAGGATGCTGCAAGCTGACAGTAGTCTGATGTTGTAATTTTTTTTATTCTAACTTGTCATTAACTTACTGTGACCTCTCCCTTTATAATATGTTAATTTAAAGACAGGGTGATCAGCTTTCTCTGCTGCACGCCGCAGTCTGAAGCGTAGGAGCGCATCCACTGACTTGATCCAATTAGTTTATTGTGAAAGCATAGACCTTCTGATATAACAAGTGTGTTCACAGCAGTTCTCCTTTTCTTGCCAGTCTAGATCTCTTGTTTTTAGAGCTGTTTCATTTTAGCAGTTGGTGGCTTCTTTCTTGCTTGTAGTGATCAGATTAGACTTGAAGTCTTCCCTGGTCTTAGTTTGTACGTCTCTTAYGCTTCTATCTGGTGTGCATCAAAGAGAGATTTGATTAATGTGAGCAAGTGAAGTGCAGTTTGCTGTTACGAACAGTGACTGGGGCAGGGAAGAAGGTGCCAGCTAACCCCTGTCAGCCTGCATTGCGTTGGAGATCGTGTCAGCGTGAGGTCTCATCAGGCTAACAGCGTGTCAGACCTGTCAGTCACATTCCCTGTTCTGCAGGCACCGGGGGTGGGAGAAGCTTGAGAAGACGAGCAGAGTTTAGTAGGATGTAAAGGAGCAGCTAAAGCCTAATTAAACGAGGCTGTGAGTATCCAGCAATAAGGGCCACAACAGGACAGCCACAGCGCGAGTCGGTGATTGCGATTCAGGAGGTTTCAGAAATTGGCCTTTTGGCCGTTGGGCACAAACACATGTCAGCCGGTGTTTAAAGTGGGTGCCCAGTGAGTGCATCCCAAGCCTGGTTTCCCAGGCCTGCTGGGAAAAAGCTGTCTATAGTGTGCTGCTAATCTTCTGTATATAAACTGTCCGCTGTGTAATGAGTAAGGCCCTTAAATCTGCAGGATTATGCATGGTGAATAAATGCATGTATCACTCTCTCGGAGTCCGGAGAGCCAATAGCTGGACTCCTCATCCATGATGGCACTTGAACTTGATACCTTTGGCCGGTGAATGTACCCTTGTGCTCGGATGGGTGGGGCCCGGCGCTGGCGGGCAGCCCGACCCCCCGGGCAGGGCTGCCTGTGTGGAGCATCAGCATGTGAAGTATTGCTGAGTACGTTCTTGCTCGAATAGTCAGCCTTTGTCTCTTCTTTTTCAGCGGCGATCGTGGAAGGCTCCAGATGACCGAACTGCCATGATCAAACCCCTGCGGCGCCTCAAGCAGGAGCCAGAGGATGACCTGCCAGAAGCACCTCCCAGGTCCAAGGATAGCGACCAGTCGCGGTCCAGCTCGCCCACTGCGGGTCCCAGCACGGAGGGCTCCGAGCCCAGGGACAAGAAGAAGTTCAAGATGAGGCGGAAAAGGCGGCTTCCCAATAAGGAACTGAGCAAGGAGCTCAGCAAGGAGCTCAACCAGGAGATCCAAAAAACCGAGAACAGCCTTGCCAATGAGAATCACCAACCCATCAAATCTGAACCTGAGAGCGAGAATGAGGAACCTAAGCGTGCTTTGAACAACAGCGAGAGACTCCATAGGTTCAGCAAAGGGTTAAACGGGACTCCCCGGGAGCTGAGGCACCAGCTCATCCCCAGCCTGCGAAGCACACCTCGGGGAATAACCCGGCCACCGCCTTCGCTCTCTCCTCCCAAATGCATTCAGATGGAACGGCACGTTATCCGGCCACCTCCCATCAGCCCCCCTCCGGACTCGCTCCCCCTGGATGATGGGGCAGCCCACGTGATGCAGCGGGAAGTCTGGATGGCTGTCTTTAGCTACCTCAGTCATAGAGACTTGTGCATCTGCATGAGAGTTTGCAAGACCTGGAACAGATGGTAAGGAGGGCGGCAAACCGAGCTAGGTCTAACGTGTAGTGGGATGGACTCGAGAGGGAAGTGGGTGATGGAGGGGACTAATGCCTCCTAGGAGAGGCGTGCAGGTCCTCACTGAGGCTCTGTTGAGCCCAAGGAGAAGGGGTGACCAGCAGTGTCTAGAGAAGTAGCATGTCTTCTGGTGCTTTCTAAGAAACAGCAGTTCCCAGCATTTCTGATGGGCATCGTGCGCGCGTGTGTGTCAGCATCGGCGTCAGCCTGCCGGGGCTGTRACGCCCCGGAGCAGCCTGTGCTGTAGTTAGACACCACAATGTTCTTGCCTGCTGGAACAGCCAGTCTAGGTCATGCTAAGTCTTGGTGTCATTCTGCCCCCAGGACTTGCTGACTGCTAATGCAGTTGTTTGTTCAGTTTAGCTATTAAATATCTATTGAGATATAGTGAAGATCTCCCAGTGCCCTCGGTGTTCTCCTCACAAGGTCGGTGCTGATTGTTTCCCCGTAGAGGGTACGTGGAGAGCGATCCCGTTCGCTGTGTTCTCTATCGGCWGAGCTGATGGAGGAATCCTGCGTTATCGTATTTACTCACGGTGTGCCCGTTCGGTGCCCGGGGTACCAGAGTGTGAACATTGACCCAGTYGGTGACTGTACGGCAGCAGGAAGCATTAGTCGACAGATTTATRTGTCTCACTGAACTTGCAGTAAAGTCTCTTGTTGGCTGTCATCTCGGATTCAACTGTAACGTGCACACAGATGGGCAAGTTGTAACGGAGACTCCTTTCTTGCACAGTCTAGTAACAAACTGGGTAAATGACAGAAAGGTTGAGAGGTTGATAGTTCGGTGCAAGATGATGTGTGGAGTGCCTCCTCCGTGGGCTGCTTGGTGTCACAGAAAGCTGGTAAATGCCTTTTCCATGTTAGTGCAGTATTTTCTAATGGAAGAAATGAGAAAATGCAGAATCTTTMATGGTTGGGACTTCTTGCTTGTTGCCCTTAAAGAACCACAAAGAGAGCATAAAAACGTATAAGCCATGTAGACAGGAATAACACAAAAGCACAGAATGGGGGGGGGGGGAATCTGCTTTACAAAATTCACTGGTTCTAAGGAAGGAAAGCACAGGGGAAATCAGGACAGTAGTAATATTTAAAACCAGGCTTTATATTCAAAAGGTAAGCCAGAAGGTGTGGCTTGTCTTCAGGCTAGAAAATGGATTTTAGTAAGTGCTGTGATGACTTAAAATGGGATCCGAAGTTGTTGACACTTGTAATTCTGTGGAAATAATTCCATGCTTTATTGCATGATGTATTTGATGGAGAAACTTCAAACTGACGTAACATTATGTGTTCTTGTGTTTATCTTAGCATCGCTCAGCCTTATTTTTGCTATTTTCAGTTAAGTGCTGCCATTTTCCTTACTGTTTAATGACACCTTTTAAAGTCTTGCAGAAATCAAAGCAAGTGCCAAATTAAGTGCTGTTGGCTTTTTTCTTTTTGGGTAGGTGCTGTGACAAAAGATTATGGACCAAAATAGATTTAAACCATTGTAAATCCATCACTCCACTTATGCTTAGTGGCATTATTAGGAGACAGCCTGTAACCCTTGATCTTAGCTGGACAAATATATCTAAAAAGCAGCTGAGTTGGCTTATCAACAGACTGCCAGGTAAGTGATGTTTTTTGACCACTTCACTGAACTTAGCAAATCAGTTTGTATCTAAGCTGCAATCTCTGAGGAATGTCTGCAGGGATCGGAGTGTCCTAGGAGAGGAGTAGATACGTAGGAATGAAGCATCGATGGGTTAAAATGGGCCCAAAATTAGTTATGTTGTGACTACTTGACATGCTAGTAGGTAAACTAATTTGAGGCAGGTCTTCGTCAACAGGTARCGTTGCTGTGGAAAGTGCCTGTGCTGACGTGATTAGCGGAGGGGGTGGCGGGGGTCTGCTCTCACCCACAGTAATGAGGTTCCAGGTGGTGGGAGAGGTGGAGAGCTGGGCAGGAGGAGGCTTACGGGGTCCCTGCTTGCCCTGGAGCGCTGGGATTGTTCGTCAGAGCGGCACCGGGCTTCACCCGACCTGTGCGTGGTAGCAGAGATCACTGCGGATGTCTCTCTGGGGAGGCCACATGCTCCAACTTCTTCTGTATCTGCAGGTCTTCGAGACCTGCTGTTATCAGGGTGCTCATGGATAGCAGTGTCGGCACTTTGTAGTTCCAGTTGTCCTTTACTCCGAACTCTGGACGTGCAGTGGGCAGAAGGCCTGAAAGACGCACAAATGAGAGACCTCTTGTCGCCACCCACAGATAACCGGCCAGGTAACAGGCGGGAGGAGCACRCGGGAGACCTGTCCCAGCCGTTCTCTGGCATGTTCTGCTGCTAGGCCCCCTTGGAGGAAACGGGCAGAAACCCCCGCAGCTAGCACCGGCGGGGGTCTGGGCTGTGCTGACGCGTGAGGTGTTCGAAGTAGTGACTTGCAACACCTCCTCGCTGGAAGCCACTGGGTAACGAGTGATGTTCTCTGGCTGCTGAACAGTCATCTGAGCCACTGTGCTGGTTTTCTGTCTGACTTTCTTCTCTTCAGGCTGCAACGGGTGTACTTTAGAGAGTATGGAAACACTTTCTTCCAGTTCAGGGAAGGAGCAGTTCTGTGGGTCATGCCACATTCGCCCGGATATCAGCTCAGGTGAAATTTTGAGCAAATCAGATCTGCTTTCTGGCATGCACTGCACAGCCTACTGCTTACTCCCGACTTGTAATTCCGCTGGGCCCCTGCAGTTACTTTCATCCCTTTTGTTTTGAAATCAGGAGGTGGCTTTGTCCACGTGCCTGCTCCAAAAATAGACAAGTGTTCCTGCTGATGTCCCCTCCAAAGCTCCAGACAGGCAAAAGCGTCTGAAGTTGACGTAGGGCAGCAGTGTTGTGTGTCACAGTGCATTTCATATAGATCTGCAGATGTTTGCAATTCGGGGTGAGACTTTTGGGAGTGACCTGCTGCCTCCGCTTTCCAGGTCAGATCGACAACCGGAGTAAGCTACGGAACATAGTTGAGCTGCGTTTGGCTGGCCTGGATATTACAGATGCTTCTTTGCGGCTGATCATAAGGCACATGCCTCTGCTCTCCAAACTCAATCTTAGTTACTGTAATCATGTGACAGATCAGTCTATTAACCTGCTGACTGCGGTTGGAACCACCACGCGGGATTCATTAACAGAAATTAATTTATCAGGTAAGCAACACGAGCGCAAGGGAGGGAGGAGGACGGGAATTGCCCGTTGGCGTTAGACTAGCGTGAAACACTCAGCAGCAGACGGGGTTTTACCCAGCTCTTCCCCCGCCCCGGTGTAACACCCCCCCCCAGGACTCCATTTAAGCAGCTGGATGCGCGGCCGGTGTAAATAACTCCCGCTCGGGAGCTGCGTGTTGTCCCTCGCTCATCCTCCGCGGGGGATCCATTACACAAACGGCATCACGGGGAGCGGAGAGCGGCAGCGGGGCTGGCCGGGCGATTGCACTGTCGGCACAGCACGGGAGGAGGAGGAAGGACCTACCGCAGTCGGGATAAACTGTCCTTGTGCTGGAGAACAACCCGAGACAGGCTGTTAAATTTCTCCCCCTTTATTGTTTTTCTTTTTTTTTTTTTTTTCTGGCAGACTGCAATAAGGTTACTGACCAGTGCCTGTCTTACTTCAAACGTTGTGGAAACATCTGCCAGATCGACCTGAGGTACTGCAAGCAAGTGACAAAAGAAGGCTGCGAGCAGTTCATAGCAGAAATGTCAGTAAGTGTTCAGTTTGGGCAAGTGGAAGAAAAACTTCTGCAAAAACTGAGTTAGTTAAAGGACATGTGTAAATACTGGGGCGAGGGGGGGAAGGGACTAAGAACATGTAGGGATTTTATTTTCAATTGGGAACTTGGAATATTGGAAAATACCGCGATTGGATTTTACAACTCTTGTCGAGGAGAGAACAACATGAAACTACCCATGTTAAGAATTTCAACTTGTGCCACTAATTCAGTCTACCTGGGATGTCCTGCACTGGCTCTTATGCAAATTCATAAGGCGACTGTTATTGATGCTAATTGTTCACACCCGGAAGACGACTGATCTCCAAGAAATACTGTTATTTAAAGTACCACAGCATGTGCTTGGTAGTGTAAATTTGATTTCTGCTTTTCATTTCTTAAAACAACAAAAAAAAAAAAGTTGGTGTCATTGAAGTGGACCACGCACTGCATTTCTGCCTTCTTAACACGTTTTGTTTTGTTACATCTTACATTATGCAGAACTATTTTTGTACAAAAATTGTTTAAAAATTATTTATGCAATGTTTGAATGCATTACCAGTGTTTTGGTTTTGATTGCCAATTTTTATCTTTACTTATGGTAGGCGAGAACTTAACCTATACTTCGTAGACAGTATCTATCTACAAACGTGCCCAGGTCAGGAAAAGTAGGTTAATACTTTCAACTTAAAGCATGTTTTAATGGAAGTTTATATCCTGCTTTGTATACTTCAGAAGTGACATAAGCATGTTGTGGAAATAAGGTGTAAATTATAGTTGAAGTAAAACACTTTGCCAAGTTTTATCTGTATAGAAATCACCTTTTTCTCAAAATTTTAAAAAATTCCAATTTCAGCTTTTGCACATAGGAGGGTTTCACTCTGTAGCATGAGCTCTTGTACTCAATATAAAATTAATTTATACAGTGAGTCCAGCCGTAGAATAAATGGTCAAACGTAGTCTCTCTTTCTTTGAAGTGTGAGTTGAGTTCTCATTTAAGGTTTATAACATGGTTATTTCCTGATTGTAAAATTCTGCATTCATAAGTGCCATTGTTGTACGGTGTTGTTTTCGTAGACCTTCCTGATGCAGTTTTACCTTTGTTGAATTTGTATAAACAATTGTACAAAAACAGGCGCTGGCTCTGCGGGTTTCTGTTCCAACGCGGGGTGGCTTTGGCAGGAGGCCGTGTGTGTGGAGTCACTGCCGCGAGCCCAGGGGGATGCGTTGGGGTGCGAGCGCGGAGCCGGTCCTGGTTCCCAGCCGTGGTGGGAGCCAGGATCRAGGGCAGAGGCCCCTCTTTCTGTCAGGCTACAAGCGCTGCTTGCACAGCACTTGCTCTTTGCCCTGCACCTCTCAGTTGGCGTGTTCCAATAAGTTTGTACTGAGGAGGGAATAAAATACACATCCGTGCCTTCCTCAAGCTGGACRCTGCCCAGATTAGTCTAGAGGAACACTTACACATCTCAGGAATGTTAAAGCTTGAGCTGAGTAACCAACAGTGCTCACCCCTGGGTAAGAAAAGAGACGGAGGCTGAGAAAGCCCATCACAAATCTTTATTAAGCTTGTGTGGCTAATGATCAGCATGGAAATAACATATAGGGTATGTTTTTCTTCATTAGCTTACCCACTGAACAAAGACTCCAGGAATTAAGTACCATTAAAAAGTTACTTCTAAAAAATAAAGCCATTGAGAAGTTTGCTCCCTTCTGAAAAATAACCAACRCTGTCTCCAAGCTGTGTATTTTGAGGAGCAGCTACTTTCTCYTTTTCAAGCCAGCTTAATTTTTCACATAAAAGACAAGAGCAGGCGTGACAGCGTAGCAGAGGTAAGAGTTCTCGGGTACTGCAGCCTAGGCAAACCATGTCCCTGTCTCCGTTACTTTGCTAGCACGTGGGAAATTAAAAGGAGAAACTGTAGCTTCCTTGACCAACCCTGCTTAAAGGATAACCATCCAGGACAGGCTCGGTCCTGCCTCACCTCTCTTTTTTTTTTTACAGTGAACTTACTCACACTCTGCCATGACCGTGCTTGGCCACAGGCAGCCTGTCCCCAGAACAAGAGCTGTTCTTGGCGCTGTCTTCCCCCAGTCGTCTGTCAGACATCCTACAAGGACTGTTAAAATTCCTGCTCCAAGAGGGCCCTTACCCTGCTGCTGGCACGAGGCCCAGCTAGGAACTGGGCCACAGGCTGACAGCAACACAGGTCATCCCGCAGCCAACGGGCAGCATGGTTATAGTGATGCAGCCTGGGTTAAAAGTCTGTGAACATGAGGTTTTAAAAAAATGACCATATTTCTTTCCCTTCTTAATAAAGCCCTCCCCATTTAAGGTTAGTAGTGCCATACATTCCACATGTTAGCAGCAAGTAGTTTCATGACCCTGATTAGTATTCACAGTAACATCAGGTTGTCGGTACATGGACTACAATCATCACACATAAGATTAATAGTACAATAGGCATGAGTGGATTAAGGACCACAATAATACGGTTTACTATACCCCTTCTTAAAAAAATATTTTATTCCTAAACTAAAAAACACTTAGTAATTGGTATTTGGACACCACGTGGCAGAGCCCTGCGAAGTGGCGGAGCTTTTTGTACATTTACAAAGAATGGCCAAGACGGTACACTTGTAACGGCAGACATTCTGCACGAAGCAATCGGCATAAAATGGATTGCTTAAGGGCTTCTGTGCAGGTACGGTTAATGGCAGTGCCTTCTACAGTCGTATTTTATACTGTTAACACTGTTGCAGGGACAGTGTCAGAACAGTTACATTCTATAATTACGTAAAAGCTGAATATTCAACCGATATATTCGTTGCTTCTAATGCACTAGACAACACGCTAATATGGTCGAGCAGAGGTGCTTTCTGACCACTYGCTGAGTACTGAATGCGCTAATTAGAGGTGATATTCTTCAGAAGAGAGCAAGAACTGCTGTAAACAGTTTGACTCGAACAGTTTGTGGTTGGTAAGTTAAGTCGGGCAGCGCTATTACTGTACACACAGGCATCATGTTGTACTGCCCACCTGTAGGACTCAGTATGCTGTAGAAAAAAGTTTCACAAACTTCTAGATCCTGATGTTCAAAATGTTGTGTTTAATCGAGAACTAAAAAGCTGACATGTGCCCCAGGGTTCAGCACTCCTGCCCACAGGAATCCTGGAGGGGTGACTACAAAATCCATTTTTGGTCTCGGTTTAAGATTTGAACACATGCACGGCCCGTACAACGTACTGTCGGCAGATGGGGCACTCGCTCATCCTCTTGCCGCACTTGGTGCAGGTGACCATGTGGCCGCACTCCAGCAGGACGCAGTCGATGACGGCGTCCATGCAGATCCGACACAGGTTATCGTCGTTGTCGTTCAGCTGCATCTTCTCACCCTCTGAAAACCAACAGAGAGGGAGGTCACGCACTCAGGCCCTGGAACAGCAGTTAAGTTCTAGCTCGGGCAACCACTGAAACACACAGCTAATTTAGCATGAAGAAGTGCAGCTCCCTGCTCACAATAGTTCTTCTAACCCACAGCTAAGAATTAATCTATATTCCTTCAAAAAAACCCCAAAGAAACAAGAACTAGAAAATCCTTAAGTGAACATCCAATATTTGGCTTCATTCCTTAAACTCAGAAACCATTTTCAATTCAGAACATAACGACTGTGAAATAATATATTGGATTAAAATTCAGAGCATGTTGGTTTTCCGTCTCTGAGCTTACTTCATTTGGCAGAACACTTTCCACAGAAAATTAAACACAATACAGCAGACTAAGAAGTGGAAGYCTTAAGTAGGCCATAAAGACAGCAGAACTGAACAAAACCTGTCAAGTTTCACTGCAAACAGACAACATCCCCTATCAATAACCGAATGTGCCATCAGACCGTGTTGAAAAAAAAATAACCGTAAGTTTAAAGCTTGATTTCAGACAGGTTTTCAATTTAGTTTATRACCAAACTGAGGGTCTCGCTTAAGCCATGTTTTGACATGGACTAACAGCCCCCCACCTTCACAACCCTTCTCCGCTCCAGTTAGCTGATTATTTGACGACTGATTATCACAGTCCCTGCAGTGTRTGTGCTGGCACAATCTGGCTGTGAAACGGCCCAGGGCTAGCAAATTTTCCAGTCACCATGGTCCCCTGTTCCTTACAGCCTGACTGCTGGATGCAGGAATGAAGAGGCAGGCAGGCATTTTCCAAGCTGGTGATGACATCAAAAAGTTGCTCCTCAGATAATACTTTGTGAACAGGAATCGGGCTGTGGATATACTACAATCACACAAGTGAAAGACTCCAACTGTTGAGTATAACAGAGGGTAGAAGAATACTAGTCACTGAGCTGCAGCCACAGAACCRCCTTATCACGAAAACATGGACTGAGACCAAACCACTTGGACTTGGACTTCTGCCACTGTAGCTTTTAATTCTCTACCACAGTAAAAGACCTGAATTGCTTTGGTCTGTTGACAGCCAGTGAGCAGCTCTCTCACTAATACCTTGTGAAACCTAATAAAGGACGTGGAGGTGCCAAGTTTCATGTTCTCTGAGGAACTGGTTCTCAGTTCGGCAATTTTACCTTCACCGTGAAAGCTGAGCTCTCTGAGCTTTGGAAAAAAGTCTCAAAAAACCAGCACAATCCTGGAAAGCTTCATTTACTCACTGATGATATTCAACTACTCTAGATGCAGCTTGAACTGTTAAAACACACTTTCCAGTTGTTCCAGCTGAGCAGACCAAGTTAGGCACCAAGTCCTTCTGTTGGCAGAACCAGCTACTGGAAACCAGAAAATAAGTAGTCTTAAGAAAGTGAGAATTAAATATAGACCTACGTGTCTTGTGGTTTTCCTCACTCTCTCTGTATAGTCTGCTCACTTTTTCCACAAGTTCCCATTTTTCACAGCATCCTGAGTAGTTGACAAAATTACACGCAAGTATTTCCTTCAGCTGCCGAACACTCAACCCTTCAATGTCTTCCAGACTTGAAATATCGGACAAAGACGCCCTCACTCGCTTTCTGGACAATCCAGGAGTCTGAAACACATCAATTGCATGTTTTTAACTGTCCCATAAGTTCAGAGCACCAGATCTGGTGCTACATTAAGCTGCAGCAGCTTTGCTAAATTTTTATTCTTTTTAAAACAAGTATTTGCAGATAGGCATTGCTAGACGCAGCTAACTCTGAAAGAACAGGAGTGTGACAGTAAATGTTGACAGAGATCTAAGCACTTCATGGTGTCACAAGCCAAAAATTAATTATTTGGATAAGTCATATCTCACCTGCTCTTCTGCACTTTCTTCTTCTTCATTATTTATAGAAGATGTTTCAGTTTGTCCCTGTGTACAAAATGAAACTAATCAGGATAAAGACACATGATCCCTTATAAAATATTTTCCTTTGTACCAAACCAATCACAGATGACAATGACATGTTGAAGTTTCAATTGCTACCAATCGTTACCAGGTTAAGTCACCTCTATCATCTAAACTAGTAATCTTATCTAGTAGTCTTCTGCTTTCAGGTGAGAGATACAAAAGGCATTTTTCCTGCCACCCTGAACTGCACCAATTGGCATTTTATTTTAAAGCAATGCATACCTATTAAAAAAAGCTACGCTATACCATAAAACACATGTTAATTGTACCCGTAAAGGTGTTCCATTTCCTGTGCTTCCCCTTCTGTTTGCAAGTTCTTCTTGAGACGACACTGATACAGACATAGAAAATGGATGAGTAAAAAACCCCGAAGTCTGTGACCGTGACGAATGCAAGCTACTAGCGTCCATCTCCTCCTCCGCACCTAATCCATGATGGCACAGCACGAGATCCACCAAGTCTTCTTTCTCTCTGCAAGTATCCGTCGGTATGTTTCTGAGAATCAGATACTGACGCAGATCCTTTACTTTCAATCTCATTAACTGAGGTCGCTGAAAGGCTGTTTCTTGCAGCAAGTGACAAGTGGAACATCTTCTGAGATTCTCTTGTAAGACTGAACAAACTGAGCAAAAATCCTTCTTGCAGTCACAACACATGTGCTAAGCAGAAAGAGAAAATAACCACTCAGCTGTATGTCATAGAAAACAGATCGAGACCCTGCTCTCTTCTTTTCCCGGCTACGTAATTTACTATTAGTGTCTTAATCGTCAATTTTGACATACATCATTTTTAGGATTTAAGTCCAGAAAACTGCCCTGTCAAATAGCTTTGCAGGTGTTCCAAGGCAGTCCGTTGCTTTTGTAGCACTACTGTCAGCTGATTTGAGGTTTAAATGAATAAAACATTATGAATAAACAAATGAATAAAGTACTCAAGTTGTAGTTTACACAATAAACGAAATTGAAAGCCAGTCAATTTTATGGTATGTTCAAATACTTTTGAACATACTAAGTGTCACTGCTCTTTTCACATGCGTAAAAACAATATAATCCCCAAACTTTAAAGAACATACTTCTTCCTCAATTGATTCAAAGAATTCAAAGTAGGCCTTAAACATGATGAATCCCATGGTAGGTAAATACTCCCAAATGCCCAGATGTCATTTCTGAAGAGAGCTTTGTTCAAAAGACTCACTACAATATACAAAAGCTAGAATAGGCAAGACTTTCAGCAGCAATTTTAAATGGTCATCTCATCCACTGTGAACAAATCCAAACTCTTCATCTTTCAGGATTTTAGTAAATTAATATTAGCTTCAGAAAATGCCCCTGCACAATGCTTAATTCAACAAAGTGTTTGCCATGCAAACAACAGGACACATAAGAAGGRGGAAACTGAACACACAAACTGAGGAAAGAGGCTTCATGTTTATCTAAACGAGCTGCAGAGAATTAGGTCACTGAGTGGACAAAATAATGATGCTGGACAGTCATGATACATAGAAATAATATTAACAATCTCAATTTTATTTACCTGCATTAACCCACCAACCTGCCTCCAAATGAAGGAAGAGGCTGTTGGAGCGCAATAGCATTTAACAGAACTAAACCTGCTTGGAAAACAAACAGAATTACACGAGTATTTCACAGAAAGAAGCTGTGATACTAAACTGTGAGTTTTTAGCTTTTCCATCATCCACTTTGTTCATTCCAGTACCCAACCACTATGTTTGGTATCATCTTCAAAACCAGATGTGTTTTAATGTTTAAGATTCTGAAGCTAAAACATGTATCTTACAAATCATAATCCACTAATTTTTAGGTCAGACCAGATCCAGTGTGTCACCRATTAATGAACATCAGACTTCTTAACTTCTAATCCTGTCTGACATTAATTTCCTGTGACCTCAGAGTAAGGCACTTACTCCCTTCCTGGCTATCTGCCTTGGGCTTTCTTATCTAAGGAAAAACACACATTCATCTCCCAGTATGCCTACAGATTATTTCATATGAGTAAAAATATTAWCTAATAGGAAATATACTCACTTTTTTCCTAAAAACTGAAAAGGAAAGTCCACAGGCTTTGCAAACTATGTTAGCGCCCGCCGCAGCTGGAGATGGATATGCTGAGAAGTCTGTATTTGGTGCGAATCTGAATGGGCCAGCACCTCCCCCAAAGCCAGCCTGCTGGCCACGGACAGCTCCAGTACCCATGACTTCATTCAGCAATCCACAGCAGGAAGCCCACATGGAAGTAGCTCCCGCCTGAAAACATTCACAAAGCAAAAAAAAAAAAAAAGAAAATTAATATCTGAAAGCCCACATCAGATGTGACTTGCTACTGAGGAGCTACTTCACTCCATCTGTCATCATCCCAAAACCATGTGGTGTGAATTCCCAGAGCACCAGGAATTCAGCACAGTAACGTCTGTAACAGCCCAATAATCTCCACTTCCCAGCTGCAAACCAAAGTAGGTAAGATTTGCAGGCACAAGGAGCTCGCTTTCATAACTCCTTTTCTAGCAGAGTTCCGCACAAGAAGGGTAAGGAATTTGAGGAGGTAACACAATAGCGGAGCAAAGAAGGAAGAAACTAACAGCCAGTCGTAGGTGAGGGGCAAAACCTGAAACAACGACAGGCAGCAAYAGAACAATTTATCATAATTAGTGCAGAGCTGTCCCCTGCAGGACCTTCTCCAGAAATAATCCAACTCRCAATAAAACTCTCTCTAAAAAATGTTTCTGGGTCCTCAAACTTCGAAGTAACAAACCAATCTTCATTAGAAACAAGTTATGGGCTAGTTTCTCTGAGAGGGAAATGTTTTTCAAGACTTCCCTGAACCTGCTGTTTTGTTGTCTTACAAAACGTCTAACAAAAATTAAAATAACTCTAAATGAACTTATTCTATATTGATTGGATTTCAATTTCRAGTCATACAATTTAATCTTAAAACACTATAAAAAATTCTAAATACATAAATAAATTGCTACTTTTTATCCCTGCAAGTCTTTAGCACTAGATTCAATATCAAAMGTGTATATTCTACTTGAAGTTGGAATTTGGACTCCAAGTTGCTCAGCTCACATGTTTAATCACTGTCATGTGGCTCACTGAAACCTCCTAATAAAACCAAAAGGCAAATAGAATTGCATCAGGTTCTTTCTGAAAGGACGCCGAGTGGTACAACTTCCTTGAAACATAGGGSGTTTTCCTACTTTTTTTCTTAACTACGCTGGTTAGAGCTGTTCTGTTTTTCATTCCAGGGCAGCATCTTTTTTTTCCCAAAGCATTAAGACATAAAATAATTGCTTTTGAGACTTGTAGTTCTTGCTCTAAAACCTAAACCAACCAGAACATGCACTTCAGCTCAGTAATGATGGTGCTTTAATTCCTGCAGTAACTAGACTAATTTCTATATTAAATTGCACATTTCCCCTGAACCAGACACAGTCCTGTTACATTTGTGGGATCTTTGCCCAATAACTGGGGATACGCCAGAACATCTCCTTTCAAACCACTGAGCACAAAAGGTAAGAAAAGAGTCCTCTCTCTGGTTTAGAGAGAAGCTGTGAGAAACAATGCCATAGGACYAAACATGCTCTACACCACCACCTTCATCTAAGTGCCTTAAGTATGGAACATCAAAAGCATCTCTCCAACCCACACAAACCTGGTACTTCACTTTTACTGTTGTAAGCTGACATTAAAAGTGTTGTAACACAGTGAAATATCTGACACAGTCATTCATTTTGCTTCTAAGCTGTACAACACATAACACTGTGCAGTAATAACATCAAATATACACACAACAAATTAAATTCACTAGTCTAATTTTACAGGTATTTCAAGAGCAAAATTCTTCCCAGGCATAACAAAAAACCTCCATGCTGTGGGCACCCCACACATAGGAGAAAATCTTCCTAAGCTTCCTGCGAACAGCGTTCAAGGGGGATGAACTCCAGCGGCTCTTCCCTGACCTCCAGCCAAGACACAGGTGGCCCCAGCACGTGGCTCTGCTCACACCGTGCGCTTGGAGCCTGTCTGATGTGTCATCAGACTTTCGTGACCATCATTAAGCTATCATCAAACTAAGACTTGTTTTCTGCTTTTCAATAATACAGAGTGGAAACAGATCAATATTAATTTTTCCTATACAAAACAAGTTATGCGTAATTACCCTAGTTTATTAGGCAAGAGTAATTAACTTTTCAGAAATACATTCTGAAAACCAATGACTTAATTCAAGAGAGCTCCAAGTTTTAAAACTTGGGACTTTTGAAAAATATTTTTTCTCATCTTAAGGGAAAGTTGTCAGTTGCAGAAACATTACTCTAATTCTTCACGTATCCTTAAAAAATGATGAGCTAGCTTTATATTTAAGACTTAAAAACAGCYGCATACAAATAACAGAAAAATAAAACAATGAACCAAAAGGGTCTGTCAGAATTCAAATTGCTTCATTACACGACCATGGCCTTGTCAGGGGGTCACGGCAGCAGCAGGACACACGACRACTAAAAGGACATAACCCAGTTGCTACCACAACCCTTGCCCAATAGCTTAACACCTGCTTCTTAGACTTAYTTTATTCAAGAGCCTGTAACAACTSCTCAGACACCACTGTGAACACTAAATAAATATATACTTAGGAAGTTTTTGTTACCCATTTTTGATACATGAATGTTATGAGTATCAAACAGAAAATCTCCTTACACTTACTGCCAAGCATTCAGTCATTTTAAGGTGAAAGGTAAGGCAACACGGGCATCATTAATTTTCTCCTTAACCTAAGCCAGCTGTGGATTCTTTCTGTGCACTAGTGTCATTAGCCGATAATTGAATTACAGTGTCTAGACTCTTCATATTACTCTGTAAAAGAAATAAGACCATGCTGAAAAGCACCAACACGAGACACAAATGAGACACACTAAAACAAGAACTCCCTCGAGAGTTGAAATTTTGCCAATTTCTGCTCCAAAACCCTTTCCCGACTACATCAGTCACCACTTCCATACTCTCTTCTCACAAGCTGCCATCAGCTACCTTCTCTCTCATAGAATCACAGAATCATTAAGGTTGGAAAAGACCTCTAAGATCATCGTGTCCAACCATCAACCCAGTACAAATGCCCACTAAACCATGTCCCGAAGCACCACATCCACACGTTTTTTGAACACCTCCAGGGATGGTGACTCCACCACTTCCCTGGGCAGCCTGTTCCAATGCCTGACTACCC
>JASVER010000097.1:1832756-2087639 GCA_030449065.1 Oceanodroma leucorhoa
GGATTTTATTCTTTTTTAGCTGAAATTTCGTCTTTACACCCACCCTGAGATCAAGCAAAGCTTTTTCRGGGATCGAGCACCCCTCGGAACCCGCCGAACTGAGAGATCCCCGGTCACAACCCACAGCCCTGATCTGAAAGCACAACGGCAACCGCGGACGCGGAGAAGCGCCCTGGGCCAGCGAACCCCGCGGCCGGCCGGAGCRGACCCCTCCCCGCCAGCCCCTGCCGTGCCCCCCGCACACCGGCCCGGCGGRGGCTGGCTCCCAACCGCCGCCCCCGTCACAGACCCAACCCCCACGCACCGCCCCACGCCCGGCTCCGTCCCGTTCGGAGCCCTGTTAGTCCTTCAGCCGCCGCCGGCGGGGATCGAGCGCGGACGGTGTGTGGAGACRGGGGCGGGGGCTCGCCTCAGGCGGCGGCACCAGGCCTTGCCCGGCTGCTGAGTCAGTGGAGGGCACCGGAGCTTCTCGGTAAGGCGGCCCCCGGCCCGAGCATCCCTCGGTAACGGGACAGGCCCAGGGAGCGACAGCGGCCGCGGCCGGGCGGCCTGAGGCGAGGAGGGAGGGGAGGGGCGGCACGGCCCGTCCCACCAGGGTCCCGGCCCCGTCACGCGCCGGTTCGCCCCCCCTCCTCCCTCCACGTAACGAGGGGAAAGACACCCTCCCGGCCARAGGGATCCCCCTTCACCTTCATGGCCGCTTGCACCGCCGCCACTCGCGCTCCAGCGCCGTCCCCGCCGCCGCCTCGACCGGGCGCCGTCCGCCGCGGCGACCGCCGGCGCCGACCCCCCCGCACCCCGCCCTGCGCGGCCCTCCGGCGGGCCGCCTCACGGAGGGCGGGCCTTCCCGCCGCGCCGCACGCCATTGGTTGTCCCGCTRCCGACAGCGAGCGGGCGCAGCCAATGGGAGGAGAGGAAGCGCCTGTATGTTGGTGGGGGCGGGCGCGGAGGTTCCGCGGGCGCGGGGGGGGGGGGCAAGAAAATACCCCTCAAACACGGAAAGGAGAGGCCACTGACAGCTGTAAGTGCGTAAATAATGATGTCACTGAAATAAGAGAGAACTTTTACCTCATGGTTTTGGGTTGTTTTRGTTTTTTCCTGTGTACTTAAGCAGGTGAACACCGACGCCGGGCGCTGCCYGTCCTCCAAGGTGGTGAAGGTGGCGGTCAGCCGCCCGGCGAGCTGCCCGGGAAGGAGCGGGGTAACGGCACAGAGGTGGGGCTGGGTCTGACAGTCACCGAAATTCAGGTGTTTCGGCACCTCCTCGTACAAGCAGGTGTTTGTCACAAGTAGAATTAAAAGCCGCGGTGCTGTAGGCAAAAGGCCAAAGTGCTGATGATTCTACCAAGCCCTTTGGTGATAACCTTTAAATAACAGAAGGTTTATTATTTAAAAATCCAGTTCCAGCTAGCTTCTAGATGCCATTATTATTTTCTCTATGGTATGAATGGGATATATAAAAAAAATAATAATCATAGGTTGTAAGAACTGAAAGCTTTTGACCAGAAGATTACATTAAAGAAACCCCAACAATATAAACCCAACCAAGTCTTCAAAAAAGCTTTACATAAGAGCACACAGGGCCAAGAACAAAGGAGGTCTTTGCCAAAAAGAGGAACAGACAAAAGTGGCTGAAAATAATTTAGCATCAAGAGCGGATACTTCGTGCAGTCCAACTTCTGGATTTTCACTGACACCATATCTTAATTCAAAACCAGGTCATGTCCTTTTGGAAATGCTTATGCTCCTTGACAAGCTTTTGATATGCTATGAACTTTTACACACGATTTAATAAAAAATGTCACATTAGTTGGGGTTTCTTTTTTCAACAATAGCTTGCAATTCTAGACAAAGCAACTGAAAAAACAGTAGAAAAGCTTTGTGAATACAATGTTGGAACAAGCAATGGCACATTCCCCACATTTCTCATGCAAGACATTGCTTTAAGACACCTTGAGAAATATCAGTACAGTTTGGTTTTTAAAAACTTTTGTGTCACCTAAACTCTGTTGATTCAGAGAGTCATCCCTGAAGTACCAAATTCTACACAGATTTTTTTTTTTTTAATAATCTCACATTAAAACATAAGAGCACCTCATGCAGTCGCTGTAAGCGGGGTAAAAGCTCTGTCCCACAGATGAGCCAAACTGCGCAAAACCTAATTTTTTTCCTTTAGCTCTGTGAAGGACTCGCCAACAAGAAATCCTCCCAAACACAGATGTTTAGGCAGTAACACGGGCCTGACAGAGCCAAGATCTGGTGACTGTGCTGGCAGCTGCGGTTGCCACTCCCGCCTTAATTTGGGCAGATCTTGGTGAATCACATGTGTAGCATGTGATTTGAGATCACTTTTAATGCATTAGCGTGTCTGAATTGTAACCACGTAGATTGTTTTTAAAGGAGGATCTTTAACTCCACCGGTTATTCTGTGGCTGAAAAGTAGCATTTGCAGAGCTTCTATTAATAAGAGACTTGCCCTCACTGAGCCTTCTGGATGGGGCCAAAGAAGCATTAAAAGATTTAAATCTATTAATGCTAGATGTCCCATTTACTTCTGCCGTGAAATAACAAGCGATGATGACTCCCTGCAGCTCAGTAATCCCACAAGATTTTACGTATCACAAGAGAGCAGGGTAGAGAAGTAATGCTTACCAGGAATATTCATTTGTTTTTAATGTAACAATTTGCAAAATTTTATAAGTTAAAGTTAAAAAAAAAAAGTTAATCACTGGGCTTTCTTTATGATATTGCTACCTATGGGAAGAATCATGATAGTATTCAGTTTTTGTACAGAGACACACAGTACTTTGGAATTAACTTTTGATAAAGTTTTCAGATTACTGAAACTTGGTTTGACAGATTCAGCGTTGCACTAAATATCCCCAAACCCAGACGGTAGCTATTTCATAGTTCATAAGCTCAGGCGTGTTACTCAGGGGTGTCAGCCTATTTGAGGTAAGGTAAAAGATGACTTTTTCTGTTGTGTTACCTAATCTTGAATTTAGTACGAGCAAAATCATCAATTGCTGCTTATTTGGAGGGCTGGTTTTTAGGCGTGCAAGTTTATTTAAATATGCTTAAAAAGCATATTCTAAATGTTCTCTACACCACACGCTGAAGGATTTTCAGCAGAGTTTGCACGTTGGTTTCAGAGTGTTACGCAGAAATGTCAGAACCAGATGTATGTCATTTCCTTTTTCCTCCAAGTTCTGCACACGCTGGCTGCAGCCCGGCCTTTATCTCATCTGCCGTCCCTCCCTGCGGAGCCACTCCACCATTTCAGTGCTTCCGCCCAAGCCGTCATACTTTATTTTCAGGAAATGTCAGTAAATTGACCTTYGTAACATAATAGCTGTAGTTATTTCCTGCGTTTTATATTCAGATATAGTTCAATGAGTATTAGTTCATTGAGCTCTAGGAAGCTATCATTAATTATGCCTGCAACAACTAGCTACAACGTTAAGTTTCTTAAACATAAACGTATTCTAGAAAATTACTCCACGCTTGATTTGCCTCCTCCTGCTCCCACCACCCCGAGGATGAATCAGGAGCAACTTAATTGAAATCCCCAGGGCCATGCAGATGTGTAATAATGTTGAGTTTTGTTTTGCTCTCACTTACAAAAATGAGAACTGTTATAATAATTGGAGTGTTTTCTTTGGGAACATGACACCTTAATGAAGTACTTTAACAAATTATTGAGAAAATAAAAACTTATGTGTGGAAATATCTCCACGGCGTCACAATTAATTTGCAAGAAATCCAATCCAACAGGAGTGAATTCATCCCGTGGCGTTCCCCGGCTGCACCAAGGAAACGCTGGCATCCGAGCGCGGATCAGCCTCCCCAAATGGCCCAGCGAATCCCCTCGTGGCCTCGTCCGTGACCGGCTGTGGAGAAGCGCCGTGTCCTCGCCGAGCCGCTGCGCCTCCGGCTCCTCAGCCTGGCTCCTCACCGCGACACGCGGGACGGGACAACACCTTCCACAGAGGGCTGCGGCACGTCCGCGAAGGGCCGCGAAGGTCCCCAAGTCCTCCCGGGGTCATGGTTCGGGAGCTGGCCCCACTGAGCTGCCGGCCGCMGTCCCCACAGGCCCCACGGGCTGTGGCGGGAGCAGCGTGGAGGCCCGTGTCAGTGGAGGAGACRTGACCAGCCGCTGGGCTGTGGGTGRTAACGGGCTGCAGCCAACCCACGCAGACGCCAACCATAGCTCGCCACAGCCTGGCTGAACGGCTGCGGCGCGGTGGCGGCTCGGAGGAGACCCCGCGCCCTGCGCGGCTTCCCCCGCCCTTCGCCCGCTTCCCGTTAGGCGGCGCCGCGCGGACCCTTCTCTCCCCGGAACGTCTGCCCTGGGCTCGGGCCGCCAGCCGGCCCCGTGGTGGCGGCGCACAGCTCCGTCTCTGATTGGATGAGGAGCGGCCCGCGTGATGGCGACGGCGGTGGCGATTGGCCGGCGGGCGAGGCCGGTTTCCCGGGCAACGGGGCGGCTGGGCGGTGGCGGCCGGGTGCCGCCATGGCGAGCGTGCACGAGAGTCTCTACTTCAACCCCATGATGACGAACGGCGTGGTGCACGCCAACGTCTTCGGCATCAAGGACTGGGTCACCCCCTACAAGATGGCGCTGCTGGTGCTCCTGAGCGAGCTGGGCCGCGCCGGCGCGCAGCTCGGCCTGCTGGAGCGGCGGCGGCTCAACCGGCTGCTGCTGCCGCTGCTGCAGGTCGGGGACGGGCCTGGGCCTGGGCCTGGCCCTGAGGGGGAGGGAGGAGGGCGGGCGACCCCAAGGGGCTGCTTGCGTTGTGGCCTATCGCGACATATCGCTCTCCTCCCCAGGGCCCTGACATGCCGCTGTCACGACTGCGCAAGGCCATCGAGGAGTCCTGCCCGCACCTGGCCAGCTCCGTGCACATCAGGTGGGCGCCGGGGCCGGGTTTCCCCTCCCCGCCCGCCCGCAGGAAACCCTTAACGCGGGTCCCTGCGATCGGGGAGCGGGGGGAGAGCTGCTGAGGGCCGGACACCGGCCCCGCTGTGGGCTYGTAGCGGAGGGAGGCACGAAGTCGTTGCCAGCCGGGCTTCCCTGCTGCTGGAGGCTGAGGAGCTGCTTGCGTTAATTCCTTCCTCTTGTAGTTTCTGTGTTTGGTGTTGGAAACGTGAAAACGCTGCCGCTACAATCAATAGTTCTGTGAAAGATGATAAAGCTGTTACGTGCACTCTCTGTATTATCTATATCTGCTCTGATATCTATTAAGAAGGGCTCTGAAATGTGTAAATGTATAGTTAAAAAAAATTATAGGTTTGGAGCAAAAATATACTTCTACAGTTTTCTTAATTCTCATAAATAAGTTCTGACAGGCACACAAGCCAAACATCGAAGCTTTCTGTTTTAAAGTTTCTATGCTACAGAAGATCTGTTTTGACATTAGCTAACTCACTAAACAGCAACAGTTTTAAAAATCAGTCTCTTTTGGGTTCCTAATTGTTTTGTTAGAAGAATATAAATATTTTCTAGTTGTTCTCTTTATTAAAAGAACTGTTTAAAAAGGAAAGAAAACCCTCAAACCTGATAATTATTTGGCTTATTATTAATACTTAATATGTTTTGATTTGGCTCATAAGTATAAAAACCTTCTGGGCGTAATGAATTATCTCCCAGTTGGTTTTGTTTGTGTTTACTCATCTATGCCTGAAATAGAAGAATATTTTATTTGATGCATAATATTAATACCCTAAAAAATGTGTCTTTCTTTCCCTGTTTAGGTTAAAACTTATGGCAGAAGGAGAATTGAAAGATATGGAACAATTTTTTGATGACCTTTCAGATTCATTTACAGGGACGGAGCCAGAAGTTCACAAAACAAGTGTAGTAGGTAACTAATTATTATCCATAAGCTATATGTCATTGATGTAATTCACTCAGGACACAGCTTTTTTTTTTTTTCTTTTTGGGGAGGTGTAAAGATCGCATAGTATGATTTTTCTCTTGCTCAGATGTTCCATATTAACCAAGAACTTTGCATATTGTGCATTTCTTGCTGATCTTAACAATCTTTCTGTCATCAGATAGTCTCTGAGATTTGCCACTAAATTAATACCAGATTTACACCCTGCAAAATTGAGTTTTATCAATTGATAGGCTGAGATGAGACACTTAAGCAAATTTGAATAACACGATTTAAGCTTCTGGTTATTATGATTTCTAGTGTCCTCTCTGAAACAGTAACCTTACAGTTGTCGTAACAGATGTTTTCCTTTGCAGGTCTGTTTCTGCGCCATATGATCTTGGCATACAATAAGCTTTCTTTTAGTCAGGTCTATAAACTTTACACTGCGCTTCAGCAGTACTTTCAAAACGATGAGAAAAAAAATGGAATTGATGAGAGTGATATGGAACTGACAAATACAGAGGAACTGGAGGGGAAAATGGAGAAAGAAGAACTTGATGTACCTTTAAGGTGATATATTAATACTAAAGTCTTTCCCACTTCTTAAGAGAATTAGTCTTATTTCAGGTTACCTCTGTACACATCAGAGTAAACTTAAGCTTTGTCCAGCTCAAGATGCTACTCCTGCTAAACATTCCAAACTCTACGAATGCTCATCTAGGCCCTGTGCATGTCCTGTCACTAACGACTTTGGCTGCGATATTGAGATGTAGTGTACCGTAACCTCGTATTGTTTTCAAAGCCTGATCGACACCGCAGAGCTGGCTGGCCTCCCCGTTTCCTTGGTGCCACCATGTGGTGACACTTGYAAATGGCAACGCTTCTGCTCAGTGTCTCCTAGAAGATGGCGGTACCCCAGTCTCATGCTCACCTAGGGAACTGCAAGCTGAAGGCCAGATGCTGCCCACAGTTCCCTTCTGTACAGCCCACTGCTGAATGACTTCTCTGGTTGTGCTAGTGTGTGATGTGATAACGCTGTCGGAGAGGTCGCTTCTGCTTCCAGCAAGGGAAGATTGCTCCCTAAGGAAAAGTTAAGCTTAATGTTTTTGGTTTCTCCTTTTGCCCTTCTCCCAAATAAAAAACTCACCGTCTATTTACAACAAAAAYGAGAAGCAAATATTGAGACTTTTCACCCACTAAAGAGGTGCTCCACTGTAAGAATAATCCTAAAAGCATTTTGTGTATCCATGTATTTAAAATGTACTTTCTAAACTGCCTTTATATAAACTTGTGCTTGCGCATGCTCTGCTACAGCATGAGTCAGTTCACAGCTTTTGGGGTCTGGCTGTATGCTGTAGTTGCTGTCTTTCCATGGAATAAAATTCTGTCTGCTCCTGCAGAACAGCTGTCTTCCGGAGTGATGTATGYGGCTAAAGTGCCGGTTCATTTCATTGTGACTATCTTCAGAAGAAAGGAAAAACAGAGCAAAGCCATTTGAATATGTCAACCCCAAATCTTCTATCTGCTGTTTTTCTTCGGGTTTTCACGTGTATTTAGGATAAYATTCATATAGACCASAGTCTCTGCAGGTTGAAGWTTAYAACTAAACTGTGTGAAATMATTTCGATTGCAAACTTTGATTTTATTCTTTATTGTTTTCYCCTTTTAGTTTCCTTTYGTGCTGTTGACCTCTAATATCTTAYAAAACTTTATAAAGCAAAGCTATGGAGTGTCTGATAAAATGTATTTCTTTGTATTCTATTTCATTGCCCTTGTTTCTAACCAGACTGCTTCTTACCAGGGAAGAAGAGATATCTTGCAGTGGGCCTCTTTCCCAGAAACAAGCAGAGTATTTTCTTTCTCAGCAGGTATGTTAGTTTGGAATAAAGTTGAGTAAATGATCCATAACATGAATTTCACCTTCAATTTTATCCAGTGTCAGACATAATGTTTTCATAGATCTGTTAAAGATTTGTTGAAATCTTGCATGTAGTTGCTCACTATGAGCGCTTGGGGCTAAAAGTGTTTTATCTAGGCATGTAAACTATATGATGATATTTGATTCTGAGAAGGTCACTTCCGTTCTGACTACTCGCCTCAGATTTGATGTCTGCTAAATGTGCAGTTTTGTTGATTATTCCACCTGGTAAATACAAAATAGAGCAGAAATACACATGGGCACAAATGTCAGTAAATGCGCTGCATGCTTAGAATAGCTTGCTAAAAAAAAAGTAAAATACGTATAATACGTGATGTTTCATATACATTTTAAAAGGTCAAAGTAACTTCTTAGTCCCATTAGCATCTTTACCATTAGGGGTTGTTGAATCCAGTAGCCTGATTGCGGCAAGGCTCCTGCAACTCCATGACCCCCAGTGCAACCAGTGGTGAGGCTGAGCGTGCTGTCTGTCATCCTGTTCCCCTCTCTGGCTGATGAAGAAGAAGGTCCATTAGTGTGAAGWATATACACACGTACGCTCTCGCGTGTGTGCGCGCACGCTCTCCCTCTCCCTCTCTCTCRATTCCACCAGTAACTGGGCTTAYACGCTCAGTTTATCAAGTAACTGGCCCCTGGATTGTCTTGTCTCCAGTTGCCTCCAGCAGAAAGACACAGCACACGTACAAATGCATCTCTCGGTTGACCCAAAGGCCCCACGGTCTCCATCAGTTGGCTTGGGACCTCCTGGTTGGCCTGGGCTTCTTCCAGTTGTCGCGTTCAGAGAAACGTCTCTGTCCCGGTCTTACGGCTGTTTCAATACTTGGCTCTCAAGCTGCTTATCCTACTTTCTGCCTAGTCCTGCTTGATGTTCACCGGTGGTTGCCCACTGACACACGTACTCTTACTTGCTCCGGTTGCTGGCACCACAAACACGCGGCCCTCTGTGACCTGTGGTCCCCGCTCCGGTTGCTGGCACTGCAGGCACTCAGGCCCCTGTGCTCTAGCTCCAGTTGCTGGCACTTCAGCCTCCCTACCCGCACGCAGAATAGGGAACCCCTCATCCSGGAGTAGAGTTAGAAATAGGGTTTAGTGAGAAGACAAGACAGACTGCAGTGATCTGGCGCAAGGTATGGATTTTAACTGCAGTGGCATTCTGTTATACTGTGTTTTTTAGCAGGTGTGATTTATATAGAGTATCTGTTACGAGTGTGTATAATTTTTTTTTTTTCCTCCTAATTAGAGTATTATGGAGGAATCGGGATGTTTAGGAGGGTTCTGAAATTTGAAGCCTTTTTATTATTCAGTATTCAGTAATGCTTATTCTAGTAACTAGATTATTGTAATTTTTTATTAATTGATCTACTTGCCGAAGCAAACTATGGATTTACTTCTATTTAATTTCCTGATTTTTTTTGTGAGAAGAGACTTGTAATTCCAGTGAGCGATCTGTCGTATTAGTTCTTCAAAGAGAAACTTAAACAGAGTTCTTTAAGTACCTTTAAACAGTCCTTTGAATAAGCTTTTATTTTACTTGGTCTCTCTGATCTCTGGAAAGTGAATGCTGTAATATAGCATAGAATAAAAATGCCACTGATGTTTCAGCGTCATAGTAGACAGAGCTGTTACRAAATCTTCTTTAGTGTTCTGTCCAAGCAGGTAACAAACTGACAAGCGTGTATCAAAATACATTTGTAACCCTCCAGATTGAGTTACTTATCTTACTTTTACTTTTCAATTTTTATTCCAGGCTTCTTTATTAAAGAATGATGAAACAAAGGCTCTTACTCCAGCATCTTTACAAAAGGAATTGAACAACTTGTTAAAATTTAATCCAGACTTTGCTGAAGCAGTAAGTATCTTTTTCGTCATTCRAAATGGTTGTAAAGGGATTTCTTATCTCTAGGATGGGATTATCTGGGAGTAATTTATTCTRTATTGAAATATAAGCAGATGATAAAAATGTGAGCAAGTTGCATGTAAATGTTTAGTAATTCAGACTGAAACTCCTGAAGGTATAGAAACCTTAATTAAGCTAAGTACTTCACCACATGTCTAGCTTTATGCACAGATATAATCCTCTTAATTTTGGTGGGACTATGTGAGTGCATTCTTGTTGAACTAAACCTAAAACTTACTTCTTTTTATATATGTTTTCATAAGAAATTTCAGGCCTCATACTCCCATGGTTTAAAAATCAGTATTAAGTGCAATATCTGTTGATTTTGCTTACTGATGTTCACTTTACTTCTGGTGCTTAATAGCAATTTAYACTGAAAGCAATAACCAGCTCACACTGAGGGTTGGTTCCAGACCTGTGCTGCGAGCATTTGCCTTGTTCCTCCACAACTTATTCTTGAGCAAGTTCCATGAGTTCCCGGTCACCTCTTCCCTGTTTTACTTTCTAACTCCTCCTTCCAGTAGCCCTGGGCTGAGGCAGATGGAATTTTCCTTGTTCCCATTTGGAGACATATCCTTGAAAGGGCTGCCATAGCAGGGGCTGGGCTTCACAACTCCAGAAGTCCTCTCCCGTGTTCTGTTTGTCTGACGTGAAGGGTTGTCCTGCCCAGGTCTCAATGCCAAGAMGAAAATACATCAGTTTAGCATCCGCTTTCTATCTGCACGGCATTTGGAAGCAATGCTCATGCTTCTGAGTATCTTCCTGAGTGCAGACACAGTGGGAGTCATGCCTCCATTCCCAGTCTCGCTTAGCCCATAAATACAGGGATTCCACCTGTGCGGAGGTCTCGGACTGGGTGGGATAATTCTGACTGCCAGATCTTGGCCGATCAGTATCGCTGCAACTTCTGATCAAGCACTTTCCTGGCCATGAAGYATTTCATGGTTGCATTTATTAGGCATCCTTTCTCAGTAAAAAGATACATAGTAATTATAAACAAAAACTTTGTTTTAATAGTTCTGTATAATTAAAGCTGATTTTGCTTCAATTTTTAGCATTATTTAAGCTACTTAAATAGTCTCAGAGTGCAAGATGTCTTCAGTTCGACACACAGCCTCCTTCATTATTTTGACCGTTTAATTCTCACTGGAGCAGAAAGCAAAAGCAACGGGGATGAAGGTTACGGTCGGAGTTTGAGATATGCTGCTCTGAATCTAGCTGCACTGCACTGTCGGTTTGGCCATTAGTAAGTTAATATATTGTACCGCACAACTGAAATTCATCTTGTTGYATCTCGTTAGTGCCGATAGATAGACCTTTTGTTCATTCTGAAAATCTGTTCAGGAGAAAAAGGGACTTTCTCTAATTTGATAACGGCTATAGCTGGGTTGGGCTGGAATTTTCTTGGAATCTTGGTTTGTTTTGGTTTGTTTTTATTTTGACATTTATTTGGTTTCCATAATAACTGAGCCATCTACAACAGGGTAAGAGCTGACATTTGTCTGTGTCTGGTTGCAACTGTTTCCTGGGTATTTAAGTTCCCAATTGCTACATTTCCATGACCTCAGAAAGGTCAGTGGACATGAATGCCTATTTTCAGCTATATTCTCAAGAAAGTGTGGTTAGTTTTCTGTTAACATTCAAATCAACATAGAGCTGATGATCTGGAAAAAGAATAATCAAAAAAAAAAAAAGCCATCTGAGCTTTTTTAATTTTAAAATGCCATAAGGGTGGGTGTTATTTTGTTGATAAAGCTGGCTTACCCATCTCCATGTATGGTTTGCATTTATTGACTGCTGCCTGGATGCGTCATGTAAAAGGACTGGAGATGGGAAGGACGTCTGCAAAATTGAGAGCAACAACTTTTTCTACACAGCCAGGTGCTTAAAATTGCTCCTGTTCAAACAATAACTTGGCACATTGGCATGTACAGGCTTTGAAAGCCCGCTTAGGGGTTACAGTTGCATTTTGTAGTGGCTTGCAGATGCCRTTTTGCTTATTATCCTCAAGACTAGAATATATTGCTGAAGTGCTGGGAGGAGAATACAGGCTTTCTCAGCAGTCTGTTAAATCAGAGTTATCTTCTGAGTGCGATATGCATAATTTAGATCAATATTCCTCTGTATCATAGTGCTGTATTTTAAGCACTGTGGGAATACTAATATGTTCTCCCTTTTTGTTTTCTGATAGCCAACAGGCTGAACTTGCACTTCAGGAAGCCATCCGAATTGCACAGGAGTCTAACGACCATGTGTGCTTGCAGCACTGCCTGGTACGAGCTGTGTTGAAATGGAGGTTAAGTCACCTTTGTCTGTGTTACCCGAGGCTTTGCTCAGTGAACTGTTGCAGAACTACTCTTACAGTAGTACCTCATCAAATGCATCAGTAATTTAAATATGACTGTCCAACAGTGGGGTGACATTGCTTCYGGCGGGTGGGTCACCCAGAGCACGGACTGTAGGGAGATCAYGGGATGGTTTTGTTGCAACTCAGGRTTACTTTCTTAAACAGGAGTTGTGATCCCAGAGTACAAAGATCCCAGTACTAAGCTCGAAGTGCAGCCTCATATGGTTTAGAGAGACAAAGTATTTCATAAACTTCCTCTGTACTGTCTGTTGGATTCTCAAAGAGTAATCAGCCTTCTTTTGAGCAAACAAAAAGGAGGGAAAGACTTAGATTCCTCTGTATTTTGTTCTGTAATTAACACTATTGTTATAATGAATTGGCATYGATGGTATCAAACTCCTGAGATACTGCTTTCCACAGTTAACTGTATGGTGGGGTTTCTGTGCATTACTCTGCTGTCAAGCCAGAGTCCCAGCCTAGCTGCACTTTTGATATACTTTGCTGTGCAGCATTTAATAGAAGTTTCCTTAGTATCATATCAGTTCTGAAGAGTGGTTTGTATTTCCAGTGAGTTTTTGTGTATTCTGTGCAAAAAGAGAAGTTAAAAGTGCTGCAGCCATTAGCTATTTGCAATGAGATTTTAACTTTTCCCCTTGCTAGAGCTGGTTGTACATCTTGGAGCAGAAGATATTCGATAGCTGTGTTCTGCTGGAGCACTCTGTAAACAAATCTTTGCATTTTGGTTTGCCAGTAAGTCCGTTTCATTTATCCTTAACTTTATTCTAGGACAAACACATGTGGTGAGGGGGGTGTGCGTGAGAGGGTTTTGTGGCTGGTCTGTTCAAAATACCTAACTGAATTTAAACAAATCTGTTTTAACTCCAAAATCTAGCTGTTTCTATTATTTTTACTCTTCATATTAACAAACCAGAGTTCAGTTGCTTTAATGTCAGTGCATTATTGCAAGGCTTGCTGTTTTTCCTTCTTACTTGTTCGTTTTTCAGGCAGAAGAACCCTCTTTGGCTACTAGCCTGGCCCCATGCACCATTTCGGCCTTAGGCCCGTAGYGCAATCTGCTGCTGCTCACGGGAGGTTCTTACGCCTCCGCCTTCCCTGAAACTCAGTGCTGATGCCTCTGGCAGGGCTTTGAACACGTTTACTTGTATGGCTCTATCCCAGMTGCGAAATCTTGCAAGGCAGCCCTCCCTTTAAATAGTTTTGTGCCCTGAATCTCTTGGCTGTTAATATTTGGTTCTGTCTTCCCCAAGATCTGCAATCTCTTTCTTAAGAGAATTGTTCTAAAAGGAACTAAACTGCTGATGTTGGGAGATGAGAGCAGACATGGCCGCTTGGTGGGGAAGGGGAGGGCAGGCTCTGTGTTTTCACAGCTGTTTCATCGTTGGAGAAATCCAGGTACAAGTCCTGTCATCCTCTTTAAGACTTCTGTGTGGGGGAGTGGAAATTACCTTTCACATCTCACCAAATGGCATTCACGTATGTGTGGGTGTGCATAAATGGGTATTTAAAGAAATGCCTGGAGCAGTGTTCCTTTGTCTGTGCTGAATAACATCACCTCTTTTTCTTTGGGATTTTTTTCTTAGTTTAGAACTCTTGCTCCAGTGTAATTTGCAAGTGTAGTGTATTCTATTGTCTTTCAATGCTRTTGGTATATTTTTTTTTTCTTCTTCCCAGTACCTTGCTTCCCTGGGAATACAGTCCTTGGTTCAGCAAAGAGCTTTTGCAGGAAAGGCTGCCAACAAACTAATGGATGCCTTAAAAGATTCTGATCTGTTGCACTGGAAACACAGCTTGTCAGAGCTTATTGATATTAGTATAGCACAGAAGACTGCCATTTGGAGATTATACGGCCGCAGGTATTTTGTTTCTTTTGAACTCTTGGGTTAGCTCACTGTACTTGTTAGCACATAATGCATTTTGAGTTATTTATATAAGTGTAACAAGTGACTGTGTCTCTCCAGTGCACTAAAATAAAGCAATCAGCCCTGTGATTCAGTACAGGCTGAGTGCAATTATTTCCATTCTCTTGTGTTCCTTTAAAACTCATACTGGAGAAGAGATCGAGTTTCCATTTAGTAGTGGCAAATAGATCATAAGTTGTTCCTGTGCCCCCATTTTCAGCATCTCTGGGCTTAGACTGTGTGCAGCTTTCGGTATGTAGTACTTGATGTGCCTGCATAGTCCAGAGTTCCTGGACAGCAGTTGTTTCATTCTCCCCCAGGCCCCTGGCTTACCAGAAAATGTGGACTGTGGTCATAACAAGACCATAGATCAAAAATGATTGTTGTTTGCTGCTTGAAAGTTAAAAGATGTTTCTCTTGCACAAGCACCATGGCACTTCAACAAGCCCAAACATTGCTGAGCATGAACAGTCTGGAAGCTGTGAACGTGGGCGTTCAGCAGAACAACACAGAGTCCTTTGCTGTAGTATTGTGTCACCTGGCTGAACTACACGCGGAGCAGGTGAGTTTTATGGCTAGTTGCACAAAATGTCATTTGGGTGAGAGGACGTGTGACAGAGAGTGCGAGACTTGACTCGTGTCTTGTTCTGCCTTTAATGTCTGCATTGGGGGCGAAGAAAATACAGGGTTTTTGCTTAGCAAGTTCTTTCCGTGAAGGTTGTGTTGAAATCAAGGGGAGTGGTGCTTGCCCCAGTGTACGTTAATCAGAGTGCTGTTTCTGTGTTACAGGGATACTTTGCAGCTGCTTCTGAAATACTGAAACACCTAAAGGAAAGATTCCCTCCCAATAGTCAGCATGCACAGGTAGAATATTTATCATTTAGCCTGTAAATTATGTAACTATTATACAATAGGATCTGAATTCCATTGCATCTGAATTCTTTCCTCTGTATGCCTCAGGCTATACATTTGATAATCTCACTTGGCTCATGACCTCATGGGAAGCTGTGCGGCACAAACTTTTCTACAAAAGCATGAAAAAGATGCTTCTGTTGTTTTAAGACTGGTGAGACRTTTATCTCACCATAGCCTCCTAAGAAAAAGCTGTTTAAATAGAAATGTCATTGACAGAGGAATATACATCTCCTGCATGAGCACATATGGGAGTTAAATGCTCTGCATTGAGTTGGAACTTCAAAGTTCTGTTTAATTATTGCTACTTATTTTGATATATTACAATCCAGAAATAACTGAGAGAATAGGCCGGTTTGTGTGTGACTCTGGGAAACGCATTAACACATGCGTCTGTAAGATAGGATTTACACTGAAGTGTTCAAGATTCCATTAAATATAGTTTGGTCCTTCTCTTTTCGCTATAGAACAAGTCTATTGTTTCAATGCATTAGTAATGATTTAAAAGAGCTTTTTTTTACTTAAAATGCAGTCAAATAGGTGAGCTTTGGTATTGAAACATTAATCCAGACCTGAGCATTTCCGTTGAGGACAGTAATTTAGTAAATGCAGTAATTGGACAGCGGAATTGTGTCTAGACGTAAATATCCACAGGGGAAAATAAAAAGTCTGTTCTAACTTGGGATTAGAAAATGAGCAGGCACAGCTTCTAAAACTTGTTCCTGCATGTTCTTTGTTTAGCTTTGGATGCTGTTTGATCAGAAAATACAGTTTGAGAGMGCCATGAATGACGGCAGATATCATGTAGCAGATTCTCTTGTAGCAGGAATTACAGCACTTAATAGCATTGAAGGCGTATACAGGTAAGAAATCRTGAATCTGCATACACTTGCAGGTGTGCCCCATGAAGAGAATGAAAAATTTAGCAAAATGCTTGCTGGCAGTCACATGTGCTTACATGTTCTTCCCTTTCCAGAACTGATTATGGTCATGTTGTCTAACCTGTAGTGCTTATTCCATTAGAGTATGTCCTGCAATAGTAATTTCTAGTTGTTTCTCTGAACTGGAATAGCACTGCTGAAGTTGGTGTTCTTCTAGAGCTGTAGATCTGTTGTGAGAACACAAAATACTTCCTCAAAATCTGCCGTGGTAACTGTACTCGCACCTAAGCACAAAGCAGAATTTGATGTCAGATCTCAGGCCTAGTCTGAGCTTGAGTGTCTTCATCTGTGTCCTGGTTTCTACATCTACAAAATGGAACAATATGATTTTTCTCTCACCTTAATGGGTTCTTGTTTCTAAATGAGAATGACATGTTAGAAATAGGTAGGGTTAAAACTTGTTATTTGGTGAGTATGAAAAACAACTTACTGTTAAAAGCAATTTCTTTTTTGACTTTCAATGAGGCAAAACACCTAAAAMCAGCCAATGCCAGTAAGTTGGAAGATCAGTATTCAAGCTGTGGGACCTGATGCTTGTCCTTCTGGAACTGCACTATTTGTGATTTCCCCGATCTTTAAATATTCTACTCAGTGTCTGGGTTCATGGCGTTTGTACACATCCCCTACTGCTACGTATTTGTTTCTTATTTCCCTGTTCTCCCTCTCTCCCTCTTGCTACATATCCTTGTTAGCTCAAGCCAATTTTAGCTACTTTACCTCATACCTGTTTTTCTTACCAATAATTACTTGTGCTTTCTAGCTTGCGTGCCCTCCCACTTCTGCTTCCTGTTTGGCCTTTGTTTTTGGCAATCCCTGTTTTCTATCTAAAGCTGGTTTATGAGTTTGATCTTTTCTGCCTGTGAGTTGTCCAGTTGGAATCAGATACCTGTTTTTCTCCCTGCCAGTGTGTATAGCATGTGTACACTTTGTCAGAATGCCATTCTGCAGTTACAAGAAACAGAGGTCACAAAACAGAGACCTGTTTTACTGTGTTCTGAAGAGCAGAGTTGTATCTAAAATACAAAAATACGATCAGTGATGTTTTCTTTCTACCACGGCAGAAAAGCCATTGTATTGAAAGCCCAAAATCAAATGTCAGAGGCACACAAACTTTTGCAGAAATTGTTGATCCACTGCCAGAAAATCAAGAACACTGAGATGGTGATTAGGTAAGAATGTTTCATTTTCAGAGTTTTAAAGACACTTTGCAGTGATGAGAATCAGCCATTTTAATGTGTCTGTGTTCAGACTTCACTACCTACTGTGAGTTGGAGATTACAAAATAATTTCATTTGTTAATCATAGTATGGAGGAATCCTCAAAATATTGTGGAATTGAAACCTAGTCATCTTTAATATGTAAAGTAAAAGGTAGTAAACTTATTTTAAAGTTCCATGAAGACTTACAGAAGAAGGAAACACTGCGTCCAAAATAAATAAGAAATAGAAATGTATGTGTGTAATTGTACCGTTGTGCCAACCTTCAGAGTAGTTACAGTCTTATTCAATCTTTTGTTATGTCGGTGGCATCTCCTCTTAAGGGTGTAATTGAAGTTTATTATATATGCAGTAATGTAATTCATAATAAAATCAATAGCATTATGGATGGAATAATTGGGAAACAAGTGGACGTTTTTAATCAAAAGAAAATGTTTGTAATTCTTTCCCCCTGTTTTGGTTAGTGTCCTGCTGTCAATAGCAGAGCTCTACTGGAGATCTTCATGTCATACCATMGCGTTGCCTGTCCTGCTGCAGGCTCTCGCCCTCTCTCGAGAGTACAGCCTACAGTACTTGGCTTCTGAAACTGTGCTGAACTTGGCTTTCTCCCAGGTGGGTCTGATTTGTGTTTTCACAGGGCTGTAGGGCAACATTTATTCTGGGGATCTGGATACTGTTTTTACTCCTGTGAGATTTAAGAACACAACCTTGTTGGAATTAAATTRTTGATTCTGAAGAAGTATGTTCTAAATGTAAAATCTTTTGGGGAAGTTAATAAAAGTGAGTTTCACATGTATCACTAAAATGTGTAGTTATTGCATATAATTAAGCAGGCAAGCATAAATTGGCCTTGCCTTCGTTTCTTCGGTTGTTATTTTTTCTGCTAGTATTTTGGCTTTCGAGTAGCACAGTTTTGGCGTGTGTTTGAGTTAAAAATAATGCTTGTAATGGAGTTCAGTTATATTGTTTATTCTGAGCTGGCAGAGACGTGGTTGTCAGCACTGACTGCAGTGGAGAAGCCATGCCTAATCATTTCAGATAGTAGCTCATTTCTATGAATAAGTTTTGATTTAAAAGAAGATTATGTGGAAAAAAATTACATCCTTGTCTGTAGTGCATTGCGTTATTAGAAACAGATGTGGCTTATGTTGGTCRTCTCTGAAGAAGCTGCTCTTACCAGTGGATTCCAGCATTAGACCAGCAAGTATTTCTCTTTCAGCTGATCCTTGGCATTCCTGAACAAGCCCTGAATATTCTGCACATGGCAATAGAACCTGTCTTGGCCCATGGAGCTGTCCTGGACAAAGGCTGTGCCATGTTCTTGGTGGCCAAATGTCAAGTGGCTTCTGCAGCTTCCTACACTCCACAAAAGAAGATTGAAGGTAGCGTGAAGAGTAATTCTCCTTGCTGAAACTGCGCTCAGAAGTTGAGAAGTGCAAACCAGTGTATATTTTGGAGTCCTGCTCCATGATCACTGTTTAAAAAAGTTTAAATGATGCAGCAGAGCGTACCTAGTTATCGGATAGCAAAATTAATTTGCAATTAGTTATTCAACAGATGCAATGTTTATAATGGAATCTTGTTTATCTGCATACTTTCACACCCGTATTTTGCAGCAAAGGCTGAATAACAGAAACTAGCTGACAGACCGTGTTGCTAAGACACAAATTGTTTTGAAAAGCTGAGGAATTTATAATTGGGCTCCTTAGAATTGAGCTGCATTGCTTGGAGTTGTTATTGTGACATTATCTGAAATATGACTGTCCCCCTTTTTTCCACAGCTTTGGAATCTGCTATCTTGAATCTAAATGAAGCCAAGACTTACTTTGCCAAAGTGGACTGCAAAGAGCAGCTCAGAGATGTTCTCTACTTCCAAGCCCGGCTGTTCCACACCCTCGGCAAGACCCAGGAAAGGAACAAATGTGCCATGTTGTTCCGTCAGTTGCACCAGGAACTGCCGGCACATGGTGTCCCCTTAATCAATGCCTTCAAGTGATGCATTTAAAGATGAGATTTGTTTGTTTCCCTGTTTTTTTACAAATGTCTTTTTATTATATTCAGTCCTCTGTGTCTCAAAATAACTGCCAATAAATCATGGTCTTCTATTGAACAAACTTGCATTTTGTCTGTAATGACTTAAGGGAAAACTTACGTTTCCACACATTTCACTTCTATTCTGTACTTGAAATTAAGAATAAGCTTTGAATGGGGGGAAAAAAAAAGACAAGACTCTCCTGACTGCATTATAAACACACTGAGGGGAGTAGCACAGTCACGATGAAATAATATCTGTTCTTAGTAGTGACATTTTCAGAATCAATGGTGGCTTTATGAACACTGGGGTACAAAAAATAGTGGAAAATGTAGACGAAGCTCCTTTGTGCTCATTTTAAGTCGTATGGAATTGGGAGTCTCATTTAAAATGTGTCCTTGCGTTTAACCTGTCTACAGTAGCTGTTTACTCTGTAGAAACAGATGGTGCTGGCAAAAGGGAAAAAAAYCAGGATTCAACTGGAGAGGTCTAATGGTGCAAAGTCCTGGCACTGTTGTTACACGTGTGCAAAGAGCGGCTGAGAAAAGTAAAGAGTGCTAAAAAAAGCCCCAGCTCAGCTGAAATGTTTTTATTGTATATGTTCTCCCATAGGCACTGTGTATAATTTACCTGCTCTGGTTTTATGGGTGAATAATTAACCTGCTCTGGTTTTATGGGTGAATAAATGAAGATCACAACTAACTCAGTATCCGATATGCTGCCATTGACTTCTAGCAATCAGATCCTCGTTTTGGAAGAAAATTTCATTTCAGATGTAGCGTGGCTGGAGCCCTGCCAGGTAAGGCAGGAAGAGAGCAGCTCTACGATGTGGTTGAAACAAGGGTAGTCCGGTGCTAGTGTACACATCTCGTTAATTAGTGTTGCAGCGTGGCTGTTGGCAGGTAATCGGTGCCTAACTTTAAAACCACAGCTGTATTTCTAACAGAGAAAAGTAACCCAGGTTCCCACGTGGGCTTCACGGGAGCAGTGGTTTTGGTGGCTCACCCCCTCCCAGTTGCGTTACCAAATCTCCATTAATCAGCACCGAGGAGTTCAATCCATAAAACGTTTGGAGCACCTACAGTAAATGCATAAACCTGATTTTTAGAGTGGCTTTCAAGATCCTGGTCGAAATAGCAGCGTTTATCCATAAAGCTTACGTGGAAGCATGGCTCTACTCTGGGGAGCTCTACGATGTCRAAGCGGTGCCCTCAAAGCAAAATGAGGAAGAGGGTTTGCGCCAGCCATGGCGTTCGCATCTCCTCAAGGTTGACGCTGTTGCTTCACGCAAAGAAGAGTCGATCAGAGAACTGCAGGTGAGCTCAGCGCAAGAACGGTGCTTGATGGGAACGTGCTCGGTAAGGAAAACTAAATAATTAGCATGGACAAAGCAAGGGAGATGTTTACAAAAGGCTGGTGCCAGCCGGGGAGTTAAAGGCCGTGCCCGYGCGGCAGCGTTGCCTCCGTCCCGGCGCTGCAGAGCTGCAGCCTGAGTGGGAGCTGTGCTCGGTGGCGGCGATGGCTGCTCTGACATTTCCAAACAACTGGTTTCTAAAACCCCCTTTAGGTGATGATTTCAGACCCGTTTAGGGAAGATCCAGGGGGGCTGGGTGCAGGTAACCCCATTTGGACCCCGTCGACTTCACGCTGGAAATTTCTGCGTTTGCAACAAGGGTAGAGGGGAGGAAGGCCCGGCCGAGCACCGGGAGGATGCTGTGGTTTATGTCCCTCTGGGACGCGGGGGGTGCCCGCAGCGGGGGTGGCGGGACGCGGGGTGCCCGCAGCGGGGCTCGGCRGAGGAGCGGGACCGGCCGGGGCACCGCGGCTGCATCCCGCGGCTGCGCTGCGAGGTAAGGCGGGGCCGCGCAGCCCGCGGCCGGAGGGGGGAAATCAAATATTCACAAAAAACCCAAAAAAACCCCCCAAAAAACCCACCCCGAAGAACGGTTTATGGGGGTGGGCGGGCAGGATGCGGCTGCCCGGGGGGAAACCTCCCCTTCCCCGGGGCGGAGCGGGGCCTCCCTCCCTCCTTCCACCCCTCCCTCCCTCCTTCCTTCCCACCCTCCCTCCTTCCCTCGCTGCCGCCGCCGGAGCGGAACCGAAAGCGAAGGCGGCGCCGGGCGGCCGCGCTCCGGCCCCGCGGTGCAGCGCGGCGGGGGCCGCGGGGGCTCCGGGGGTCGTTCCCTTCCGCCGACGGAGCGGCGCGTCCCGCCAGGTCGGTGGCCGCGGGTGCGGGCGGGGAGGCCGGGCGGGCCCGGCCGGGGAACGCTCCCGCGGCTGCGGAGACAAAGCCGCGCCTGGAGGGACCCGCAGCGGCGCCGGGCGTGGGCGGCGGGGGCCGGGCCGGGGATACCCCCTGAGCAGAAAACGGCATCGCTTTCCAACGGGGCTTTCAGCCGGCCTGTGCAGGTATTTTGGCGATGAGGGGGGGGATCGGTGCTGTTTTGGGGAGCCGCGCTGTGGCCGCCCGGGCCCGGCTGGCATCCCGCTCGCCTTCGGCCGCCCACCGGCCCTGACATGTGCCGGTGGTACCCGATGGGCTGGCAGCATCCCAGGCTTGGGGATGTGACAGGGCGGTGGCCGTCCCCGCGACACCAGGCGTCCCGCAGAGCCCATGGGGCTCCTGCCCGGGCAGGCGAGGGCTCGGAGCAGGGGAACCGGGGAGAGTTAGGCCGTGGGGTTGGGAAAAGGAGGGGGTTTAAAGGTCAAGGAGCAAGTGAGAGGCCGGGAGAAGATGGAGGGGATGGAGTTGGTGGAGCGACTGTGTAGAGGGGACTGGTCTCTTTAGGAGAAACCACAGGTTGGGTTGCTGCGAGTGACCAAGCGTGGTTAGGAGGTGGGATGCAGCCCTGCGGCCACGTGCACGGAGCGTCGGGAGCATGAAAGTAACAGCAAAGACCAAAAGCAGCGGCGGGATGACCGCAGGAAGCTGGTGTGACGGAGCTGCGGTCTGTGCGATGCTACAGGAGCAGAAACCATCCCTGGGGACAGGACCAGGTTGTCCTCAGGGCCAGGGGGACCGCTCTGGGGAGGGGATGTGCGGTGGYTGGGTAACTGGAGCTGCCTTCGTGGCCCCTGACCAGAGGCAGCCCCCCTCCCAGGGGAAGGAGCCCCATCCCTGTCCTGGCCCCTCTCCATGAGCACTTCATTTTGGGAAAAACAGCCAACAAAACCCAAGAGCCCATCCCTGAGAGCGCTGCGAGGGGTGTCTGATCGACCAGCACCATTTCGGGGAAGGCAGCTGTTATCAGATTGGGGTGGTAATTTGGAGGAGRCTTTGCTTTCAACTCAGCCCTAATGTCTTTTAAGTGGTGTTCACAAAGTGCAGAGCTGCTCTCGTTTCCTCTCTCGTGGGCATCGTGGGCTGGAGCTGTTGTTTCCAGGAGAGCCGGGAGCTGCTYGGCGGCGCTGGACGAGGCAATGATGGTGCGCTGAGCTCATCCCAGCCCATGCTCAACACCAGGTCCGGAGCTCAYACTCTTGTTCTGAGATGCTTATTATATATTGCTTAAGCAGTATTAGGTGATATCATCAAGATTATAAAAAAATCTTGTTAAAGATGGTTTTTGGATTCCTCTTGAAACCTGCCACTGGGTTTCATGCCGTTACAATGCTACCAGCCCAGCTTTGTATTTTTCCCCCAGTTCTTTCCACCCTGCGTTGGATGGGCCAGGCAGCACAGGAGGCTCTTGTGTTCGCCCCAGGGGCGATGAAAAGCTTCGCTGCTCAGGCACAGGGACCCGACATAGATAGGGGCTGGGTGCCTCTTTCCAGTATCTTGTTATTTTAGGTGTCCTCTGACTTMTAGAAAGGTTCTGAGAGATTTTTTTCCATTAAAAGTCAGGCGGGGCTGCATATGGTCTTTGTATACTACAGTGACTAATAAATTTCTGGCAAGGTCTGYGCTCGCCCGTAGGAAGGGAAACTGTGATCGATGCCCCCGTTGCTGCAGATGACACCGCTCTTGGCACTGCCGCTTCCACCGCTGACAGTGACCGGGGAAAGCAAAATAGCCACTGGACTCTGCCCAGCGAGAGCCCATAACTGCCCCGCGCACCGGCCCCCGTTAACTTTTAACTGCAGACCTTCGGCAGTAACAGGGGGAGGATCCTCTGCGAGTTAAAATCAGCCTTGGTTTAGGTGGTTTGTGTTCAATTTTGTTACGAACAGCTTTTTTTTCCAGTGCGTGAGCTGATCCCCACGGAAGGTTGGATGGAGGTGTYGCTGCTGGAGCTGCCACCAAGTCTTACTCCCTTGGGAGGGTCYGACCCTGACACCGCGTCTGGCCTTGCCGGAGGGAAGCGTGCGGGGGGAGGGCGAGCGTGGGGGAGCTGGGGGGAGCCGGGGGCACCGTCCCATCGCCCGCCCTGCGCCTGGGTAGAGGAACAGCTCCAGGAAGGGAAGGACAGGCTGATGYGTCCGTACGCTCCGATTTAAATCTGTGCAGCCGGTGCTGGCTGCAAGGTGTCATCCTCTGCGCCCCCCAAAATCGGTYGGYGCGTTCCCATCCGGAGGTGGCCGCRTCCCAGCGGGGACCAGGCAGGGACCACACGCTCGCAGCAGAGCTGGGGCGGCAGGCGGGGGCTGTAAAAATCACTTCACCCTCGCGGGGGCCGATTTCACTCCCATTCGTTTCCGCTAAAGCCACGTGGACTCTGAGCGAGGGGGAGAGCCGCTGCCAGGGTTTCACAGACCTCTTTTCATTTTAATATCCCTCTCCTTGCTGAATTAGATGCGAGACTGATTGCTTCGATAATCCTGCCGCAGCCGCTATGGGTTATATATGGATTGCAGCCAAAAGCCGTGCCGATAAATCGTTCCTATACACCAGGCTGTTATATTTCCTGAGGATTTCGTGGGCATGTGCTGCTCGCTTTTACATAAGGATCTGCTGGAGTTCATACCAGAATGTGCCGCTTTTCCCTGGGCAAGGGCCCGGGTGGGTTGGTGAAGCCAGAACCCCCAGGCTGTATTTCCCCTCTCTGGGTTTAGTTCCCCCATTCCAACTATTTTAGTTTTCCCTCTGGCTGGGAATACAGCTGTTCTCCTTCTCCTCCTCCTCAGCCTCCCCATGTGCTTATTAAGGAGAACTGGCTGCGTTATAGTTAGCAGTTGTCCCAYGTCCCGCGGGGCTGTGTTCAACAGTGGGATCCCACTTTTGGGTTTCTCTCGGGGAAAGTATCATCTCGCAGGGCAATTTTTGCAAAACCCCGTGCTCGGCCCCTTTGCACACAAGCAAAGGGAAAAAACCCTCCGATTTTCCACCCTAGCCGATGTCATGATGGTGCGTGGATGACTTTTAGCCCGTTTACAGAGCCTGGGGAAGCCTGCTTGAATTAATCAGCCTTGATATGTTTATCCTGGTCAAGCCAATTAACTCCGGCTGGCTGGGGCACGCTCTGCTCTCAAGTGTRGCGGAGACTTCATAACTCAGTTTTGCTCTAGCCCGGCAAAGTTTAGCATGAATCCTTGGAAATTCAGATGCAGGCGATGCTTTGGGGGCAGGACRGGATGCCCGGCCGTGCCGTGCCGCYGCCGGGGACCAGTGCTGCGGCTGGCGAAGCTCCTGGGTGGCTTCATCCCGGGGCCGCCCTGATGAGCTGCCTTTTTTAGAGCGGTCGCGGCGCACGGTGAGGGCACGGCATTCGGGATCGGCTCCGGCTTCGGGAGACGGCTATTTATATGTGCCCGCTGGCGGGGTGCCCAAAGCAAGCCAGGCAAATGGCAACCAGCCTCGAGATGCATCCCCACGGGTTTGGGATGAATAGGGGGGGCTGCCTGTTTCTTATAATCCATTTTGGGGGTGCATTAAAAGACGCTGCCGTGGCCACYAGCAGCACCGGGAGGGAATTTTGCAGCCACGGTGCCTGAGACGCGGAGCCCCGGCTTGGCTTGGCTGGCAGCTCCCGGCTCTCCTGCCCAGCAAAGCCCCAGCCAGGAGCGGATTCAGCCCCGCGAAACACGGCGTTGCTGAAATAGTTTGTCCTTGTTGCTGTTCGTCGGCTTATTTATAGCTTTCGCATCCCCTGCGTTTCTCTGCGCCTCGAAGCAGCAAGCSGCGCCGGGTTGGCTTTACCTCCGGGCCGATCCCACTCGGGCAAAAAAGCTCTGGTTTATAGATTGGTGTTGAAAACAGCAATTAGGCCATTGTAAAGCCTCGAGGAAGGGGGAGACAATTTGATTTCTGTACTTGACCCGTAATTTCTGCTGGGCTGATTCAGAGTGGTTGTGCTGCGGGTGCATCACGGAAACTTCAATGGAGATGAACGGAGCTAATTTTAACCGGCCGCCTCGCCGAGGTGTGGGAACCAGGCAGAAAAATGCCTCAAACCTTGTTCCTGCTTCTGGGCTGTTTGTTTCGGGATATTTTTTTTTGCTTGCTTCTGTGGCAACTCTTTAACCTAGAAATTAAAAACAGCACCAGCGTCGTGGCAGGGAAGAGTGATGGTTTACAACCAACCAACCATCGAACTACCCTAGAAATTAAAAACAGCACCAGCGTCGTGGCAGGGAAGAGTGATGGTTTACAACCAACCAACCATCGAACTACCCCGGCTGCTGCAGGGCACCCGGCATGTGTGAATGACACCGCTTTCTCCCCTTTTTTAATTATTATTTAATTTTATATATGTATTTTTAATTCTTTGTTGCTAACAGAATTGTTTTCTCATTTATCCCAAAGTTTAGGAACCTGATTTTTGCACAGAAGGCCGTAGGGAACCTGGGGTGAGGAAGAGAAATCGCTGGCAATGACGGGCTGCGGGAGGAGGCAGTGAGCCGGGGGGGCTGATCCTTCACCCCGCGCTTGGTAAGCAGGTCCCTGCGCCCATGAACTGCTTCATTCGGGGGGTGTTTGGCAGAGATTTGCCCACTCCGACCGCGGGACCGGGCAGTAAAGCAAAGAACCAAGCGGTATTTATGCCGGTATAGTGCAGGGCCTGATCCTGCCCTGTAAAATACCCCTTTTGGGTATTTCTGTAGCGGAGATGGTGGGGTGGTTATTCCCTGGGGGTGTTTAAATAAAGGGGGTGGAAGGAGCAGCCCGGAGTCTGGCAGGGCGGGTGCGTGGTCCCGGTGCCATCCTGCACCGGGTTTCCCATCCCCTATGGGATGAATAAATTAATCTGTAGAGTAACGACCGGCGGGAGGGAATCCCGCTTTCGGGGGGAGCCCGGCTGAGCCGCCCTGTGTTCGCAGGCGCGCCTCCCCATCGCAGCGTGGCCGGGATGAGGCCGTCGGTCGCACCATGCCATCATGCGTCCCCGGCAGCTCGCCCGCCCCGTGGCCCCTCTGCCGTGACGGAGGCTGCGGCCGCCAAGCGCCCGGGGCACCGCGGGACCCCCCGCCGCTGAGCCCCCGCCGCCGCGGCATGGCCTCRCTCATCGTGGTGACCGAGTACGACGCGACGGGGAGCGCGAGCGAGGGAGAGGAGATGAACGCACCGGGCGATGARGGTTTTGGGGACGGCCGGGAGCCGAGGGTGAAGCTGCACCTCTCCGGCCGAAAGCTCTCCCTGCAGGAGCGGTCGCAGCCTGCCCGCTCGCCCGGCAGCGGCGACGGCACCAACGAGCGCTTCATCTACCCRTCCCTCCCTTACTCTCCGGTGACGTCCCCGCACTCCTCCCCGCGGCTGCCGCGGCGGCCAACGGTGGAGTCGAACCGCGTCTCCATCACGGGACTGCAGGTGAGGGGGGACAAACGCTGCTCCCACGGTTCTGCCCCTGTCCTCCTGGTTTTCACCCCCCCGGCATTGCTGCTCGCTTGGTTTCTCGGGATGAAGCCCCGCGGCATGTCCGCAGATGCGGGGTRGGAGGCGGTGGGACGTCCTGGTCCATCCTGGGCCGTGGGGACAGCCCTCGGGGAGGTGGGACCCAGCGGCTCGCCGCGTTTCGTGCCTTTTGTAGATGCCTCACGGTTGCGTTTCGGGGGAGCCGGCGGCGTGCCGCGATTTTCTTCTTTTCTCCCTTAAAAATAATAAAAAAAAGAGAGATCTGCTGAGATCTAAAGAGAAAATGGCCCTGCCTGCTCCCAGCCTGCCAGCGCTGACAGAAAACAGGCAGCAAGCGGCTGCTTTGCCCATAAGAAATAAAAACACTCGGCGCCCGGTCACCGGCGTTAAAGCCCCCGGGGCTCTCCCGGCTGCTGATCCCCACCGCCACCCACCCGTCGTGAGCTCTCGTTCCACGTGAGTGGACAATATTGCCTGCCCGGCCGTTAACGTTTGCAATTAGCCATCTATAAACACGGTGACGCGTGGCTGGGCGGCTGGCGTTTATGGCTCATGAATCAAAGCTGCCCAGCCCCGAGCGGGTGCCCGGGCAGAGCAGAGCWGGGCGTGAGTTTGCAGAGAAAGTTTTGCTGGAGATTTAAAAGGAGGAGAGCAAATGCGAGCGGTTTCGCGGCTCGTGTCGGACCACCCCCCTCTCTCCCCCCAGGACTGTGTGCAGCTCAACCAGTACAAGCTGAAGGATGAAATCGGGAAGGTGAATATTGGCCGGGTTTGGGGTGGGTYGGGGGGATTCGGGGCGGGAGGGCGCTGGGCTCGCTTTCGCTGTCGAGCCGGTGGGATGGCAATTTCAGCCGCTCGCCACGGCAACTCGGCCGGCTCCTCACTGTGATGCCGGTCTCTTCTGGGTGGTGTCGATTGAATTGTATATTTTTTAAAATGATTATTAATTTTCCCCATTCCCCCTCCCTCCCATGAAATGAAGCATTTGAAGCTTTTCTTTGCCGGCGGTGTGCTGCCAGCCCATGCATCCCATTGCCCCCGGCATTACCCRCCAGCTCCGTGATCCCGGTGGGGCCGGGTTTGCGGAGGAGCCCGCAGCCCGCTTTGGTGCTGTGGGTTATTTTTGGGCTATCCCTAACTCGTCCCCATGGCTGTGCCCCTCTCTAGGGCTCCTACGGGGTGGTGAAGCTGGCCTACAACGAGGACGATAACACCTACTATGTGAGTACCGCACATCCCCGGAGCCTGCAGYGGGGTGGGTGGGATGGGGGACGGGGACGGATCCCCTTCACTGACTCCCTGCCCGCCTCCATGCCGGCCCCATCCCGTTTTATCCTTGATTTTCCCCACATCCCATGTTTTCTCCCCCTCTTGCAGGCAATGAAGGTTCTCTCCAAAAAGAAGCTGATGAGACAGGCGGGCTTCCCCCGTAAGTAGCGCAAAAAAACTTYAGGGTGGGAGATGATCTGGGGACCCCGGGGGCTCATTCCCAGCCGGACACCCTGTCTTTGCCTTTCCCACAGGCCGCCCGCCGCCCCGCGGGGCCAAAGCTGCCTCCGAGGGCTGCCTGCAGCCCAAAGGGCCCATCGAACAGGTCTACCAGGAGATCGCCATCTTAAAGAAGCTGGATCACCCCAACGTGGTGAAGCTGGTGGAGGTGAGCGCCGGCCAACCCCTTCCCGAAACCCATCCTGAGCGTGAAGGAGCCTGGATGCTGCGGGGGTGGGCTACACGTTGGCTTGGGCAGAGGGGAGCGACYGCCGAGGGGCTGGGATGGCCACGGCAGGTCCTGCCTACGGGAGACTCATGTTCTCCYTGGTTTAAAAGGTTTTTTTATTCTCGCCTCCCAAAAGAGGTTTTTTTTCTTCCCTGCCCAGAAAGGGAAATGCGGAAAAAATGTTGCTTCCTTGGAGGAAACAAGTGCTCAGGTGGGTTTTGGGGARGAACTGGTGTTTCTGTGGGTTCTGCAGTGCAGCCGCCCTGCCCTCCGCCCACGGACTGTATGAAATGGTCCAAAAATCAAGAATTAAGGACGTGCAGGCTGGAGTTTTTGGCTCATGGGTCAGATGATGCTGCCTGTGTATTTTAAATATTTACTTCCTTGAAGTACAGCTGTATCTCTCTCCTCTTTTTTTTTTTTTTTTCCCCACCCCATGTGGGTAGAAGCTCGGAGATTAGCAGACCATGCTAACGGTGCAGATGGTGCGGAATTGAGATGGCCACTGAAGAAAAAAATCACAGTCTTTAATTTATATGTTTTTTTGGTGCTGTTTAATTTCCTTTCCGCTTCTTTCGGCAGGTCCTGGATGACCCCAGCGAGGACCACCTGTACATGGGTAACTACCCACCGCCCTGCGGCACTCACGGGGTGTCAGGGGGATTGGGGATCCCCCCGCGTTTCGGGGTGGCTGCGTACAGGGTTGGGTCTCTCCTCCGGAGCGGGTATGGCCTGGATGTGCTGGAGGAGCAAATCCCCTCTAATGGTCGGAGGAAACGGAGTCCAGTGTAGATTCAGAAAGGAGACAGGAGTGCTTTATAGCACTTTATAGGCTTTAATTCGACATCAGGRCATGCTTTGCCATGAGAGGTACCARCATTTATSTTCTCAGCTCTGAAGCTGGGCTGCTAGAAAGTACCTTTGTTTCTTTGGCTTCGAGAACAAGGCACCGTGTTAATTATCCACAGTAAAATGAGCCACTTCCCAACCTGTCTTGCTGACTGCAGTGGTTTGCTTGATGTAAATCCACAYGCTTTTGGAGGAGGCGTTTCTTTTTCATCGTTTATGTTCAGCCTGTACTAGCGAGGAGCGTGCGATGCCTTCACGGCCAAGCGCAGAGGTTTGCTCRGGGCGTGGGCTCGGCCTTGGTTTTTGCAGGCGAACTGAGGGGTTTAGTGCGCCGTGTGGAGGGCGCTCCATGATGCTGGAGCTGCAGCACGGAGAAGGTAGTTGAAATCCCCTTAACTGAAAATGGAAGCAACCAAAATGCCATGTGCCTTGCATAAGATGGCATCTCTTTTTTAAAAAAAAAWATATTATTTTTAGAATTTTTGTCACGAAAATAATTGCTTTTGTGCTGAGACTGTGCTCGCAGGAGCTCTAACCTGTAAGCGATCCGTAATCACCTTCTCTTTTGTGTTTCAGTGTTTGAACTGGTGAAGCAAGGGTGAGTATTGAATTCCAGATTTAAACCTACTAAAGCATGAACRTGAGACGGGTTTGCGGGTGGCACAGCTCGGCCGCCTGAGGCGAGCGCGGGACGCAGAGGCGATGGAGGGGTTCGTGGTGGGTCCCCCCTGGGTTTGGGTATCATCTCCCCAACCCAGTGACAGTCACGTACACCCACTATGTGCCTGTGTTTGGGGCCGCGTGCTGTCGCCGGCCAGCAGCAAAGCCTCCGAGACCTGTTTCGGTGCATCCAGATGGGAAAYGAGCTCCGTTCTGTGTTGCCTTTGCAGCCCCGTGATGGAAATCCCAACCCTGAAACCTCTCAGCGAGGACCAGGCTCGGTTCTACTTCCAGGATCTGATCAAGGGCATTGAATACTGTGAGTGTCTGTGGAAAAAGGATGGGATTTCTTATTTTTTCATTTTTCTTTTCTAAACACCTGGGGCTGGACTTTCTGCTGGTGTATGGTGCCGTTTCTGGTGGCTCATGCTACGGCACAGGGGTTTTTGAAGCTGGGGCTGGCCGTGGTGTTAGCAGAAGGGCTTACAGCCGTGCGGGGGCTTCGCGGCTCCGCTGCTGCAGACCGGTGCTGCTGCTGAATCGCTTGTTTTCCCTTCGGCTGCAGTGCACTATCAAAAGATAATCCACCGGGATATTAAACCTTCCAACCTCCTCGTGGGGGAAGACGGGCACGTCAAGATCGCCGACTTCGGAGTGAGCAACGAGTTCAAGGGAGCCGATGCCCTTTTAACCAACACGGTGGGCACCCCTGCCTTCATGGCCCCGGAGACGCTCTCGGAAACCAGAAAAATCTTCTCCGGGAAGGTATTTAATAGCGATTTGAGGGTTTTTGGACTAATCTTCCTTGCACACGCTGCCTTTTGTAGATCTAACTATGCTTTCTTCGCTCTGCAGGCTTTGGATGTCTGGGCCATGGGGATCACACTGTACTGCTTCGTGTTTGGGCAGGTAATGAGATTGATTTTTCAGCGCTGTTGGTGGTCGGGGGGGGCTTGGTGTGTGCCTCCCGTGTGCCAGGTACGCGGTGGGATTTGCACCCTGCACCCCTGTTCGAGCAGTCGGGTATTGCCGAGGGGAGATGGGGATGTGGGGGTGGAAATGGGAAATCTCTGCCTGTCCGCAGGGTGGGTGCAGCCAAAAGGGCCGTGTTTCTCTTTTTTTTTTCCCCAGGGAAAAAAATTCTGTGCCTGGCCAGATTTTTTAAGAAAGGAGCTGTTGTGGTGATTTGGTCATTTTTAGTCAAATGTTATTTTCATTGCGTTTAAAAGAAGACATTGGTATAATAGGAAGTCTTCCCGTATTTCTCTATAACTGGCTSCTTGCTSTCCTTCAAACCCTACGAGATCCCCRTGCTCGACTGGCTTGGCCCACGGCCGCTTCTTATCAGAGGTCGTTGCTTTTCTCATTGCTCTTTTTCTTTGCGGTAGTGCCCTTTTATGGATGAAAGGATCCTGAGTTTACACAACAAAATCAAGACCCAAATGTTGGAGTTCCCAGACCAGTAAGTACTCAAAAAAAAAAAAAAAAAACCCAAAAAAACCCCCCCAATCCTCAGCCCTTATTTTAAAGCTCATTTGAGCTGTTTCTCAGGCGCTGCCTGGGTGGGGCTGGCCCTGCTCCGCTGCGGTTTTGCAAAGCTCAGGTTCTGAGCCCTTCTGTTGGCCCTTGGCCCTGGAAAACTTCCCTTGCATTAAACGTGAAGGCAACATCTCTTTGGTTTGCAGCTGCTGAAGAAGGAGCGATTGAAGTTGCAGAGGTGTTGGAGGGAACAGATTAACCTCTGCGGTTGCAGCCTGTTGGGTTTTAGCCTGGGTAGAGTTGGTGTGAGGCTCTCCCAGCCCCGTACACGCGGGATCACACTTCGGATTGCCCARGAAGGGGATATTTTGCTTCCATGGGGGGTTTTGGGGACAAAGGGCTGTGTGCCACCTGGGTGCACGAGTACCCGGAGCTGCATCCCTGCCAGGGCTGGGGGCCAGCCCCAGTCTGCCCAGGAGGGCCCAGAGCCACTGGCACTGGGGTGAAGAAGGGAGGCAGCATCCATCCCCTTCCCCATCTCATCTCTCCCCTCTCCTTTCCCCAGACCAGAAGTTACAGACTTCTTGAAGGATTTGATTACACGGATGTTGGATAAAAATCCYGAATCTAGGATTTCGGTCCCAGAAATCAAGGTACTGACCCAACCGCCTGGTGTTGGCTGGGGCTTCACTTCTGTTGGGTTCTCCTTGCTGGGCTTTTCTGGGGAGTCAGTGTGATCGCGCCAGGCTAGGTCCTCCCCCCGTGCCCAGGGTCCCTGGGCAGGTAAGTCACAGCTCCTTCCCCTGCTCCGGGACCTGCTCAGCTTTGGGACCTTTGGTGCCTATAGAAATCACAGGCAAAAGGAAATCCCCTGAGTACAGTATTTCCTCTGCTACCAGGAAAGTACTGTGCAACAGCCTTTCGCAGGAGATTTCTGGTCCTCCGCCCCTGCGGGAGCCTGGAAGGGGCGAGAAGCTGAGAAAATGGAGACTAAGGTAGGGGGAAAGGATTGCGGGGGAATTGCTGAACCGTTTTGTGCTCCTCCTGCAGCCGCCCAAGACGCCAAGTGTGTGGRCAAGGAGAAAGAGGGGTTTCTGCCTTCTGTCGTGGATTAATTCAGGTCCAAGACTAGGGCTCGGTGGGTCTCCCCATCACTGCTGCTCATATGTATGGTCTGGAATAAATCGCTCTTGCCTCCTGGCGCTGTCTCATCCATAAGATGAGGGTGAAAATAGGTCTTATTCCCTAAAACCCACTGAGATGCCCAGTGCTGTAGGTCACCAAGGTTATTGCTCGACTGCRTAGATGGGGCCAGCACTGGCTCTGGATGAGCCCCACCGAGGCATTTTCTGCTCCGGGCTGAGCCGTTCCCAGCAGTGCCGGGGCGAGCTGGCTTGCCAGTGAGATGRCACATCTCTCCCCTGCTCCCTGGTATTTCAGGAGCACGTAGGAGCCGTAGCTTGGGCAAGGAGATGCGTTTGCCAGGCTTGTGTTGTTTGAGTTACGAAAAAGAAGAAATCGTTCCTGACAGGCTGTGTTATTAATTGAAGTTACACCCTTGGGTCACCAAGAACGGAGCGGAGCTGCTGCCCACGGAGGATGAGAACTGCACCCTTGTCGAGGTGACGGAGGAGGAGGTGGAGAATTCGGTCAAGCACATCCCCAGCCTGGCCACCGTGGTGAGTACGAGGGAGGTGAGGGTCTGCGGAGGCAGACCAGGGTCCACGCTGCCTCCCGGGGTGGTCCCGTGCAGCTGGAGGTTGCTGCTGAAGGGCAAAAGCGTTGGGCAGGAATTAGAGCAAAGATCTTCCCTCTCTCGGAAACAAGCGCTGCAAGAACAGGGTCTCAGCATCTTGCTGGAGGTGGCCGTACCCCGCGGTGTGGGGGAATATTTCAGAGCRGTCCCAAAGGGACCCGTCAGCGGGTTGCCGGTCTCCACGCTTGAGCTGGCTGCCTAAATACCACTGTGTTTGCTCAGGGCAAAAGAGCATTTGGTCCGGGACCTGCCTGTGGCCGGGAGTGGGTGTTTTGGCCAGGCACGAGGAGCTCCTGCCCCGCTCTGCCCGTTGGGCCGTAGGGGCTGCCTGAGCTTCCCAGGATGGAGATTTTATCTGGGCCACGGTGTGCGCCAGCCCCCACCTGGAGCTATTCTTGGTGAATTCATCTCATCTCTTTTCAAGCTCATATTTTTATTCTCTGCAACCTGCTATGGTGGTGAGAACCGCAGTGTAACCCTGCCCTGTGTGGAAAGTGAAATCTTTTGGCTTTTGAACCTAATGATTTCTCTGGGTGCCTGCTAGCCCTTATGCTAGGAGAAACAGYGAGCGACCATTCGCGTTATCTGCCTGTAGACATCCAGGGTGTGATTTCTTGAAGTACAGGTCTCCCTTTGAAGCCCCTTTTSCATCTCGTGGCTGTGCCCACATCTGGCTCCATTTCTGGAGCTCTCTCCTGTTTCGGTACCCTGCAGAAGTCTCTTCAGCGGCAGATACGTTAAGATGCAAATGTGCCTTGCGCTGCTCAAGCTGAAAAAGCAGATCTTGCTCTAAAGAGATCACCATTGATGAGGGGTTTTCCCCCTTTCTCCTGTTCGGAGGTGACTTGCTGCGATGCAGCAGAGGATGGCTCAGTGCTCCCGGCCCCATTGAAAATCCAGGTGTGTTTAGCACAGCTCAGGGCAAATGAGCTTTTACTGCGACTCTYGCCTCTTAAGTAACGCACTGCCTCCAGGCAGATCTTGTATTTTCTCATTTGCATTTGTTCTTCAAAATTACTCTCCGGTGCCTGATCTTTGTGCATCCAACTGCAGGCGTTTCCGCTCGAGTATGAGATTCACATGGCTTCGACTCTGGCATAATATGCCTTCCCCCGCGGGACCCTGCTGGCATGCGCATTTCAGAGATGTAAGGGATCTCGGTGCACCAGGGTGAGCAGATAAATTAGGCACAGAGGGATGAGAAGCAATATCAAATGAAGCCAGGGGTTCCCAGAGCGGGATGCACATGCCGAGGCAGGGTCCAGCGCTGCTCACGTTGTTCTCTGYTCCCACCAGCAAAATAAGTTGGGGGATGCCTGGGAACAGCCCCGACACTTGTTCTATTCCCAGCAGTCTCCGACTGCAGCTGACGCTGGGTAACTCTGTGTTTTGCAGCCAAAGATAGACAAGCGGCCAATTTTTCAGCTTGGCTTTGGTAAATGTTAAGGCAAAATTGTGCCGGTTCCTTTCTTCCCCTCTCCCTTTCCAATGAATTCTTCTGCCAGATAATCATGGGGAACTGGGAATTTGCAAGTACTGGATGCAGTAATCGGAAAAACCTCCTTCTGGGGGGAGAAAATCTTCCCAGCCTTGGCTTTCCTTTCCTTTCCAGCCTCTCACACCTAGTGTGGCTCTCATCTGTGTGTTCAGTTGTTGCACTGAGGGTTTCAGACGAGGATACAGCCCCTGTATTAAGCAGCTGGAGACTTGTAAACATGCTTCTGTTTTTTTTTTTTTWAAAGGAGAAGTTTGACTTGTTTTCACTAGTTTTCTTAATCTCTTGGGCATGAGGGTTGGATGTTCCTGTTGCTCTTGAATCAGTGAAAGCATCCCTGATGAATTTTGATGTGATCTTGCAGATCTTGGTTAAAACGATGATCCGGAAGCGATCCTTTGGGAACCCGTTTGAGGGGAGCAGGAGGGAGGAGCGGTCGTTGTCTGCACCCGGCAACCTGCTGCCGTAAGTGTCATCGCCTCGCCTCGGCCCAAAAAGACGTTTGCAGCTTGTCTTAAAGCTCTGGAAATTGCTGCAAAGCACAGGAGGAGAATTCGAGGGGTTGGGCTTTGAATCTTTCATGTGGGGCCACGACYGGGACGTTCATACACCCTCTGTCTGACCCATAATCACTTTGTGGGATGATTTTTGTGACATGGCATATCCTGCCCCTCCGATGGGCTGAAAAGCATCTTTTTATGGCACTTCCAGCCTGTTACAGGGGAGCTGGGGGGAGACAACACGTGCTCAGGGTCCCAAAGGTCCCATGGCGGGGAAGGGGCAGATGCTGGTGTCTGATTATCTACTTTGCGTTTTTCTGAGTCACTCAGCAACTGTTTTATTTCCTTTTAAAGCAGGAAGCAAGGCAGTGAAGATAATCTAAAATGCAACGACTTGCCCAATGTGGGAGAGGAGGAACTTCTTTCGTGAACATCGACTTTACGGTTCTGTTGAGCAACTTGGTCCGGGGCACGTTATTAAAGTGTGCAGCTGAGGATGAGCGACATTAACAGAGCCTACACCAAACACAGCATGACATGGCGCTATTTCAGTGTAGTGCTGGATGTAGAGCTTACATAGCAGCATGTTATAAGACATCCGACTACTTGTCATCAACATTGAACATCTCCGATCGCTTGGACTGCTGACTTCTTGTGGGAAAGGTGCTGGCTGATAGCAGAGAGGTGAGCTATCGTGTTGAGCAGCAACAGTGCTTTGCAAAAAAAAAAAAAAAAAGCAGTCAAACAAAAATGCATTTGGAACTGCTTTTATCTGGTTTTAATGCCAAATAATTTCCGGGGACTAACGCCAGCGTCCCAGGGGTGCCGTATGCCCATCGCGTAGTCGGTGGGCACACGCAGAAGGGTGAAGCTTTTGCCAAGTGGCACACACAACAGTAAAACTACATGTGCGCACGCCGGTCCGACCTACCGGAAACGTTGTTGCATCTATTTCTCATCGTTCTGGTTTGTTTTTAATTGACGCCTTTTTAACTGCATGGGAACAAAGCAAAAACCCACCTTTTCAGCTTTCAAAAGAATGCCTACCTTTGTGAGCCAAGTTGTATTGAACAGCATCTTCGGGATGTTCAGAAAGTGAGGTTAATTACCTCCTAAGGCAATTAACGCCTTTCCTAAGGTCTTGGTGTGACTAGGACTTGGTAAGTTGAGTATTCAGTGTATGAAAGGAAAAGGTATTTAAGGGCTTAAGTTCAGTCTGAACTACTTTTGCTGCAGACATACGAGAAGGTGGTGTTTAGCTGAATGCTTGTTTTGAACAGCAGAGGAAGCACTAACAACAGTTTGTTTCTAAATCTTTTACTTGATCTAGGTAGAYATATTATTAAATATAAAATTCAGGGTAAAATCCTTCACTTCCATGTACATTACATGGTTTACTACAATTAAAAATAATACAACTTATGCTATTTTTTAAGTATAGACTTAGGGCTTGCTTAGAATTTAAGATCTTAATGAAATACTTAGATTAGCTAGTAATTTTCAAAGAAACTTTTGTTTTCCAAACTCTTAATCTGGATTTTGGGGCCAATGCTATGTATTTTTTGCAAGTTCGTTACCAGTAATTTGTGAATGCCTGTGGATCAGAGCCTTGTTAGTAAATTAAGTGTATACCTAATTCACAAATTGTTTCTTACGAAGAGCTCTTTCACCTTCAGTCAGATTACTCTGATTATTTTGTGGTGCTTGTAAAAAAAAAAAAAAAAAAATCTATCGTGTGGTGGGAGAGATTCTGACGTCCAGACCTACTTTCCCAAGTTCTCTGTGCTCAGACAAAGCTGGAGAACGGCTGAGTGTGGGTGAGCTGGAGGAGAGTCAGGGTTTGCTTGGGGAAAGGGGTCACGGTAAGTACAGTTGTTTTGTGGATGGAGTGTGGGACTGGGGGGAGGAAAAGGTCTGACGTCTTCTCAGTCGGATGTGGTTGTGTGACCTTGAATGAGGCATTTAAAATGATGGTATACCTGAAAGAGGGGGAGGATTCGAATGTCCCAAGCATGTAAGGGACTGCGAAGGCATAATTCTTTGCCCCRAGGAAGAAGGCACTAGGAGAGACCCAAGTATTTTGGTTAATGGTGAGATCTCTGCCTGCTAACCCTGGCCACGGGTGCCCTGCCTTTAGGAAGTGACTGTCCCCTTGTCTTCCTTGATCTTGGGCACTGCAGGCAGCAGAGCGCGGAGGTCCTTGGCCCTGCTGCAGTCAGACCTGGCCCGACCCCGATTAGGATGGGTCTTTGTTAAAGCTGGCGTAGCGTTAGCAAGTGTGCCGGTGCCTACACAAACCGTCCCTTACATCCTTTGATCACTTGAAGCAATGCTCCCCCTGAATCGCAACTTATTACCGAAACGTTGTGCTGCTGGCCTCTCTCCAAAGCCAGTGACGATTGTTCGTGGTTTAGGAGCAGTACCATGGAGTTTGGAGCCATAAGACACGCACTGTTTTCCTCCCGTTTTAGTCCGAGGCTATGCCAAAGCACTGCAGCTTCAGCTATGGGAAAACCAAACAGGTAACTTGGGTGCCAGCACTACTACAGCTGCCTGCTCCCCCTTTCCTACACAGGGCTTATTGCGGAAACGCATGCGAGTGGGCAGCTTGGTTCTTTAACGCTGTAAATGGACTTATTCTGCCAAAAAAAAAAAAAAAAAAAGGAAAAAAAAAAAAGAAAAGGGGATCTGATTATTTATAGCTGGTGCATAGTAATGTGTGTGGTGTGTTTTGTTAAAGGTGAGTTGTAGAGATGCTCTGTGCTGCGTATCTCCAGTTTGTGATTTGTCAGGTGCTTAGCGAGACAGTTTACATTTACCAAACAGGTTTGCCAGGTGCAACACAGCTTCTGAACAGAATAAGCTGTACCAGTTCCTCGATGCCCAGCCAAACRGTTACTGGGCCTCAGTTATTACCATAGATCAGTGTCTTATGGGTAGCACGGGCTTGGTTCGTAAGCATCCTAAAGCTCAGCACTTCCCTAAGGCGCGCTCCAAAATGATTGTCTCTTAGTGCCAGCTCCGGTAGGGCTGCAGCCAAATGCACATTTCTGAAAGAAACTCGATGTAGATTTTTCGTGTTGATTAGTTCTGTCGAAAGCATAAAGCGTGGCTGTGTGAGGAAGATCTATCTAAATGCATGACCTGTTAGAGAAGCTGTACTGTGTATATGTATCTGCTCAGTTCCCTAGCTGCTGTTGCTTAGTAGTAAAGCTAGCTTTTTTTTCTTATAGTGAAGTAAACATTTTGCTTGTGCCTTGGAACTGGGCTACAGCTTGATTTCCCCAACTCCCTTCCTTTCAAGCAAGCCCAGTGCTGACTGTGGGCTTAATGCTGGGTACTAAGCCTTTTTGGCTCTGAAAGCACACAGGAAAGTGCTAAGGGGAAACCAGGCCTCTTGTCTTGAGTAGTTTTTCTTGGTGGTCCCCTCTTACCTATCAGGCAATTGATCTGTTTCTTTTCTAAGGTCCTGAACTATTGCTGACTTTTATACTGTTTGTTTAATGACCGAGGCTTGTGTTTCATTCCTACCCCTTTATTATGCATTTAACTTTATCAGGTGTATCAAGTTTAAATACTGTGTATTTACCACTTTTAAATTATATTACCTAAAGAAAAAAAAAAAAAACCTAAGTGTTTTTCCACACAGCTGTTCAAGCTTCTCTGTACAAGTTGAAATAAATGACATGCAACCAAACCCAGAGTTAGTTGATCAAGTGGAACCATTATCCTGTTTGACTGGTCTTTATCAAGCTATGAGAGGTTGCTTGTTGGAGGAGGAGTCTGAAAGCACCTTCCTGTGTTAGTGAAGTCTGGTGCGCTACCATTACTGGGGATCTTGGGCTAGGATGAGACCRCAGTGGCTCTAGCCACTGCATAATCCTAATTGAGCCATTCACATGCACAGACTAGAGCGCTGGCTCTTTGAAAGGCACCGTTTGAGTTATGACACTCAGCTTAATGCTCAGCGGCAAGGAAATAAAGACTAAAACAAAATGATAACGCTGTAACAAACCCACCATACTGCTGGAAAAAAGGCAGCAATGCTGGAGGTACGGAATAGGTCCCAGGGCTCTGTAACACTAGAAAAGGTTCAGAGAAAGGGAAGAGCTGTACCTTGCGTATCAGTGCATCACTAGAGATGCTCAAGGTCATGTGAAGATAAAAGCCAACAAATTCACTTAAATCAAATTGTGTAAACCCATTAAACGCAGCAGCCCAGATACAGGCTCTGGGGTGAAAAGCATGGGAGGTATGCCAGGGAATAATACATCTGTTCTTCTGACCAGTTGGTACCAGCGTTTGGCTAAGGCCATGCTAGGCTAACCCACCCTGGCCTCTAACTTTCAAGCCTTTTCCCTTGGACAGGGTTTTAACACACCTTGTCTGTGTCTGTTGAGTTAGGAGAACCAAGGTGGAGCAGAAGCTGTAGTTGCAGCAGCACTCTTGCTGAGAGAATCGAGGCAAAGCAGACAGCAGCACTGRCTTTGATAGCTCTCCAGTAACAGTTGCCATCTGTGTAAAATCTGTTTAAAATCAAGACAGTTCACTGACCCTAACCTTCACAGGCCCCGGGGAAARATAAACAAGCAAAACCCAGTTTGCAGGACTCCAGGAGGGCTGAGAGAGTAATACTTTATTAAAATGAAAGTAAATTTTAAAGTAAAAATTAGAAAAAACAGAAAAAAATTTCTGTAACCAGTAAGCCATTTACCATAGCACAGTGRAACCAGACACTACTTTGTCTYGGTCTGTGGCCACTGGAGCTCGGAYACACGATTAAATAGCAGGCACRGGCTCAGCTAAGCATCACAATCCTTCACGGCAAGGAAAAGTGATTTGCCAACAGCAAGGAGCTTCTCTCCCAAGGTTAGGTAACACCTGGCAGGGGCCACGTTCACTGTAAGGAAGAATCTGTGCCTGTTAACCCTGTGGCCTCTGCTACCAGTGAGCTCAGGGAAAGGAGGACTGTCAAAATGACARTGTCAGAGCAGTCCCTGTCCCAGGCTTACCCGAGCAGAGGCCTGGCATAAAAGCACAATCCTCCGTCTGTGCTTAGTGCAATTAACCTGGAAAGACAGCAGACAAGGAGCAGACCCAGTTCTGTCTGGGGGTTTGCTCCAGCCAGCAAAAGTAGTGAAAAGTATTGAAGAAGGTCCCTTTCTCAGGTTTGTTCCCCTCTTCCTTCCAACAAAGAGTGGGTGGGTCTCAAGGCAGGGTCAGAGTAACGTTCACAGCGTCAGTTCACAGCAGCACTTGGTGCTGTAGCAGCAGGAGGTCAGGAGTTTGTTCYGTACGTCTCACTGACTCCCTGCAAGGATGAGAGATTACAGTTCTCTGCCAGAAAACTCTCCTTTCTCCCCCTTCCTCTCACATAAAACCGTCTGCACAGGTAAGCTACTCTCCGCTACACAGACTTTATATTTCCAGTGCCACAAGGTCTTTTGATTCAGAAATCCACCCTCTGCAGCAACGCTTCCCACCAAGCACAGGGCTGCAGAGCCAAGCTCTACCCTCAGCACCAGTCAAGCAACCCTACTAACCCACTAAATCCTTCTACTGGCCAAACGGATCATTTGGATCCTGAAGGGAGGCATAGCTGTGGCCGTCAGCATACTGGTCTCAGAAAATACCAACCCATTGAATGGGTTTGTTCACAGCAGGAGGAACCCCCAAAAGCCAAGGAAGGATTTGATGGGGGCAGAGCTGCTGCGTGCAGCTCTCAGAAGGCAACTGCCAAGGACTGCAAACCAAAAAAAGAGGTGCAGTGGGAGCATGACAAGTTCTTGAACATACATTTCCCTCTCCAAGAGTGGTTGCCCAGGAAACATGACAATATTTGTTGCTAGTGCTCCTCCCTGCAACAGCTTTGAGGTAAAAATGAGCTTCTCTGAGGAAGACAAAATTTCCTCAGAGCTGTGGTTCAAAATCCCTGTTTGATGTGGACTTTCTAAATCCTGTTTCAGAATACTGCCAGAGTCAGAGGAGGGAGCAACTTTGACTTCACTCTACCTTCACTGATGCTTACCAGTTCGTAATCCTCCACATATTTGTATTTCTTCTCCCGATAGTAGTATTTCTTYTTCATGCAATACAGAACAACAATGTCACACAGCACTGTTGCCTAGTGGAGATTGAAAGAGTTTAAGATAACGATCCTCAGAACTGAGGCACTAATCCAGAATTGAGTCTAAGTGCAGACAATGAGGTCACTTACCACGCCAAACAGCGCTAAGCCAGAGCCGATGTTAATCATTGTAGGAATTACATCAAATTTTCCTGCCTAGAAGACCGTTACAAAGGTGAATATGTTTTTCAGCATCTCTGAAAAGCCCTCACCGCAAGACCTCTAGGAATTAAGTCACCCTACCTTTCCGAACACTATGATATCAAAGCGGATGCCATAAGCTTTGGCAAGCGTCCGTGATTCAGTGCCATTACTATCCTTGAAGTATTTTGCAAACCTGGAGAAAAGATAGATCAGAGCTTAGCTGGAAGTTTTGAGGTTGCTTATGTGATCATGCAACATCCAGGTGTGTCCCCCATCCCAAGAGGATGGGCTGAACATCGGTATGTCCAGAGACAAGCCCCAAATGATGGGGGGAGATTTCATGCAGGCAAGCACATATAGGAGAAAAGCCCAGAACAGGCGAGTTTAAGACAGCAGTTAGCACAAGCCAAATCAGGAGACTTTTAAAGCGCAGGGAGAGGAGAAAGTTAGCTTTAGTAGGGGAGCAGAAGGACAGACAGGAAGAAATTCAGCTACACATGAGAATGAGMCCCCTCAGAGGCGAGCAGGAGGCTGCAGGAGTGCAGGCAGCCACGAGAGGGCAGGGCCGGGAGCAGGCAGCGAGGGAGGCAGCGCAGCTCAGCCCGGCACACAAAGGCTCTTCCTTGTCCCGCACAACGTGACTCGCAGGCAAATGATAGGGAAAAGGGATGAGAACAAATAAGTGACATCAGACTTACTCTGCCACACGGTTGACTAAGCCAGGAGGAAGCAGAGAAGAGGGTGGCAGAGAAGAGGAAGGGTTGGTAAGGGGCTGCACCACGGTCTGGAATTAGCAAGAGCACTTCAGAACCCCCACCAGCCAGGCTGCGATATCCTCCAGCCTGTCTCGCCTGGCACCCCAATACTGCAGGCCCGGCACCTCCCAAACATACRCTTGTGCTGTCTGCATGACATCAGCTTCCCAGTGAGTTCATGCAAGTTCCACCAAAAGAGACCCCCTGCAGTAAGTGAGAGTTTGTGACTCTAGAAAGAAGCACAGCCCTGAGCTGCGTTTCCCCACGAGCAGGACTGTTGCAAGGATTTTGGCAAGGTGGCCTACCCATACTATTGTAGCTCTGAGTCTGGATGCAACCAGCTAACCGGCTCTGCACTGGGAGTTTTACTGGAGGTGCTGGACCTATCCGTACYGGCCAGAATGTACCATACCCCCATGCCCCTGCCCTCTCAAATGCTGCCCTATCACCACACCCTGACACAGTCAGTTCTCCCATTGCCATGCCACAGGAGGCTGGCCCAAACGGTCACACAAATGCTGATGCAAATATGACTCAGACACTGACGCAATCAGTGAAGCTTCACTGACCTTCCCCCCGTGCTGTGGTTTGCAAACAGTGAGGATCTGACCTGCTCTATGTTTTACAGCATCAGAGAAACTCTCCAAGTTTTACAGCACCATCGGAAGTCCAAGGACTGCCAGAGGAGCGCAGGAAGCCCGTGACACTGTGCCAGCGGCAGACTGAGCCGCAGGGACACCAGGTGCCCTCCGAAGCCACACTACCTGAAGTTGTAGCCAGGCGAGACGGTGTGGGCAGAGTCCTTGTTGTCGAGGCGCCGGAAGGAGTACTTTGGCACGCAGTGGGAAGCAGCTCTGTCAAGGTTGCAGTCCCAGTTGATCTGCAGCGCCATGACTCCACCCTGCCAAATGGAAGAGAGGAGAAGGTAAGCAGCYCAAGTGCCCGGCCAGCCCAGAACTAGGCTCTCTGCTGACCAGGACCCTGATTTACCGGCCCTCATCCCAGTCCCAGTCCAACGCTCTTTCCCCCTGCTACAGAAGGACCTTGCACATAACCCCACCCAAACAAGTCAAGGCCAAATATTTGTGAAGTAGAATTGACTCCAGTCGCTCTGGCCAGAGCAGCTCTCCATTCCGCAGCTACTGTGTCCTGTGGCTCATGCCACGAGGCAGAGGGGGACAACCACCTACCGCTCCTCYTCTACACAGCTGAGGCCCAAGAGAAGGGTCTGCCAAATACCTCCACAGCCATTTCCTGGAAGTTCTGCCCTGCAGCTTCAACTATTTTCCCTAACCGAAAGATAGGGCAGAAGGGATCTGTCTGGGAGTCATAGATGCAGTTCTTGAGGTAGGTGGAGTTGACAGTGGGGAGGATGTTTCGCCTACAGGGGAACAGAGAGAGATCTGTTGCATCTTCTTCCACTCCTCCAGCTCCCCTGTACTGTCCAAGCGACCAGACAGCACAATGCCCCCCACACTATTTACTTGCTGAAGTTGAACTTGGGGTACCAAATGTTGTTCTTCACCAGAATGGTGAAGTTCTCAGCTTCTTGCAGGAAYGCTGGCCTACAAAACAATAGGAAAAGTAAGCAAGTTTCACTTATATTTTCACAAACAGGACTCTGCAGGGTCCTTGGTGATCACCTCTTCAGCTTTTCCCCATAGTACCCTATAGGGAGAAACATCAACTGTGTATCGCTAGCCTCCTCTCAGGAGGGCCACCACAGAGTAGGAAGACAGAGCACTCACTTGGGTATATGATAGTCATCCTCCACAGGGCACCATGCAAAGACTTCACAGGTCTTGATGCTGTTGTTGTACGGTACACACTCCCCAGTCTGGATGCCTGGAAAGATATGTGAATGGAGGTACTACCAAGTGAAAATACAGAGGCAGGATTTGCACTATGATATCTCCTTACTCAGAGGTGAAGAGCCAGTACCAAGACCCCCATCATCTTCCATTGCAATTTGTAGTGCAGTTTCAGAGAAAGAAGCATCAGGTCCTTTTTCTGAGTCAAATCTTCATCTACGTGAAATACTGCTTCAAGGACTCAAGGTCTTGAAAAAGCCCTCACACTGTTTGCTAACTCACCAAAGCACACATCTATCCAGCATCCACCCAACAGAGTCTAAGCCCATCTGCTCTCCCCCAGAAGAAAAATCTGAGCTTCCCTTTCAGTTCTCTTAGCTGTGAGAGAACGAGAACAAAGAGACCAAAGTGAAATGCTGCTTCCTTCACAGGAGGGAAGGCACAGCACAGAGGTATCACAACACAGACTGAAAGGAGCCCTTGCAGCAGGCTTCTTACCATTGCTGTGGGTGCTGACATATCCTGGAACACAGTTGTTCTTCACCYTGCACTCTGTGTTATCATCTGGAAGCTGGAGAGAAACAATAATTACACTAAACTCTACGAACTCTCTCCCCCACACTCCCATCCACACAAGGCAGGATTAAAGCAGATCCTGTACCTACCTCTGGGCAGCGGCCTTGGCGCTGGTTCAGTGTGAGTATCACATTGGTCATGACAAACACAGTGTTCTCCTCCTGAATGTGCAAAACAAGAAGGAAATTTAAGAGTGACAGTCTTCAAAGAATATCCAAGGCACTGCCCCAAATGCMTTTGTTGACAGAGCCCAGGTGGCCCCGCAGGAGGGACTTGCTTTGGACAGTGCTGGTACAGCACTAAAGGAGCAGATTCCCACATGTACTGTCTGATGCCGTTGCCTTTAGGCAGAGGAAGGACTGTGGGACTAGCAACCCTTTCTGTCCTCCCACTTGGCCCAAATTTCCTCATTCACATTATGAAAACAGAGATCACACAGCTCCGCAGGGGAGTTGCAAGGCACGAGCAGAAATAAAGCTCCAGCTGCAAGTCTGAGCACAACTCCCACTCTTTTTTTGCAACATATCTATTAGAAATTTGACCAGTACTGGTTTGTTTCTCCAGRGAGCACCACTTCCATTATTTTAAGATCTGTACGATTCAGGATCTGTTGTTTGCTTCTGCTCCACCAATATACAAATATGATCATTCAGCCAAAATCTGGCTAAATCTGTCACTTTTTTCTGCACCACATCTCCTGCAGAGTGACCCATGACTAGCAGCTTGGCCGTGCCTGCCAACCTCAAAGGCTGCCATATATTGCCCACAGAACGCAGACTCCCACAGACACAGTCAATCAGTAACTACAGCAATACCTCCTGTTCTGTKCCGGATCAAGTGACTTGCAGGCTATTCCCGGGGTTTCTGCCAACAAGTTAACTTTGAGTTGTTTGCTTTAGAAAGCAGTAAGAAAGAGGACATGTGGTTATTGTTGCAGCTTTTTCCTGAAGCCTGCAAAATTCTCCCTCCTATACAAGCACACACACAGCCACACTTTTCTTGAAACAAGCTTCCCCAGGACTAGTGGTGCAGGTGCTCAGCATGATCTGCAACAAAGCAAAGCTGCTTCATTCTCTCATATCAAGGCCACGCTGGAGCCGAAGCTGCTCCAGACCTCAGTGGACTTCGGCAGAGCAGCAGCTGCTTGTTAGAAAACCCTCCCTCCGCATGTGAAAGCGATCGATACCTGAGGAGGGATGACATAGTCAGCTACATCCCAGATCCTGGCTCCCAAGGCGGAGGTGTTTGTCAGCGTTACTCCTTTCACCTTTGTGGTTACAGAACTGACCACAGAGTCTGTTTCCTGGTAGCCCTTCTCCCACACAAAGACCCAGCTGCAAGAGAAGGATTGCAAGAAAGAAACAACAAAARCCAGATAAACACCATAAAGCAGCACAGGCAGTGGGAATTTCTCCTTTTTTGATGTGTCACCCGAAAGGGCCAGTGCAGATAGTTTCATAGTGTTTCCCTACAAAAGGGTCACAGGACTAGCAATCTCCCTTATGATTTTTTTTGTTTTGTTTTCAGAGTGGTTTGGCAGGGTGTAATTATTGCTTTTATGCACACCCCCCGCCGGGTGAATGACGATCACTGTCCGGGACGGCCTCACTCCTGAGGGGTCCTGTCCTGCCTGCGGCTCCCCCGAAGCAGCCCTACAATCCCAGCTAAGGCCGCCCAGTTAAGCTGTCCCACCACCTGCTCGTCACCTCCCYGTGTTGACACCCACGATGGCTGCCGCGGGCGAGCTCCGGCCTCCCCTCAGCCCCGCGGCGGGCGCTTCCCGCCATCCCCGCCCAGCTCGCGCTTCCCTGAGGGAAAAGGGGGTCCCGGCGGCCGGGAGCCGCCTCCCCCTGAGGAAGGCAGCCAGCTCCCGCTCCTCAACCCCAGGCCCCCGGGGGCTCCCAGCGAGGAGCTGCCCCTTCCTCCCTTCCGGCAGCCGCCCTGAAACACCCCCCGCCTCGCCTACAGCCGCGGCGGGGCTGCGGGCTTCCTTCCCCCCCAGCGCAGCCCGGCGGCGAGGGGTACGCGGGCCGGCACCCACCCGCCCGCTCACCCGATCACGTAGGCGAGAATGGCGAGCTGCACCCCGCGGTTGATAAGCCCCACTTTGCGACTCCGGATCAGCACGATGCGGGGGGTGTCGTACTCGAAGAGGAAGCTTTGGAAAGCCCCGCACGACACCATGGCGGCCTGGAAAGGCGGGCGGGCCCCCCCCTCCACAACGCCGGGCAGCGGCTGCAGCAGCCCCGCGGAGCCACAGCGCCCCGAGCAGCCCRGAGAGCGCTCCCGCAGCCCCGGGGCTTGTACCGGCTCAGGCTCTTGATTGCCGCCCGTCCCCCCCCCCGCCGCCAGCTGCGGGCTGCCTGCCAGCCGCCGGCCCTGCCCGCGGCCGAGGAGGAGGCAGTGGCTCCCCCAGCTGTTTTCGGCAGGGAAAAGGGGTTCACYGCCACCCTGACCCCTTTGGGGGGGTAACCCCGGGGCTATTGGGGCTGCCCGGGATAACCCGGGGCTCCGCAGCCAGGGCAAGGCTCTGCCCTGAGGCCTCCYGCTGCTGTAACTCTGCTGTGCGTGGATACGGGGGTTGGGAAGTGCAGGTGGTGGATCATCCTGAGGAGGATGCTCTCACCCTAGTTGCTAAATCCGGGAGATTTTTTTTCTCATGCTACTCATTGTTAGCAAGTTTACGGGGAGTTTTCCACCTCCATACTGGCCAGACATGAGTCAGCCGTTACCTGGAAGGCTGCTGCTGTCAGTTCTATGTGGAGTCTGGGCTACTAAGTCTCACAAAGAAGCAGGAGAGAGGACCTCAGGCAAGGGCCATCCTAACACCAAGACGTAACTTGCAGCCAGCTCAGGGCAAGGACAGAGCACCTGCCTGCAAAAGATAGCAGAAGCATATCTAAGACTGTCACYCTCTCATCCACAATGTGCAAATCCTTTATTTATCCTCTTGCAGAATTAATCTTTGCTATAAAAGCCGAGATTTGCACCACCTAATTCACGCACCTTCCACCTGCTGCTGAGCTGCCCAACACAGTGATTATTTTAGAAACATCATCATAACCCTCATAATAGCAGGTAAATCATTAGAAAGAGATGAAGTGAACTGACAAACTGGCAGTGGGAATGTCAGACAGTACAAAACTATTAAAGAGCTTTGAGTCAGCTATAGATTAGTAAAATGCCCTATTTATTACAAAAACAGTCAAAACTGAAAGGACCAAAAAMAGGGGGGAGAGGAGATTAAAATCAAAGTCTTAAGTGAATATTCAGTGTAATTCTTTCCAAAAGGAGAGTCACTTCATATGTCAGAACAGGAATGCATTAATGACAACTTTTCCCACCTTAGATATATAAGATGCTGCAATATGAATGTTAATACAGCTGAAGATATAAATACAACCGGTATAATCTGCCAGCAATATATCTTAAAATATATGTGGGAAATGGAAATGGCAAACGGCTGGGTCAGCTCTGAAAGAACAAAGCTTAGTTGAAAGGAGTGCAGAATATACGTTAAAATTCTTCTCACCTTGTTTCTACAAAAATAGAACATGTCCAAGAACAACAAAAAGAACTGAAAAGGTGTTGGAGCACAGATTAATCTACCCTGAATTTGCTGCTCCTCAGCTGTACTCTGGCCTTATGCATCACAGCACAAAGCAACTCGCACTGTGTGAGTTCAGTAGGAGGAGGTGTAGGAGGCAAGGCCTGTTCGAAGCTAAGAGCAACCAGGAGGCCAAAGTCCAACATTACAATTTCAATGACTATGAATGAAATGCCCAAAAATATTACACAAAGACAGTAAAAGTACTTTTCAYTGTAATTCCTGAGTTCAAGCTAAAAGGAGTAGTACAAAGAGAACAGCTGGGCTTTTCAGAAAATGCTTTGTCTGTGTCACTGAAATCATCTAAAATGAGCCTGTTTAATCGGACGGACCGTGAGGCCTTCAACAGCAAGTTATGAAACTACATRCTCAGTGGCCTCTTTCTAGAGCTGCTTGATCCAGGGCTGCAGAAGGGTGGTGAGGCTGGGGGAGAAAAATGCTCAAGACCATGTTTTCAAATGTTATCTCTTTTGGACTTCCTTCCCCAGGGGTCATGCTTTGAGATGACTCTTGKCTCCGTCTTATTTTCAGGGTGCTGGTCGTCTCCTGACTCAGCTGGGATACTGGTATGCACCAGTGCAAAGGCAGGAGGCCTGGAACTTCCCACTAAAGTGTAGCCCTAAGAATTCACCCCAGAGCCTACATTTCCAAACCACGTGGGGTGACTCACAGAATGAAGCAAAGGCAGAAGCAAGCACTTTAGCTCAAGGTATTTGTTCCTCTACGCTAAGCAGTAGGCAATTGGGCCTCTCTAAAGTCAGTATACAAGAATTCAGCTGTAGTACAGGAGATTTTGGCAAGTCACATGCTTTCTTCTCTTTTTTTTTAAAAGGTCCATGAAAGCAAACAAAGGTTAAATTTCCAGGGTCAGTCACAGTGTGAGCTCAAGTTATGCTACATACTCATTCCATCTTAAAACCAGTATAGYTGTTGCCTGCTTTGGGATAAGTATCTCTAATTTTCCACCTGCAGCAGCTTGGGATGACGGCTCTGTCTTCCAGATCAAAAGAGCCAAAGCGCCAGTGAATGTATTGCTTGTAAGCAAGGTGACGCAGCTGGTTGTTGATATTGGCATCTGTCAAGTTGAGAAAGGGGTCTTTGTAGAGAAGGGCTTTCTTCAGGGTGTCACTGGACAGCACCAGCTGCTGAAAATAGTGGGAGGTTGTGATGCACTGCCCTTTTTTCCTTCGGCAGCAGAGCTGCTCGTGGTACTTCTCTGTTGGCTGGCATTTGCCACAGCAGCACCAATTTTGGCAGTCTAGGGAAGAGGCCCCTTGCCTGAGAGGTTGCCCCAGCTCGTATTCTTCATTATYATGGTTCTCGTTGGACTCACTGGTGCAGCAGCTGCCAGCATCACAGAATTTCACAGGGTGGCTCTGCAACAACAATTCCCAACATAAATTAAAGAAAACAGCATTTGCTGCTTCATCCAATTGCAAAGAGAATTTACAACAGTGATCCTCACCATTGGGTTTTTCATTTGACACAGCACAATAGGGATAATGACGATAGATCAGCAGATCTGGAGGAGGATTGTCTTTCTGTGTTGCCAACGCCCACCCTAGCGAAATCGAATCGACACCTCGCAAGTTGTTTCAACACCAACGCACTCCCGTTGGCACATACCCACCACAGGAAAGCAGGAATTTTTAGCTGACTCTAGAAAATACACCTTCTGGTCACAGGATCTATTAACTTGAAGCGGACAATAGGAATCTAATTTTAGCCCTTCAGAATCTAATCTGGAAATATGGGGGCGTAGGGGTGGCAGAAACCCAAATTAGTTTGGAATGACATTCCTCCATTCTCCCTTCTGAAGGCCGGATCCCAAAGGKTAAGTGTCTGTTTTTACCTCAAATGTGCTGCCTTGAGCATGCTGCAAGCTTRTTTTCAGAGGCTTCTTTACCAAGGTAACATGTGGCTCATCAACATAGGACACATACATCACCTGTACAGCAGAAGAAATGAGCATTGTCAGCTGGAGTAGTTACTTGGAGAACTGGGGACAAACACAGCATAGATCAGACCTCAGGGCTTGGGTTCTGCAGTCTGTACTCCAACAACAGTCCCCTGCAACTGCATGTTGCAAGGGCCCATATTTCCAGTATCTGGGATAGCAAGGACATGGGGAGCTGCAGGGACAGAAGGAACAGGAAGAGATGGTATGGAACTAACTGTAGGAGTGTGGTTGTACAGGGCCTTTAGGTACTCTCCTCTTCACTCTTCTTTAAAAATACATGTCTAAAATGCTGSGGGACTAGTAGAGGCAGCCTAGAGAAATAATGTCTTGAAAAAGAGGAAGAGGCAACTGAGGTTGGCAGGGAAGAGGCTTTGGGCAATGCCCTCTTCATGGACAACCCTTTCATGACACCCTTCTGCTGTTTTGAAGGATCACTATTCCCTGCCGGTTTCCCTGATAGAGCTAGTGTGACTCTGCCGTGCCAAGGCTGTGTGTAGAGCCCACTGCACTCATGCAGTGCGTGCCGCGCACAGCTCCATGGAAGCTTCCTGGATCAGCTGCATTTTTGTATCCATAGAACAGCAATTTACATTCTTTACCTGTCTTGGATTCAGCAGTGTCTCATACTTTTTCCTGTTGTAAATTTTGTAGAATGGTGATTTGCTGCCGCTGGAGCAATTACCTAGACAAATAGCAATTTCAATGGCAGTCGCAACCTGCACATGAAAAAAAACCAAGTAGTGGTTCCACTTTGTAAATGAGACGGTATCTCCAGAATTGGTTTTATTAACACAAAAAATAAGTCTCTCACCAAACCAAAATAGGAGATCATGGACCCAATGTTTTTAATGAGTTCAATGCCGTTAAATCTTCTACCCTTAGAGAAAGCAGAAAAGAATAACTGGGAGGCAAGATCTGTTACCATTCATTCAACTTAATGGCTTTTCTCTTTCTGTCTCTTCACAATGTATCTTTGTCTCTTTACAATTCAATCAATCCCAAAATTTCATAGACCATCTCAGACACTTTGGAGGGGAGAATAAACAACTTGAGAGGGAAACAGTGGTGACACATGGGGTTCATGACAATAACATCATGTCATGATGATACCTGTTACTGTCTCAGTCTTAAACAACAATCCTGCCTCTCTCCCAGCCCTGCCATTTCATCCTCAGCTTTGCTCTCCTATGCTGCTCAGTTCAGTTTAGATCTACTCATCTGATATGACTTCCATCCCAGAATGATGGGCAGGAGAGAGGAGAGGGGTATATGGCAGAAGTGGGGCTAAGGAAATAGCAAGCTTTCTTCTCCCTCCACAAGGAAAAAGAATTGCATTTACTGTGCCGAAGACAAGGACATCAAACCGTATTCCATGGACTTTGAAAAGGGTTCTCTGCTCCTTCTCATATGGTAGCTTGTAGTACCTTGCATATCTGCAAAAGAGTAAATTGAAGATCGGTGCAGCTTCCCTGGGTGATATAATGCCATGAAGCTGCAGAACACAAGAGGAGGCATAGTGTCTTCTCCCTTCTTCCTCCAGCCCTTTCAGCCTTCTGAAATGAACGTGCTGAGGCCAGCTTGATGAACAGTATTTTGCCCAGCATCTGACCTGGCAGTCTAAACTAAATTAATATATATATAGYGATTTAGACAAGCTAAAAATCCAATTCATGTCCAACAAGTGTTTTGCTGTCTCAATTCAAATTGGAACCTGAAGCTGCAGAAAGAATTTCAATCACAGGTAAAGCAGACAGAAAACCCCAGCAAGGATGTGAGGAGCTGGCAGTGACAAGAGTGCCCATGCTCCGAAGGCTTTGATGTCATGTTATCCASGACCAACTCTGAACTCCTGAGCACACTTCAGCATGCTGGATATCAGCCATTTTCCATTCTTCTATCAGTAGAGAGTKGCAAGAATCATGTGAGGCTTTACTAACTTCCAGTTTCTTAATCTATCAAGAACATGACCCTCCTGATGCACAGCTCACATCAGCTTATGGATCAATAAGCAGTCACAGAGCATGGAACAAAGAGATCTTTTTAAATCTGACAATGAAAAGCTGGCAGTACAGRCAAAATCATTACATCAAACTGAAAGACATACTAAAACACACAGTGGTGTAACCTCTGATAACAACAYCCATATGTCTTCTGCCTCAGACATGCTGTCAGGACTTAAAGTACTGTATTGTTCTTGACTGGTTTACTTGAGTGATCTCTAARTCCTGTTCTCCTTCATTTAGATAAATAATTTGAATGGGAATTTGCTTAGCCAAAGGGACAGAAGGTCAGTTCCAGGGGCAGCAGATACTCACAGATCGCTCTGTCATTGCTAATCAAAATTTGTTTTATAGTCGGTTGCCTGTTCAAGTACCRAAAGAGTAAACTGTTTAAAAGGGTATGTCCGGTGTAAAAATGCCATCAGCTCAGCCCTCTGCTTTCTAGCATCTCCAGGTACTCATTCAGATGATAGAGACATCTAAAGAATAAATAYATTTTCCTCCTTTCCTTTCTCTTTGGGTTCAGTCCCTGCTGCTCTGCTTTGCCATCTTGATGCTAACAAACCAGCCAGAGCAAGCTTTTGCTTGATTCCACTCTCTCCTGCACATCCTACTGCAAGCTAAGTTTGGCAGACTTTCAGAGTGCTTTTAATCAGAGTTCCCTAGATCATGCRATCATTTGCTTCCCATTCACCGCGATCTAATTTGTATTCTCTGAAAGCAGTGAGTCACTCAGAAAAACACATTATGATGTGTTCTGCTTTCTCCTTGCTTGCACAGACATGAAATGTCCTTTTTCCTCTGCTGAACGGTTCCATAGTCTGTGGCCAAGACATGTTTTATTGGCCAGCTCTTAGCCTCTGAAGCCTGCAGGTCAGTTAGGTTTTATTTGAAAGTTTTCCTCACTCTTTCCAGGATCAGAGGTTTTCTCTAGCCCTCAGGGTAGAGGTTATTTTCACATCTGCTCTTGATGGCATAGAAGCCTTCTCCTCTGTAACAGCTTTGTGCTCAGATCTGACCTGTTAAGAGCTTTCTTGATCACTGGCTGAAGCTTTGCTCCYTTGCACCTCAAGTAGTTCTTTTCTTTTGGAAGGCTAAAGCCTGTTTCCATTTAAGTCTATCACAAAATTCCCTTTGGAATTTTGAGATGAAATCAAAAGGGCTCCATGCAGACAGAGGTTATAAGCTGCCCAAAGTAGCTTTCCTGACTTCTAGGACAGCTGGACTGCAGGGGCAGCAGCATTCTATACATGCCCTGTTTCTTATGCTCTTTTCCAAAATTTTCTCCTGCTATTGATCTGTGTTAGCTTTAGGACACTGGGCTGGATGGACCTGTGATATGATAATATTTTACATTCTTAGGATATGTCACTGATGTCAAAAAAGTTTTCTTGAAATATATTAATTGTAGGATCATTTCTAGCTCTCCCCCCCCTTACTCACTTGGGTAGTTCTACTGAAATCAGCAGCTCTGTTCATACAAGTTGGCATACACTGGCTCAACAGTGTGGCAGTGTTTGTGCATGTTCTTCGCCAAAACATCCATGCTTGTTTTAAATAGTAATATGCTCAGTCTATTCGCTGCTCTTCAACTTTCACTATCTTTGCTTTCTAAATTGCTGCACAGAACTACTCTGCCCCTCTTTTTTAATTTTGGGGACATTAGAGAATGACAWTTCTTTGCCAATAAACCCCTTGATTAACATATACAGAGTCAGGCCACCAGGATGTGGTCTGGCATCATGCACACTCTCCCACCAGCCTGTGTTCTCGGACCAGGCTCACTTCCTGCAGCAGATATTTCAGCTGAACTGCAGCAAAATAATCTTGCTACAGACTGGTATTTTGATGCTTAAAAGATTTTGGGCAAACCCATTCTTGGCATTTTGACCCCAGCTGTTAACCTGACACTAAACATCCTCAAAACTACTCCACTGTCTTCTTCCAAAAGCCTTCTCAGAAACTGCTTTGCCTACAAAAATGTATTCAACAGAAAGGTTGTTGGCCTCAGCCTCTCAGCACTGTCTTGCTTTTTCCTTGTGATCTCCCCCACCTCCTGTCTGTGGTTGCCAGGTCAGAGGGAACACCTATTTGTTCTTTGTTTGCACAGCACCAGCACAATGCAGCTTTGGAATATGCTGGCAGCTCCTAGAGAGTTATGGCACTCATGTTAGCATCACAAATGTATGAAAACCCATAATGTAATAATAATCATGCCATGAGTCAAAAGAAGAGTGTTGTTACAYAAGAGTTTTGACCTAGATCTGAGGGACAACTTTAGTTTTAAACATGCTGATAAGCATTTGATAAACGCTTTGTGTAACTRTTTGGAACCAGAGTCACGTCAAGATTTTTTGTCAAAACTTCTCATAAATCTGCTSTATGCACACAGAACCAAAAGCTCTAATTTGCTTTTGAATAAATCTTGATTCAGTGAACTGTGGGGTTACCCAGATGGAAGAAAAACACTTTGTTATTTTATTTGTGCTAATTGCCTTGGGAAACTCACAAGTTTAGGTAGTTTCAAGCCTCAATTGCCATATGGTGTAATCTGCCCAAACTATTCTCTGTGTTAGCTCCCAAAATACTTGTTGGAAATTTCTAGGCCTTTCGACACAGAAATAAAATTTTCTGCAATACAAGCATGCTCATTTGGAAGATGACCATGAYGATACATCTGTACAACTGCAGTAACTGCAGGTTAAGGACATGACTACAAGAGTGAAGAAGAAGAATCAAATGTCTTGTCTTTCCAGGTCATCATTGCCCACACCTCATCACATCTTTGCTTCAACTCAGAAAACATGCTACTTGCTTCATATAACAGTTTTTACCTGAAGTGGAATCCAGGATTTATTTTTCTGTCATCAAGGCGACGGAAACCATATTTTGGACTGCAGTCGTAGAACCAGCTGTCCAAGTTACAGTCCCAGTTAATCTCAATGGCAATGATTCCTCCCTAGAAAGAGACACAGTAAGCTTAGGGACTAGTGCTGTGATTGCTGCCTGTGGTAAACTGCTGTTAAAGTCAGCGGAGACTTGAGGGATGCCATTGGCAGGGACACATCTCTATAGACATGCTAACTCATGAGCAATATTTGCTAATCGAGCAGTCTTCTATGGAAGCGACTTAGTTACGTGAGCTAGAGGCTACCATTCATTCAGGCCTTTCCTATCTTCTGTCTATTTCTCTTCAACTTAGTAGCACCAGCGTGGATGTAGCTGATATACTGTGATGGTTGTTTCGTTGCTTTAAACTACGTATAGGCTCAAACCAAAAGCCTGAGTGCAAGCCCCAGTTTTGTAGGCACCCAGTCCAAATGTTTCATCTTGAATGCACTGTGCCAGGCTGAGAATCAATAAATGTGGCTCAGTTGATGACTCCGGGCAGGACACTTTGTCTTTACTTCTATTCTACCCATCTGTTAATATTGACTTTCTAGAGGTATGGTTGGGTACTGTGTTAAGGGCATTTGGCTCAATACCCTAAAGAACAGAGTGAAAATGTAATGGCAAAAACAAGTGCTTTTTGACTCAAATGACGCTGCCATTTGTGCCAGTCTGACTTTCGGATGATTCCCCCAGCAACATGATTTAGGATCTGCTTGAGTAGAATCAAAAGATCACCATGAGTGACAGTCTTTTATAGGACCTATTTAAATGCACTGTGCTTTGTAAAAGGGCCTCTACATACTAACAAAATAATATCAACTCTGTCAACGTGGGTCCCATCCTGTGAGATGTAAGCACATTTAATTTTGAAAGTTGGGGTTACTTTGCTTCTCACACAATCAGTTTCTAAACTTAGAATAATTCCATTATATGGCAGACAGCAAAACATACAGGAAGAGAACCAAGAAAATATTTTAACACTGAGCATGAAAAAAAAGTGATATCACAGACCTTTACTGCCACTTCAGAAAAATTCTCTTTTGCTTCCTGAAGCATATCTCCCAGACGGAAAATTGGACAGAGCGGGGAAGTTATCTTGTTGTATGTGCAGGAAGTATTTAAATTTGATGGAACATTTAGTCTGTGAAGAACACACACAATTTAAAATCAAGCTGGAGCAGCTACAGATACAGGTAAGGGACTTCACACTTACTAGAACCTGTGTTAAATGTGCTTGGTTTGTAAGTATACGAACTTTTGGTTTTGTAGCTACCAGATCTGTATATCCCTAACTGGGATCTGGGAATCAAGATGAATTCTTTACTCTTTGGATATTATCACCAGCAAAATTTTATCTGTGTAAACTAAACACTTGCACGTTATAATTTGAATTGCACGTCTGTTGTGCTAGATTTTAGTGATTTTACCCTAACATAAACCAGTATATCTGAATGAACAACTCTGTTGTCCAGTGCATGAGAGAAATAAAGTTATGCTGGGAGGCTCTGTTCTCTTGGTTCCTGAAGGATTAATAGGGCTAAAGAATTAAAGAAACTTGATATTTGTCACTCAGGCAGATACAGCCCTGAATGCATAGCCTTTTTGTGTAAAGAAGGTGCCAATTTATACAAATTTTTTTTCAGAGCACAACTACTCACTCTTCAGAAAGCATTGAGGAATGTTTGCACTTACATGGTGTAATTAAATTTTGGGAAGTGAATGTTGTTCTTTATTAGCACAGTGAAGTCTTCAGAACTCCTCAGAACAGCAGGCCTAAAAAAGAAACATCAAATTAACTAACTTCTTTTACTTAAATACATCAGTTAATGTTATGCTACTTTACTATTACCTGGAAAGCTGTCAGTAGGAGGAATATTTTGCTAAGAATAACAGATTGAAATGCAGGGACTTAGGTGGCTCAGGGAATCAAGAAAGATATAGGTGGTTTTCTTAGTTTTAGGTATAAATTGTTCTCTCTCTATTGCACTTATTTGTGTGGGCCAAGCCTAACTGGAGTCTTTACATGCAGCTGAAATATGATCTCAGGAGACTTCTCATATAAATCTTGCTATAGCATAGTAGTAAGAATTATACCATTTGACAGCTGATGATTTCTGCGCTCAATCCCAGAGGATGTCTCTGGAAGATAGGTGTCAATCACATCACCATGTCCTGCCTTCCTAGCAGATACTGGTTTGAGGACCTCCCCTGCAGTGGTTTGTGTCACTGAATATGTAGGTGGAATGCAGACACAATGGAAAGCAGCCTGCCAGTCTGACCCTTCCTCAAAAGAGTGATTTCTCTGAAGCTAATGTGGCAGGAGGGAAGGAATTTTCCCACAAGTTGCCCAYTGGGTAACCTTGGCCTAGACTGTGAGACAACCTCTGCTACACTCCAGGACTTGCCAGGGCTACAGGAAAGTAAGAAATACAATTTTTAGCGTTGTTTGTCTAGCATAGGGACTATGCTGAACTGGAATATTGGCATTGTTCCATTTTAAGAATGAGCCAGGAATATTTTAATTTCCATCAAGACAGCCATTCCAAGGGGGAAACCCAGTCTTCAAAGCAGTCATCCACATAAAGGACAGTGCTTCTAAGCAGGGAAAAATTTTTTCTATCACTGTATTTTGAGCAATACCTCTGCATCAGAGATCTGTGATGACAAGAAGCACATTAGCTGGATGACATGCAGATTCCATGAGGGACTTCTCATGAGTGTCTTCTAAACCAAGTCAATGAATAAGACTTGATTGCAAACCAAATTAACATTTGTGGATGCTACCTGGACACGAAAGTCACTGATGAGTTTCAGTGTATAATAGTCAAGACATTAATAATGTATGTTAATTTTTAAAGAATTAAAAATGAATGAACCTATAATGTGAAACTGTCCATAATTCATCCACTGGAAGCATCTGGAATCTGATCCAAAGCTTTTCTGAAAAAGTTGTTGTAAACGTCTGTCCTTCAGCCAGCTAATCTGACAACTGTGCCCTGCCTCAGGCTGAAATGAACAATCAAAAATATAAGAATCGTCTTGCCAACATGCAATGGCTTCATTCAGCTCCTGCCATAACTAACGGGAAGGAAAAGGAGGCCTCCTGTATAGTTAATGGAATTTACCTTTCAAAGGAATTCGGACAATAAAGACAATCATGGGTGTAACCAAAGCCCAACATTGCTACCTCAGTATCTCAACCAGATGGCAAAGCTTCCTGGGCGCTGACCTTGGTCTTGTGTGTCGTTCTGGTAGAAAATAAACACCCCTCTTTGCTTTTTAGTGATTCCTCATTTTTTCCTTGCCAATGGAACTTGTGAAGAAACTTAATACATCAGAGATTTGGATTAAACCTCTCATCTATTATTTTTGGTCCCTGTTTGTGACCGACTACTGGCACTTTAGAGGAAGGTTAGGAAACAAGACAGAATGTGTCAACTGTGCAATGTAATTAAAAGCAAAATTCCCTCTGTGACATACACAGCAGTGAGCCTACGCAGTGTGACATTTAAAAGTGACTGGCAGTCACTGAAACTTTATAAAAAAACCCTAGGATTTCATTAACTCAGGAAGCTCATGCATATCTTTCCTGAATGCTGTATGAACAGCCTTCCTGTTGTTGGACAAAGACTTCTTCAGATCACAACTCTGTCTGCAGGAGGAGGAGAATGGAAATTCCTTTAAAGAGCTGAAAAAAATCTCAGCAGAAGGAGCTGTAGGAGGCATTGTGGGCTCTGGAGGGGACCTGGCAGTGGAAAAACTGCTCAGTCTCTGCAGAAAACCCCGAATTAGGGAAAAGATGGGATATATAATAGAATCACACTTGTATTTTTTAAAAGCAATGAGTTAATAAAAGTCATAATTCACCTAGTTTCTTACATATCTATTTCAAAGCTGGTTGAGAGGAGCTAAAATTGATTATCATTTGCTCTCTTAGAGTATAATTTCCATCATTTCAGTTGAAATAAAATCTTTTATAACATTTTTTCATGCTTTGGCTGATACAAAATAGAACATTTTCACCTTGGAATACTGTACAGTCATGGGGTTACAAAAAAAGATGGCTATGAGGCCCCTCCATCCTACTCTTTAGGTCACAGCAGCATTGTTCCGTGGAGTCTTTTTCCCAGAGTTTTCTTCAGCTCACTATTACAGATTGCCAGCATTGAGGTTTTCATCACCTACCTAGAGAGGATAGAGAGACTGTCCTTCAGTCTGAGGTGGATCCCCAAACACTAGCCTGCAGCACAACGTACAGACAACCAGTCTACCCCTACTGCTCTGGGAGGTGGAAGCAACCTCACCGTGATGAATGAACCCACAAAGAACTTCTACACCACAGAACCCTAAGCCTTGCAGAAGAAAACCCCAAGTTAGGAAACTTTTTATTTCTGTCACTGATTAAACCCATCTTACGTTGATGCATTTTCCTTGACATTTGAATTAATGAGCCAAATGCCTCTAGTGAATTCAAGATGAGCCTGTGACATCTAAAACTGTTTCTATGGCATGATGATACAAACGGAAGGCTATGACTTCACTGCAGAATCATACATCAGGACAGATTGTTCTAAGTAAGTTATTTAGATATTATGATGAGTGTTAACAGTATGGCTATGAAGGAAATAGCTGTTTTACATACATGAGATCTATATGTGCCTAGGTAAAGGGATTATCCTAAAATTTAATGACTTTGTCAAAGTAAATCCTTCTTTTGACATAAAAAAATGCAGATATTTGTTTCACTTACTCAGGGGGGGGTTCCATGGATTCCACAGGGCACCATGCCCTGACCTCACAGGTTTTAACAGTTGCATTATAATTCACACATCTTCCTGTTTGAATTCCTGTAGAGAAACAAGCTCTTACTCAGCAAAGACAAGAGTTTTTGCCAATCAGAGACAGTTCCAACATGTCAGTGGATTCCTCCTCAAATGTAAGATAGGGAGCTTGACATTTCAGATTGTTGCAGCTTTCTATAGGAGGAAGCGGTAGGAAGAACTACCCAAACCATGGTCCTGCCACACCTCATCAATCCTTATTTAGCCATTTGCTTGGGTCAACAGTGCTTGTCATTGTTTGGGCTGAGGGTGAAGTAATTTCCTTCACGGTTTTATATGAAGTTACATATCTGAGTCTTGGGATAAATCAAGAAACCAACTGTTTCAGTCAGAATTTTAATTCAACAACATAAGCAAATTAAACAAGGGTACAAAGGTRGGCAGAAAACCTTAATTCCTTCTGCACTCCTGGAAAGTCAACATTTTCTGTGAGCTTTTGGTCTTTACCAGGGAAAGTGATAATCCAGCCAGCAGCCCATATTCAGGGAATCTCAGCACTACAAAGAACTCGCATAGCTGATGAAAACAGTATGATGCCTTCTGGACAACTGGTCCCAAATAAAGGACACAAGTCATCTGACTTATTCTGAGAACTACCTAACCATCATAGGGRTGCTACAGACCCTTCAAACAGATCCTGCAGTCACTCCACTTGCTAAGCAGCCATGGACTTCAATGGGAGCGACTCTGAGATCGGCCCTCACACCAGTCTGTAGTCTTCTTCATATCTCCCCTTCCTCTGCTGCCTCTCACCGTTTCTCCTTTTAGTAAGGGCACACACAAGCTGATAAGAACTCAGTTTTGTGATTTTGAAAATATGTTCTCAGGTATCTCTTAGGATTCTGTACTGCTCTACTGCAGTTCTCCACGTTGGATCTTGCACATGCTGCACTGGTCAATAATGCAACAGAAGATAGTACCCACAGAAAAATACTTCARTCTGAAAATGCCGTTTACTTACCATGACTGTGGATACCTACACGCCCTTTTTCACAGGACTCGTCTGAAGAGCAGATAGCTTTGCTGAAGGGATACTGAAAAAAAAAATGCATAAAAGAGCAATATAAATACCTCCCTCTCCACACCTATGTAAAAAGTCTTACTCAGCTTCAATGTAAAAAAATCAAATAAGAGAAAATAACAACGCAGAGCAGGTATAACCCTTAGTTATTATTTGGCTTATAGGAGATAAAGGCTCAGCTACCTGCAAAACCAGAAAAAAGCTCTTTCCTTGCTTACAATAACGTTTTCCTTCATTATCTATGTCTTTTCCCGCTTTTCACGCTCTCTCCTATATTATTAAGTACAATAAATTTAATACTGGACTATTTAATTCTTTGTTTACTAACAGTCCCATATACTTTTGCCAGTGAAAGTCAACTTGTATTCAGGAACTACTCTGCAAGGTCTCACTTCTAGGCCAGCCAAATGAAGAGGAGAGCTGCAGCTGAYGACCAGGTTTGACCTACAGAAAGGAAGGAAGGGGACATGCAGGAATGAGCAACAGTAATAGTAAGAGCACCATATTAGCAGAGAAGCTGATAGCAATTCTGTAGCTCCACCATTCCTTCAGGTTTTCCCCAAGAACAGCAGCAATGCCAGAGAAGCTGGACAGCAATCACTGGCCTGAATGTCATCACCTCCTGAAAGCGATGCAGATAGGTTTGGCTGCAAGGTCATTGGTGCAAGGCAAAGTCAGAACTGCCAGATGATTCTCCGAGAAAGAAAAGGAGCAATTAAACTAGATCTTGCATGTTATCTGCTGAGCAACAGAGCATAAAGAGCAATAGTAAAGAGCAACAGCATTTGCTTGTACCGGACTGCTCCAAGGACAGTCCACTCGTTTACATCAACATGCATTTGATACATCCTAAGTATAAATCACAAAACATATTTACCTCAGGGCACCTCTGCTCAAGCTGATTCTCTGTCTTAATGATGTTGGTCATCACGAAAAAAGAGTTTACTGCCTATATGGAGGAAAGAATATGAATCTGACTGAAATTTCATATACTCAATTCAGACCTCAGTCATTCCAGAACGTCACATGGAAGGACAACAAGGCTGTTCCTGCTCTACCTCCCCCTGACAGACATTCAGATTCTACCTGGCTCAAACAGGAAAAGCCAGGGACATCATCAGGAATGAGCAGCCAGAGGTAAGGCGGCACTGATTTATTTTTTTTAAACTGGCATTACAACCGAGAAAGATACACTAGCATTAATTGGTAATAACACTACTGTGTTTAGTACAGCTATACTGGAGTGAATCTGTTCCTAGGTTTCCTAAATACTAGATTGATTGTGTAACAAATAGCACCACAGAAATCTCATAAAAGAGGATTTTTTTTTCCTTATATTAAGGGAGGAAGGGAAGATTTGGCTTTAAACATTGCTGTCTCCAATGTAATCACATTGAATGGTAAGATAGAGACATGTCAGGAAAGCAACCAGATGTACCAGTGGAAGTTGAATACTGGACTGACATTAAATTAAGACTTACCTGCATTGCTATAGTGTATTCTGCTGTATCCCAGATCCTGTCATTTATGTAAGCCACTCCCTTCACATTAGTGCGAACTGAGCTGATAACTTCATCCGTCTCCTGATAGAGTCTGTAAGTGATGACTATACAACTGGCCAGATAAAACAGAAAGGACAAATAAGCCCATAAGAATAAAATGGGTCAGCTTCTTTGTATCATTCTTGGACAAAACGCACTGCAAGATAAAAGTCAGATGGACATTTTCAAGTAATTGAGAGCTTTTTTATGTGAGACACATGCATCGACTGGACCAAAGTCTGCCTTGGTTTCACTTTCACAACTTTGGCTTTGTCAGAAATGAATTGATATGTGCAAGAAGAGAATTTCTATTTTCCCATCCTAAATGATATAGACAACATGAGGTTACATCCTGGCCCTTCAGATGCCATTTGTGAAACGCCAATTAACTGCAACAGGGCTTGATGTAATCCAAAAACTTTCATCCATGCTGCGTTGCTGTGTACCTAGACTTCTGACTTTTTCTGTCACAAACGGTTGTGTCCTTTCTACAGTTTTTTTTTTTTTAAGAGTGCTTAAAATACTTAGTCCTTAACTTTCCAGAGTGATTATTTTTGTGCCTCATGCTGACTGCTCCAAAACCTTGACCTAATGTTTTCACTTTCTCATGAATTAAATGTGTTAATAAAAGGAGGAAGGACGCCTCTGTTTTTAAGCTGACAGGAAAGTCATCTAGCTCATCTAACTCATAAAAGCACTGTCAACTTTGAAAAACTATTGCATGTTCAGAAGATACCTTTCATACTACATAAAAGTGATATAAAAGGTTTGCTTTGAAAAACAAGCCACAAGAGCTAGCACCATTTCAGTTTAACAACAGACTGTTCTGGGGGGGGATAAAATAGTATCTGAAGAACAGAAATACAAAGCAACTGATCAATGTTTATTTATATCGTCTATTATAATAGCATTTCAGCCTTTTCCTTCTGGAGAACAGTGCTTTGGGGTAACCATGTTTTTGGAAACTGGCAGTGGGAACCCAGCTCTGAGCAGCAGTAGGTGGGTATAGTACCTTAGTAAGGCAACTTGAATTTCCTGCAGACTTGATTCTTTGTGAGATTGGGATCAGCGTGCTCAATGTCCTGGCTTGCTGCCGTCCCATGAGAATGGAACCAACTTCATGAACTTCGGCAGACTTTGTTCAGCAAACACTTATCACTGAGAACAGCCCTAGTTTGGCAGCAAAGAGGAAAATCTGCCCTTTAGAGGCAATCCATTATTGCATATTCCTAAAACATCTTATTGTTCTTGAAATCTGCCGCAAGGGGTGACTCGCCATTTCATCTGACCCTGAATAGGAGACTACAGAGCAGACTCTTATCTCAGAAACACTGGTGTAAATCTGAGATTATTCAGTGGAGTTATTTTGGATTTTTCAGACAAGGAACAAAACCAGACAGCATGGCAAGAAACAAAACTGAAAGTGTTTTTTAGAGGAAGTTTAGTTAACTCTGTCCAAGCAACCCCACCTTGTTAGATAACATCCTACGCCACACTCCCACCACAAAGTTCCCATAACCACATCCACCTTCCAAGAATGGTCTACCACCAGATCARTGATCTTGTTTGCTGCCACAAAACTCAAAGCGCTGAAAGCCAAGATGTAAGAAGACAACAACCCCCAAGCCCCCATACAAGAAGCATTTGCTCATGTACAACACAGCATCCCGTTACCATGCACTTACCAAACAGACAGAGCAACAGTTATGTAAAGGAAACATTTCGCACATCCACATGTAACACTCTGCATGCGTATGTATTTCGGAGAGTCATACTGAGTCAGGGACTCCAGCCAGCCATGTACGCCCATTGCTAGCACTTCTTGTGAGGAACTGACTTTTGAAAACCACAGCTGCCTGGTGCCGTCTTTGTCCACCCCTACACCCTCCCCGGGCCATCCCACTTAAAGGCACAGGCAGAAATCTGTATAAAAATGGTATCACAGGCCCTTCTAAAGAACAGCAGCTGATGGAATCAAGAACTGCCTGAAGAGCCACATCCTTTGKTTTTTTCACAGAAAAAGCACCAAATTTCACCCTGGAGCTCCAGAGCTGATTGCTCATCACTGTTCTTGTCACCTTCTGTTGATGGCACCATCTCTCCTCAGTACTACCAGGCTTTGCCAGTCTGAAGTAACACTGGGATAACTGTAGAGATGAGGCTARATGGGCAGAAGCCAGCATCACACTGACCTCCTCCTACGCCTGACTCTCTCCATCACCCAACACTTCGCACCAGCACARAGAAGGTGTAATGCACTTCTGGACTGCGCAGATGCATGCAACACCCACCTCACAGGGGTGGCAATGGCCATGCAAGGCACAGGGCAAYGGTAAAGCAATTTTTTGAGTCATCCATGGCCACAGAGATCTCCAGCTTCTTATCTCACATTGCATGGGACACCATCCTGTTTGGTCTTAGATTGGTTTTGTATCAGGCCATGGGATTAAAAGGGAGTGACAAGGACACAAAGCAGAGCCCATACATGGCACATACTTTGGCTGTAGCCTCTCCTACTCCACAGAACCATGCACAAGCCAGAGCCGGTGAGTCTGCTGCAAGCCAACTATTTGCATGTGGTCCAGGGGGTCAAGGAGCAGGTGTGAGGCCACCATCTGATACTGTAAACACAGGAGGTGGAGCTGTAAAGATGTGGAGCTGTCAAGGTGGGACCTGTAAATCTCAGGCTCAGAGTCTGAAAGACAAGAAGTTTGAATCGGAATCCATTAGACCCARATTGAAAGGACCAAAGTCCTCTCTCTTGCAACAGAAGACACACATAGAGACACAAAATAYACAAAGCCTACAACACAGATCTAATGTTTTTCTTCCAATCCTTTAGTATTTTAAATCTTAGGATGCTACCTAAGGCTGTAGTCATGAAAAAACATTCAGAACCAGACAGGCTTCTTGGCTGTCAGTATTTTATTAAATGCTTTAGCACACAGCAAGAAGTTATATTCTGCACAAACARCCTTCATTTTTTGAGACATCAGTGATCACTCCTCAGGCTTTTGCTGACCACAATCCATACTGCTATGGTTGGTATTAGTGACACTTCACCAAGCAAAATCCCGCTACATAATAGGGATTTGAAAAAGCTGCAAGTGGGAAGAACCAGAAACAGACCTGTGATGCATTTAGGTGCTAGAATAGCCACAAAGACATTGATTTTTAATATAATGCAGTCAGACCTATGTGTACATACACATAACACAATATTTATAATAAAAGAGACAAACAGGAGGACTCAGATTGCATAAGCGAAGCAGAAGTGTTGTCTTCTCTTCCTAAATGCTCTTGTTTTCACATTAACGTCTTCCATCTGTTTGTGATCTGACCTCAGCAGCTCAGCCGGACGTATTCATCTTCTTGCCCATGATGTTCCCATATAAGGTGATCTCTCTTTGCCCGTGGAGCAGGATTTTGATTTGCTCAGGTTTCCTTCCACTCTGATTTGCTGGCCTCTATGGYTGAGCTCTCTCACAGTTTTGCAAGGCAGTCAACCACACAGCAGTAGCTATAAAGGGAGGAGAAAGTCAGGACGGAGCAATGAAGCCGTGCCTGCAGATCTAAACAGCTCTGGATAGTTTATTTGCAGGCTCCATTCTCTTTCTTCCGCACGTTGCCTCTGCATGATGCCTTTTCAATAAGCAGCTTCCATAAGCCTTTCCCAAGCAATATAAAACATACGCCCTATCCAGAGAACTGTTATAACAACTCTCATGTCACTTTGCTTGAAACCCTGCATCACTCTCCATGCAAACTAACATGGGAATTTGGAAAATGCCCCCAGAATTATACAACAAATATATATGAACACTGGCCTTCGATTCTGTAAGACTTGATCCAGATACCATATCACCCCAACTAAGATACCTTAAGACAAGTTACRTGTCAAACAAATATTTCAGCTGTTTCCTGTAATATTTACCCAAGGCTGCACTGAAAGCTATCATCTCTTTTATGTCTGTGAAGATTCTGTTGTGATACAAAGGTCAAGACACTGAGCTAAACCTTAATTTTTTTTTTTTTGGAAATTCAGACACCGCCACAGACTGTAAAAATCAAGCAGCAGGCAGGCAGCCTGGGGTAGCAGTATGGCTACTTTGGGCTGCACGTACAAATAGCACAAAACCGTTGGAAGAAAGGATCATGAAAACATACAACTTCAAGGACGACACAGGACCCCCCACGCTYTCCCCAAGTTGGGAAGTCCCATAGAACTGGGCTCTGATGTATGATTTTGCTCCTGCCTTCAATCGAGCTTTCAAAGAGGCCAGCAAGCCGGAGCTCAGCCAGTCCAGTTCTAATGACATCTGGTCATGGAGGTCTCCTTCCCCAAGAGTCAGAACAATCACACTTCGTGGCTTTCCACCACGACAGAGTGAAACAATCTCACCATCTTTTTTTCTTATCTTGGCATTTTCTAAAGTTTTCAGACATCCTTCCTCTTCTTTATCTGCTGCCTCTTTAACATTAGAGAGACATGAGAAGAGGGGAATGGTCCCTTGCTTCTTGGAAGGTGTAGGGACTGAAATAGTCTGATGTAAAGGAGAATCTCAGAGCAGCACCCTCCCACTGTACCCAGCACAGATCCCTCTCCATCCTCAGCACTGTGGGCACAATCGCTCTCTCCTCTGCACCGAGGTCTGAAGAAAGGATGTGTAGCAGTATTTACAGAAACAGTGTTTCCCTAGCATTAGGTGGCGGACCCACATCCACCACTTCCTACTACCTATTAAYGCGGTCTACAGGGAGCAGACCTGGCCCCCAGCGCCTCCACAGGAAATACCATTTTCATTTGCTCTCTCTGTGTATTCTATATGCTCAAAATACTTATCAGAAGAAAAGTGTAATTGATACCAGGAAAGCATGTCAAAGGAAAGTAGATCTCTTCTGGGAACTTGTAGGTAAATACGATTCCTAAAGGTCAGTATACAGACTGAAAGCACAAAGGAAACATGATCGGGTTTTAAAGTTCAAACCCAGGAGTCAGGAGACTTGGATTATGTTCCTGGCTCTACCATAGCTTTCATGCACAATCACAAGCAACCCATCCATCCCCTCTGTAACTTAGTTTAGCCAGTTAAAAGCTACGACACCAATGCAGTGTCACTTTTCAGGCTTACTGTGAAGACCAGTAAATTAGTATTTTATGAAGCGTTTTCTATTCCTCAAAAAAAGGAGCTAACCTAGATAGACGCAGTGCTTAGAATTGCAAAGTATTACATTTATGATTGCTATTTACTGAGTCAAATTCTGCAGTGATTTACAACCTGTGCATTTCAATTTGCACCAATATGACTCACTGCATATTTTAATCCATCATCTGTGGATTCACATGAGATTTCAAGACTATCCAAGAAGCTAACTGCAACAGCAGAGGCTCCAAAATCCACCTATTTAAGGTCTAAACATAGCTTTTTAAGGATCTGCAATAACTAACTTGCAGACTGAGAGATACCTGTTCCATGAACAAGTTTCACTTTCATATACAGTCTATTTTTGATTGTTCGGTATTTTTGAAGGTCCTGTCCTTGTTTCAGATTTAGCATAGCTAGCACTACATATTCATTGCTGCTTTGAGGCACACTGACAACTGATGTTCAACCCTGAGGACATGAATTTGCCATTTGCCCCTAATGAAGCCTGGGCACAAGACTGGCACTCCTGTTTCACAAGGATCCTCTGTGCATTTTTCCATTTCAAAGAAATGAAGTAACCATTCACCTGATACGTACATCAGCCAAACCTGACCGCTTTATGCTGTCAAAGACTGCCASAAATCTTAATTGGGTAACTGCATCAATCTGTTTGTACATCTCCTACACATGCGACAACAGCCTCCCTCTTAAGAAACCGCAAAGCTAAGTATATACTTTAAWGGGTGAATCTCAAACCTATTTCTGCCGTTCCTTGCATCAAGAGCACTTGTGCTGTGAAGAAGCCCCACCAGAGGCTTGGCCTACGGACTGTACGCCCCAGCATCACCTACAGCCACCACAGCCACGCTTCCCACRCAGCAAAGCGGCAGCGACCCTACCCTACCGCTAAACCCACCTCATGTCTAGCGATGCTGCCGCGCCTACCCCTGCTGCCTCACACCACGGCGCGGGGCCGGGCCTGCTGCTGTGGCACCGCCACCAGCTGCCCTCTGGTCAGGAACTGGGGATAAAAAAMCCCAATTCCTGCCCAATTCGGGGCGGGAAGGGGGGACACTGAACTTCCCAGAGCCCCGCCTGGCTGGCAAAGYGGCGCGGCGGGAAGGGCTGGCCGGGGGCAGGCCGCGACACCGCCGGGAGGCCTCCCGGTGCGGCCTGCTCCGCCTTGCCTCTCCTCAGGCCGCAGCCGGCTGCGAGGGCAGCGAAACAAGCGAGGCCAGGGCAGGGATMCGCTCTCCGCCGGGAGAGCCGGGCCCGGCCCGGCCCGTTCCGCCCCGCTGCCGCTCTGCGCATGCGCGGACGCCCCCTCACTCGGTCCCGTTTCCAGCCGCTTCGTTTCCAGCGCGTTGGTAGAAGCGCGCGGCAGCAGCGGAAGTGACGCCATCGCCCTGGCCTGGGCAACCGTTACCAGGGTAACCGGGAGGCGCGCGCGGGAGGGTGAGGGACGCGGCCGCCCCGCCGCCTCAGGGCGCTGCCGCTGGCGGTGGGGGCCCGGCTGCCGCCCCCCGAGGTCTCTGTGAGGGGCCGGACCTTCCACCTTCCTTCGTAGGCCGCGGGGCGGCCCCCGGGGCTGAGGGGGCGGCCGGGCTGGGCCCCGCCGAGCCCGGTGCCAGGTCACCGCCTTTGGGCTGCCGTGGGCCTCGCTGAGGCGGTGCCTTCACCCGCCCTCCCGGCAGCCCCCAGCTCCCTCTCCACGCCGAGGCCTCGTGGCATCTTTTCTGTCTTTGCTGCAGAGGTTTTTCCAGGACACGATCATGAGTGATCAAATCCAGTTCATTGTTGAGAAGCTCAATCAGGAGCCCTTCAGGAAGAACTACAATTTAATCACGTTTGACTCCTTAGAGTCAAYGCAGCTGTTGCAGCTGCTCAATGATGTTCTGGGGGAGATTGACCCAAAGGTAAGGAAGGCAATCAGAGGTGCTCAGACCTGTGTAATTGCGAACATCTTAAATGGGCTTGATACAGAAATTTGCTTTTATTTAGGTCTGGCTCTGTATAATCTTGTGGCATGTTTGGTTTACCAAAATAGCTTGTATGAATCTTCCTGGAAAGAAATGTGCCTGGCAAGAATCCTTTCTGTCTATACATCTATGTGTTTTTGGCAAACCAGCAAATGTTTCTTGGGCCAGGGATACTGGATCCCTGTCCCCCAGAGACTGATGACTCTGTATTTTTYCTTGGTAATCAGGACACAGATCTTAACTTGGTTCATACTGACAACCGCTGTGTTCTTAAGTCAAAAGTCAGGCTGTGTCTTGCAGACATACACAGGGCAGGAACTGATCAAGAACTGAACCTCATGACTTAGCAGTTGCAATAGGTATTGARTCCCTCTCCTTTGAGGCTACCAAAAGGAATCATTCATACATCTGGGGTGCAGATACGTGTGCTGTGCCTTGGTGCGCTAGGATATCTGACTTCCTTGGTGGAATTAATCAGTTTGTCTCCATAGATGAGGTCCCATGAGCAGGGAAAATGTATACCTAGAATAAATTTACCTGAATACACATGTTGGAGAAAAATCCATTAGAAGATAATTGACGTTTGGTGATAAAAAGGATGTTCTGTATGGAGCATCTCACTTCATTGACATATCATGTGATAAATGGATAAAGTAAATTCTTTTAGTGTTCCTAGTTAATTAACATGACTTGGACAAACAGTGGATAATTAATTATTTTTTTTAAACTATTTAGCATGCTGTTGACATTAGAGAGGAGCTGCCGGAACAAACAGCTAAAAGAATGTTGAGTCTTCTTGGTATCCTTAAATACAAACCTCCAGGAAGTATATCAGACTTGTAAGTATCTTTTGGTCTACAAATCACAGTAAAACGTCTTTTACAGCTTCTGCGGTAACGACCCTTAATTCAGTAGTTGTGTGTATTTTTGACCTCGACTATCCCAGTGGGTATGTGTAACACCTTGAAGACAGCTCCGCCCTTGTCCCTATAGAGTATAGGGGGTAGGGGGTATAGGGGATAGGGGGTATAGGGGGTGCCAGCAGAAGGCTCCTGCAGGTGTAGGGCTGCCCCTCGGGCCCTGCCGCAGGCGCTGCTATTGCGGAGCCAGCCAGGAGAGGGTGCCGCATGACTGGCAGGGTCAGTCCCTTCCCGTCCCTTTCGGACCAGCCGCCCGAGGCTGGATTGCACCCTCCTGCGCCAGGTTCTAACCCAGAAAACTCACGCTCTGCCCGCATTGCCTTTATTCCCGAAGAGTATCGCAGAAAAGGAAGAGTCGTTGTTGCTGGCTTTAGCCTTTTGATATGTTATGGGGTTTTTATCTGTCTCAAGGTAGCAGAATTGGCATCATAAAAAGCAAACTGGTATCATGAGTGTTTTCTCTTTTAACAGCATTAAGGAAATCATTAGGCAAGTGGAGAATGAATGTCAAAATATTGCAGATTGTTTGTTCCAAGCCAGTGTTCTTTAGTTTGAGATTTATTGGTATTTTCTTTTTGTTGTTTTCGTATAGGAGTGCATTTCGCCAAGGGTTAGTTACTGGAAGCAAACCTGTAATTCATCCTGTCTTACATTGGCTTCTTCAGAGGACCAATGAACTCAAGAAAAGAGCTTACCTGGCACGTTTCTTAGTAAAATTGGAAGTGCCAGCGGAGTTCCTACAGGATGATACTGTGGCTGACATCAACAAACAGGTACCATTTTTCATGAATGCCAACATTTTACGTTAATTAGTTAAAGTGCCAATAGGAGGAGGGATAAATGAATTGGGGAGTTACTGCTGAGATATGTGTTCAAGTGAGTTATGTTAAGAGCTTGTTGGAATCAAGGGTGAGCAAAGATTCGTAATAAGAAATACATGTCTTGACCACCTTTCTTCCAATAACCCTGAAATGGTATATTAATAGGTCGCATAGAATTAAAAGGTTTTAAGGACATCAAGTACTGGGTGCTAAATAATGTTCAGATCCATGTCGGCCAGGACAGATTTTTATTTCTTAATTTTGAAACACTTTTTTTCTATGAACTATGACATGGATATTTTTAACTTTATAAATTACCACTTCAAACTAGTCCAGAAAATGTTATGACCAAAAGCCAACGTCTCCTAATTGTCAATTGATTGTATAGTATTTAGCGCCTAATATTTGTATTAGCCTTATTCCACTTCTGCTTCAACCATTTATTTCTTTGTGATTAAGTAAAAAATGTCTTTTTCCCGGGCTGACATTCCTACTCATTATCTTCCCACTTCTTTTGTGAGCATTAAATGTTGATTTTAGATAGTCAGCGTGGGTGGGTTTGAAATGTAAAGCTTAAAGTGAACCAAAGTTATGTTTTTAGATCTGTATTATCTGAGGTACATATTTACCTAATTTTTATCCAGTTTTCTGTGCTTTTTGTTATGTATAGTGACTTGCAAAATCAGTGTTTTTGAATGTTTGTAACAGGTACCTCGATTTATTAACTGTGCACCAGCAAAGCCATATAGTCTGACTGAAGCTTGACTAAGCCTTTTATTTTTTTGTTACCGCTAACAATATTGGATTTATAACTTGGAATAACTAAGCAGAAGTAGCAAAGAGAGAAAGGAATGCAGATTGTATGTTTTTTCAGTATGTCACAGTCTTAATATGTATAAATATCCAACTCCAGTATTTCCATTACGTAAGATGTGTTCCTTTTTGGGATTACAGTAATAGAACCGTCTTATTAAACTAATGCCCTGCTGATTAATTCAAAACAGAAGCTGGGGTAATATAGTGCCTTAATATAATTTAACATTACCATGCGAGTATTTAGACACTAATGAATTAAAGAATTTAGCCTAAAGTATTCAGATAGACAGGCTTGCAATAGTGTATTTTAAGAGCAACATTTCAAACATGAGAGTTTGGAAATCTTAGAACATGGTCAAGTTGTATGGGTGTATAGAATCAAGCTCAAATGTAATTTTGTAAATTGTTTAAACAAGATACTCAGCGTACTTGCCACCTTCCCAACTGTATTGTGATATGCACATCAGATTGGCTGCAGTAAATAATTTAAAAAGTTAGCAACTTCAGGCATAAATCTAGTTGTCCAGTCTTCAGTGAGTTGCCCTCAGGTGCCGGGAATCTTTCTGTCCGCTACAGGAACCTGGGTGTTCTTTGGTCACCTGAGTGTGTCACTTATTTCGGGTGCACATGGGGTAGCTGCAGCTTTTATTCGGTGAAAGTGAGAAACCTTCCCTTCGTTATGATCTGGCAAACTGTGCTATGCCCTTGTTTGAATCTTGCCATTAGTCTTGAAATTTTGTGTCCCAATAAGGAAAAGGCTTACTAAACTCCCCTTTTGAAAGAGGTAGAGAATCCACACAAAGGGAGGCTGTTGGACATCAGCAAGCGTGAATACAGTTGCTCAGAGACTACCTGCTACTTCACTATTTCTTAAAGTACTTCTATAATGTGTAAGTGATATAATTCAGGCCAGTTGTGTTTTTACTCCTACTTTTTTGTAACTCATTCTTCATTGTCCAGTGTGTGCGTGCCTTATCAAACCTTTATTTGCCATTTAATCAAGCTCTTTCTATTATTTTATCTTCTTCTCAGTAGCCATTTTATTGCCCTTTTTTTTTTTTTTTTTTTAATTCATTCCAGCTTGTCACTGTGTGCCTGATATTGAAACAACCAGAAGTGAACAGAGCATTCTAGACGCTGGTTCCCCAGGGTTTTATAGAATGAAATTGCTGCTTCACTGCTCAGGGATGTGATGCCTTTGTTTGAACTGGCCTTTGCCGTTGCCATTTTGTGTTCAACATTCATATCAATTGCTCTTTCCAGGAAGTAAAAAATGACTTGATATTCTCTTTTTAGATTTTTCCATCTTATTGAATGGCTGTTTCTGTGGAGATTATCTTTCCTTATATCTCAGCTTGCATTTCTCCAAGTTGAATCTAAATTTATTTCCTATCCATATTTCTAAACTCTTTCTGTCCCCTGTTATTTCTCTGCCCACACAGACTTTCACACTGCCTCTCAGTGTAAGATTACTGGTGGGCAATGTACTGGTGTGGAAGCAGCACACTGTCTACTTCTTTCTAACTACCGAACTACATATATCCATCTCTATATTATACTGAGGGCATGATTATGCAATGTGTCAAAACTATTTCTCACATAAGTCAGGTGTGCTCTTGGACCGCTTTGCTGGATGAAGCTCAGTGCTCTATAAATTCAAGCCCCATTGCTTCGATCAAGCATGTTGTTAGATCAAGCTCTTCCTTTTTCGGCTGATAAATTTATGTATGTGATATACACAGATTTATAGTAAGAGAGAATAATTTGTTAATATAGCATTGTCCCTTTCAGATAACATCTTATCTTCCTGTTTTGAAAATACACTGTGTATTACAAGGGAAGAGGTGAAAATGCTAAAGAAATWGTGAAACTGCTGAGTGTACCTTCAAATGGAAGATAATTTTTTTTTGCTTTATAAGTTGACAAGCTTTTGTGATGAAAAAATGCCTTTAATTCTTGTTCTCACCAGATTTCTATTTCTATATTTACTGTCTTAGTAGTAAAACAACATGTTGATCTGAAAATCCTTAGACACAGAGCTCGTTCTACATGGTTTTTATTTCATTTTACAGTATGAAGAACTGATGGAAGCATTTAAAAACCTACATAAGGAGTGTGAGCAGCTCAGAACATCTGGTTTATCTACTGCAGAAATAAGAAGGGTAAAAAACCTGACAAAATCACACAACTTTTGTTTAGATTTTTTTTGAATGTCGGTTCTATTTTTGTTGGTTTTGTGGACTCATTGCAGTGTATAAGATGTAGAGGTCAGAGCTGGTAGGCACTGCAGCTGCCTTTTTGAAACTGYTCTCTGTTGGCAAACAGATTAGAAAGTCCTCGCTCGTGCTTAGAACTGAGCTTTCTGAAGCAGATTGGGAAACAAGGCTGCCAAGACTCTGTTCAGCATGATTTTCAAATATTAGAACTCCCTTTCCTGTGCATGCAAACTGGTAGAAAGCCTTTTGCTTTACTGATGTAGGGTAATAATTTCAGAGGGTGTTGAAAGAATTAAGAGCTTGAGTCAACAAAAATGATTATCCTGYGTGGCTAAGGTGTTAAGTAAAGATATTTGCCCTGTTTCAGCAAAATATTTAAGCGCGAGTACAGCTTTCCAGTAAGACATATGGACAAGTTAAGCAAATGTTGAGATGAGGCCTAAATTTGGAGAATTTATTTCCCTTTCTCTCATAACKATCAATCTCTGGAATCCTGGTATTGTAAGATAGGATTAAAGGAGAATAATAATCGGATACATGTTTTAACACTAGAAAGTGTTTCTTTTAACACAATTTTAATACAAAAAGTGGCAGCAAACATCACTCATATGCAACTTCATGCAAAATTGTCTGCCAGGAAGTGGGTAATGATGGTAACCTTAAGAACATATGTTAAACTGCATCAGATGTTGAATTCATGCTGATTTTTGCTTGGTTGTTTCTGTTCGTTTGTTTTTATTTTAAAGAAATCCACCTGCTTTTATTTTAAATGTTCACACTAATACTCAAGGATGCAGATGACGGAATGTTAGCATAAAGAGAGTGGGAACTGTGGGGGAAGTAAGAGAGAAGAGAGAGATGGGAATCCTGGATGTTCTGATCATAGATCAATAAAATTATAACCGCTTCAGTGTATTCAGAGAAGAATTCTGATTTCATATTAATTTGTAAATAAATTAACATTTCTTTATCTTCTTTTTCTATTTTTTAGGACATCAGTGCAATGGAAGAGGAGAAAGATCAACTCRTCAAAAGAGTAGAGCGTCTTAAGAAGAGGGTAATAAGAGAAGTAACGCTGTTACATTTCAGTGTCATAATCCTTGGCTTGCAACTCTGATTTTGGAATGCAAACAAGGATTAAGATAAACATACTGTATGTCTAGGAAGGAATCGAATAACTAATTGACCCACAGGGAATCTCCCTAGGCGTTAGTCCAGAACTTTTAAGAATCTTGAGTCCAGTACTTCGCTGTCATTTCTGAGTAGTAACATGTATGGAAAGGAAGTGCTAAGTGGGCTTGTGAGACATATGATCTCTTCAGTGTATTTCTCAACTATCTGACACTAACATGCACTATTTAACCACTTGCTGTAGGTGGAGACAGTACAAAATCATCAACGTATGCTTGAAATAGCAAGACAGCTTCGCTTAGAAAAAGAGAGAGAAGAATCTTTGGCTCAACAGAAACAAGAACAAAAAAATCAGGTACTGACATAAAAGCATACCTATTAAAATAAATAGTTGTTGACATTTGTTTGGGAATCATGCATTTAAAAAGTACATCAGGAACAACAGTACAGAGTCTCTCCCAACATCAGAAAGTTAAATCCCATTTAAAATAGAAATATTTATGTACATTTTGAGGGAAGAGGCTTGACCCTGCAAGTTTTGSACGCCTCATTCAAGGTACTTGGCTGCCTCAGCTGCCACTGACATCATCATTTAGCAGTCCCAGGAAATGTTCCATGACTTACTGTTGTAGCACCCAAAGAGAATTCTTTATATTTATGGTAGTGAGCAAATGTTTCCTTAGTTTGGTTTGTATCTCTGTGCATCTGCACTAAGATTCCAGGGGCTGAGTAACACAGCAGGTACCTCAGCTTTTCACTGGGTGGGGGGAGTGTGTATTCAGGAGCAACCTTGGGATTTTGGTCCCCAAGTTTGACAAAGGTGATGTCCTAGGAAGCACTGGAAGCAGCTGACATCTGAAGATAAGGGTGGGTTTTATTCCTGAGCTATGTTGTCAAAACAAGATACTTTAATAAAATCCAGTGCCATATTGTTACATCATCCCACCAAATTCTGTAACATGAACTTCCACACTGTATTAAAAGGGGAAAAACCCCATATTTCTAGTATTGCAGTCTATATCTGGATGTGGAATCAATGTGAATCAGTAGGCTTTCAAGCTGTTGGGTCTTTCCTTGAACCTGAATGAGATCACAAGTAAAACGAATGTGATGTCGAGCTAATTCCGGTTCTTAGTACACATCTCTCTAAATCACAAAAATGCTAATCAGCTGGGTGCTGTTTGGCAGCAAGCTTTCCAATGTGCTCTCAAGTTGGACAGTGGATTGCTGTGACAACTCAGCTGCATTGAAGAACTGCAGTATAAGGATAGTTATCTGCAATTCTGCTGCAATTCTGATTCTTGCTGTCTTTTTTGTTGTTCTAATGTTCAAGCCACTCATATTTTTGGTTGAAAATTGTTTAATGAATTTCTGCCATAGAGAAAACATCACTTGGGAGTACAAGAATACTTTCCTTAATTAACACTAGAGAATATCAAGTAAACCCAGGCCAATTGTTGAAAATTTGTTTTGGCACGTTCCCTTGTGAAACAGATAATCACCAGATGCTTWTAGCATTTTTTATATTTGGGATTCTTTTTGATACTCTTTTGTTTTAGTTGTTTGAATATGCATTTTAAAGGAATGAGCTTACGTGTGTCCAATTCTCTCTCAAAAGTTGTTCCATGCAGAGCAGAGACTGCAAAGAGCACAGCTCCAGCTGAAAGAGATGCATCATGCAGTAGTGGATTCAAAACCTGAAAGTAAGTAGTAATCTATAAAGGCTGGGGGTTTGCACTTCTGTTAGCAATGAAATCAAAACTGGATGGCTGTCAGTAATAATGGTAGTGCCAAAAAGCATATAGGAACTGAAGGGAATCTGAAGGAAGAAATAACTTGTGTTCTGAAGGCACATGCTGGAGATCCTAAGCCAGAACATGCCTTGCCGCAAAAGACCAGGGAGACAATCACAAAGGAAGATGATATCAGTCATATTTTTAAGGTCCACTTTTTTAAAAATCTTAAGACAGTTAAATACTGAATACTAACCCTAAYACTCTGCAAGAAAAAAATAGCTGGAACTACAAAAGGTTGGAAAAAGCAGAAATCTCTTAGAAAAGACAAACTTCTGATTTAGTAAGGTTTTATGTCTTTTGTGTTTGTAATTGGGCATTGCTGAAATACTTCTTAAAAATTTTCTCAATGAATGTACAAATACATTGAATAGTATGTTTTATTCAGTGTAGACTTGTTTTTCTAGTTACCATCTATAAAATATTTGTTTGAAAAGCTTTAAGTAAGGCCTGTTTCTTATTCTAGTACAATTTTGTGTTGTAGTTTTGTATGGTACCAAAAATAAAGCTACTTCCTAATTAAGCTTTTTTTATAGATCATGGATTATATATATATCCACACACACTTACATATGTTTATAAGTATATATACTAAATGCATCTATATATTAAAGCCTATATATTTGTATATTAATATATTTGTTTACTTATGAAAATACTTTGGTCTCATTATACGACTGTAGCTGATTGGGTTGTATGTTGCTGTATTACAGTAGTAATAGTAAGATTGCTTCTCCTYGTTTTCAGTGATATCTCAGTCTGCAAATAACCTCAGCAAAATAAATTGTACTACTTGTGGAGTAAGTTAGTACTCTATGATCATTTRTAAAAATAGCAGGTGGAAAGGAATAGCAGTTACTAGATAAATGCATAAACAACTGTCCCCAAAGGCTACAATTTGACAACACCTAGGTTTCTGATGATTTAATGACTTTGAAGAAAATGTAACAAGGATTAACCTGGCAGTTTGACGACAAAACTGGGAGTCARTTTAGGGTTCAGTGTTTCAGATGTATGTGATCTTTGGCAAATCGCTTAGCTCCTTCCAGTTTGTCTCTTGCACTTGGTTATTAGTAACACATCACAGATTGATAGAGGTTTTATGTGCTGTTGATACAGGCATTGGGGTTGATTTATAGGGAAATACTTTACTGTATGTAAAGTAGTGTGAAGCTATAAGACTCAGAATGGTCCTTTTCACAGGGCCTTTCCAGTTGCATTCTAAGTTGCTGTGGTAAAAAAAATGGCATAGAATGATTTTTATTTTATGTATAAATTACTTCCACGATGACAGAATCTGAGTATTTATTGATTTAAACTTAGTAAAGTAAGTCATTGTCCTACTCTTTCAAGTTCATTTAATATTCCACTTGCATCACATAACTGCTTTGGCAGCTGTTTTGAGTTAGAGAATTTTTTTCAGTCACCACCACGTTGCGTTATTACTTCATAATTTTACTTTATTTTTTTTACGATGCTCATCAGCCACTGAACCACAAATGGAACTAAAAGAGTATCTGAACKATCTTCTTTACTCAAAGGGACCTGCAGTGGATTTTATAACTGTTCCATTTTTGCAGTAGCTATCAGAGAGTTTATACAGTGAAGCTGTGTCAACATTTCTATTTCAGTTCCTGGTTTTTTTAAGGCCAATGGAAACTTGATGGGTTCAGTTCACAGAAGCAAAGGTAACACAATAAAAAGCCAGTAAATATGTCATTTAATCATTGAGATGAAAATAAAGATAAAGTTAACATATTTAATTTCCTTATCTTGAGYCCTGCTTGCAGGGGGAAAAAAAAAGTGTTTAGATGTTCTGAAGAAAAACTTGGAGTTATTACTTAAGAAAACTTGTGTTGAAATTTTGCCCAAACAAAGACTTCAGGACTTAGCTTTGTAATTGCTTTCCCCCGTAGTAGTTACAAAGACACTGCCTGTAGTAGCAACTACAGAATGCCAACTGTGTTTTTTAAATAATTGAAATTAGGTGACCACAGTGCACTGAATAAGATTCCATTTACTTTAAAAGCTTTGTTGGTCTACAGTTAGCACAATTTATTTTATTTTAAAAATTCCGTTTGGCTGCAGTTTGGTACCTCAGCTGCCTACTCGTATCAGTATAGCTTGTATGCTGACAGTTCAACGGCTGGTTGGTAGGTGTGGATTTTCACTGCAAGTTAGATACTTTCCTTTAAAATAATTTTCTTCCATTTTTAACACTTCAGGTGTTTTTACTTCCAAAGCAAGGTAAAATTATAAAAGTTGTTAATGAGTAGAAGCTTTTTTGTTTGTCTTACGGATGCATGCTGCTTTGATTACTTCATCTTGTAATTAATTTAGAATGAAGTGCTTTAAAGAAATGTAAAGGAACTCGTTAAGGAATGCAACTAGCACGTATTCATGAGTATCATTAACAKGCAATTAGCATCAGTCTGCTTTAGCTGTGCCAGGAAGATACAGCTTATGGTTAGTAGGTTTTTAACTCTTAGAAATATAATATTTAGAAGACTTCGTATTTTATCATGAAAAACAGTTGATTGTTGAGATGTTTTGTAGACTAAAATTGATCRTACTGGTTTCCACAGTACACTCCTTCCCTGTTTATTAACTTCAGTGCTACTCAGTATGTTGCTTAACTRCAGAGAGGCAGTTGCTGCTGGTAGCACTAAGTAACATGAATTTGCAGTTTCTGTTTTGTTGTTGTTGTTGTTGWTCTGGATATGAATGGTATTTAGATTAACGCTGACCGCTAGTTTGAATAACCTAGCTCATGCTTTCTCAGCAAGATTGCCATCTTTTTGCTTGGAATATCTCTGCTGGCACAAACACAAGTTGTTAACGCCAAGAAGCGAACCGAATTACTGAAATTCTTGATCTCTGTCCATTTTATAGAACATTATTGTTCATTTTATTGGCACAAATATGAAGAAGTGGATGACTAGCTTGAAAATATTGATTAAAAGAATGTGTTAAGATGATTGTTGTTGATAAACAGTGAAAAGTGTAATTTATATACTTCATTACGTTAATATGTGGTAATAGATTTAGAGCACTGAGAACATCAAAGATACCAGTCAAAGAGGAATTGCTTTGTATAGATGTCTATTTTATGTCATTCTGAATACTTGATGAAAAATAGAAATTTAGGATGCTATTATTTAAATATTCCATTTGAATGAAAACATTAACATTTTGCTTTTCCACAGAACTATCTTTCACAAAAATGCCAAGTTTAAATGATCTCCACCAACACTGCAGACCACATTACAATTAAAGTTATAGATGTATTTGGCAAAGGAGAGTGGCTTAGGTGGAACTTCATTTCCATCTTTAAATGATTTTATTTATTATAAAGTCACTGTCAATAGATGCAAGATCAGGGGTAAAGCGCTTTTAAGCTAACTTGATATCTTTGAGAATACATGTCTGGTTGGTAAGATTAATAGTATCGCTATAGTTGACTTTTTTAAGACCATTGATTCTTGACTTGCACCCCACTTTGAAGAACAAACAAGGCAGCAAAAATTCAACATGACCTACGTTAAAAGGATTAAAAGGAGTTTACTGAAAGTTTTAGAAAGGGAATCATCACCGAGTGGATGTGTTTCTAATYGGAACATGCAGAAATCAGTGTTTGGCTCTTTTTTGTTTAGTATTTACATCAGATACCTGAAAGAAAATAACAAATGATCACTGGTGAAATCGTCAGGTGAAAAAAAAATATGGGGAAATGACTGAATGAGGAGAGCAGACTGTCAATTCGAAGTGACCTTAATCACTTAGGAAGCCAAGCCCGTGCCAACAGTATATATTTTAAGGAATAGCCAAATGCCATAGTATTCCTCTGGGAATAATGTATATGCAATATAGCTATAGCACGTGGGACTCTTTCCTAAGAAGTGATTCTGAAAAGGACTTGTGAGTCATGGTGTAAAAATGGTAGAACTGGAGCTCCCAGTGTCAAAGATTTGATGCTATCCATGCATTTATTAATAGAAGAAAATGGAATAGGAGAGTTATATCACCTCTCTTTTTAGCTCTGATATGTCCGTCACTGCGACACTGTGTCCACTGACCAGAATTCAAGAAGAATGTTGAAAAGTCAGAGAGATTTCAAAGAGCATCAATAATAATTATAAACATGGAAAGCATAACTTGCAATGGCAAATTCAGGAAGCTTTTTAGTTTTCCAGGGAGATATCAAAAGGATGATGTGATCATAATCTGTCAGTGTTTGCATGTCCCAGGACTCTGTTTAATACAGGGAAATTGTAAGTGATATCACTGGAAGCCGTGGATGGAATAATTTCAGTACTCTCTTACTGAGGGTGATTGCAGAAAGGGAAGTGAAGGCTTTGATGTAAGTGAATGCCACGTGGAAGTCTGTCCTAGACCTGCCTTTGTCGTGGCCCTCCTATGTAATATTAAACAAAGTGTTGGCAAATAAGTCTATAAAATGAGTGTTCCTCTTTCTTTTCTTTTCTTTTCTTTTCCCCCCTTTTTAAAAAAATCAGTTATTGTTGCAAATAGTTTTGGTATAGGATGCACAATTGGTAGCCTGTGGAGGGAAAAGAAGTAGGAATCTGAGTGCAAGGTGAATCAAGTTTTAGATCCATTAGCAGAATTCTGGAGGGAAACGTGCTTCATTCCTACATGACTGAGCAAGCACTAAGAAACTCTTTCTCCCATCCCTCTCTTTGTAATAATAATAATAAAAGAATTTGAATGGAAAACATGAGGAGTTGCTGTTAATAGCTCTCCACATGTAAATACGTGGTTGGCAGAACCTCGCTAAAATAACTTTAGGGCACAGAGCCAGACTTTCAGTGCAGCTTACGTATGTAGATTTTGTAACCATAAGTCAATGTTAAAACATTAAAAACAGAATTTATATGTGTAATGGAAAGATTTAAAGTATGCTTGCTTTTCTTTCCTCTAGCCTGGGAATTTGAAAAAAGAATGTTTTTCACTGAAAAGAAAATTAAAACAAGAGCTGCCCTATGCTTTGTTTTTTAAAGTTCTGTTAAGAGCCAAAATAGTTCTTGGGTAGTTAATCCTCCGTATGTTGAACTGTATAGGAGGAAAAATATATCCAAAGTGTTTAGGAAAGAAACTACATTAGTCATGAGGGATGTTGACATCATCATGTCTTTCCCCATTGAGGTGTCAAGTTTTAACTTGTTGCACCGTCAAGAGCAAGCATGATGCAGAACCAGTCAGTGGTTAAAAGAAGTTGGTAATAGCTCTCAGGTTATCTGAGAAATAAATCTAGATAGCGATCAAGGTTATACCCTGTGAAGTCAGTAGGTCCCCGCTCTTATGAAAGCAATTGTTGAGGCATGGTTATTTCCTCAGTTTAGTGTCATGTCTAAAATAAATTACTTATGCATGTACATTTTTATAAGAAAACTGGAGTAGTACAAGAAATAAAGTATAGGCTGTATATGCAGATTTTTTTTGCTACTAAGAGGAAAACAAGAAGTAAGTTTGATGAAATAAAAATATTAATATTTAATATAAGAATAACTTAATCGGTATCACTTTGATTTCCACACCAAAGATCTTGGTTATAAATACCAAACTGGGAGCTGTGTTCCTAGTGAGTTCTGAGGTGATAATTCAGCTCACAGTGTACGTGGGAAGCTTTGCTGCATTTGCAGAGGTGGTAGATTTCTAGTGAGACATTAAAATGTGGTCCCTCCTGCCCAGCTCTGTTGTGGRCTGAGGAAGACTGGAATCGAGTTATTCTGGAAGAAAGAGGTGGGAATTCTCTCTCAGTAAGKCCAAGTGTGTTTCTCAGGGTATAGCTGTGGTGCCAAGTCCATAATGGCTATTGCATACATCGAGTAACTCCGCTTACCATTCTGAAACCAGTATTGATGCTGTTTGTTTGCACAAGATAAAATGGCCTTTCCACAAAGGCGAAAAGATGGTGTGGTAGTGTTGCTTTTCATAAACACAGAAATCAACAACCTAAACTGATGGAAAAGAGGAATTCCTGCTCATTTTTAGGTTGTGTTGACTKGCCTTTGTTAGCAACACTGCTTTCCCTAGGGTCTGTTTTCTTTCTTCTAGTTCTTGAGGCTTTCTCAAGAACTAATGGCCTATTTCCTCTCTGGCAGCTAAACCAAGTAGCTTTCCTTTCAGTCTGAGCTGAGAGCAGAGGGTGAGGAGGATCTATCCRTACGGTGTTTCTAGAGGTAAATAGCAGCAGAATAACGGGGGCCCCTTTTCCTAGGCTTGTATTTCACTTTGTTCTGACCTTCTCCTTTCGTCAGTCAGTGATATGCTCAGCAGGCTTTTTAGCCCGAGAACCAAAAACTCTGCTTTCACCTACATCCTTTCCCATCTGTTTCAGCAACATCAGCTGTACTATTGTATCTCTGTAGTCAAGCTTTTCTCYACTTGTGCAGTATATGGAAGAGGCAGAGCTTGTGAATTTCTTGTTTTTCTTGGCATTTCATGGCAATTCCATATGCTCCCAAATATGGAGAGAACCCTTCCCAAAAAAAAGAAAAACCAAACCCGACTCTAGTAAGTAGTTTTAAAAAGTACCTAGATACTTACCTTTCAGTCATCTAGATCATGAACATTATTCTGAAATACCTGTTCCCACTCTCATATGACATAGAACTGCCAAATCTTACTGTAGTCCTTGGCACAGGTGTCTCAGAGGAGTAATTGCACTAAACTGCCTGTTGTTAGCAGAAGACTGTGTAATGTAATTTAAATAGATGCTTTATTTTATTCTGTTGCATTTTTCTAATGTGTATTGTTCTTATCTGTATGTACCTGTGTTTATTTATAAATTATCTGTTAAGGAGGCTAAAGTASTCTCCCTAGCAAGAGCCAAGTCATCATAAGCATGGTAACAYGCGGTGTGCATCAGGCTTGTGTAGAGCAAAACTTCTAAATGGGGTTGCTTTTCTCAACAGAATTCTTGACATTACTCAGGAATTCCTTCTTGTTTTTTCTATTTTATTATTATTTTCAGCATTCTCAGTCTATATACTGTCCTGAGATTAAACGCTTGCTCTTACAAGAAAAAATAGCCTGCTATTTACAGARAGGCAATTTATAAGTGTTCCAGCAATGTAAAAGACCCTTAAAGTAGGCAGACATTAAATTCTGCTCATTTTAAGACCTTTTTAGATGCCAGATTAAAGTTTTATTTTAAGGGAGAATTTCCAAGGATATAACAGATCTATGCATGAGCTAGGCCAAATTATGATCTTTGTACAGATAAAGGATTAACRCAGAGATAATTGCTGTTTGTAGATGAAGTAATTCACACGAAACAATGACTTAAGCAATCTGTGAGCAGGACCAACTTCAGGATGCTTGCTCCACTGCTCCAGCCAGGAAAGTTCTAAGGGATACAAGCTTCRAAAAAGCTCTGAGCAAGTCAGCATAGCTGCGACATGCTTTGCCGCCCCTCATCTTGCTTGTGCATAAGCAACCAAAGTCTAGCTCTTAACTTTTAAAATTTCAGAAGAATGTAATTCACAACACAAAAAAAGTAACATAGAATCCAATATCATGATGTAAGACACGCATAGGGTTTATGGCTTTCTATATCAATGCTGCCGGTTGAATTTTGCACCTGATTCAGCTAGAGCTTCATGTAAGAAGGGTTTTACTTGTTTATTGATGAAAAGGATCTGTCAAGGAGTTAATAGTTATATGTTAGAGATACAGATGGATAATAATACATATTATAGTGTTTAACATCCAGATTAAAAATCTAAGTCAAGTAACTACCTGTTTCTTTGAGCATTGAAAAGCAGACTCAAATGTTGTGCTGTTGTTATTGTAATCTGCTGCTCAATAATGTGTTGGTGAAATCAAACTTAATTATCTGCTACATTACTTTTATAGACACACACTGATTTAATTTGTTTTTAAGGTTTAATGAAGAAACTAGAAGAGGAGATAAATTTCAATTCATACCTGGTTACTGAAAAAATACCTAGAGAGCTTGAAAGTAAGAAGAATTCAGCATATTTCTTACAAAAGGTGATTGCAGAGCCAGCTATGAGTCAATCTGATCTCAATGAACTTGAAATCAAGGTAAGTTGACCAAAGTCACACCTAATTTGTGTTCCGTAGCATAGTCTAAGGTTCTTGTACACTGTAGTTTTCTTATCCCTACTTTATGTCCTTGAGAAAATGTTTCATTCCCAAAGGAACATCCCTTCAGTTGTAAAAGAAAAGAAGCTGTGTTAATCACTAAATGCAAACTCTTAGATAAGTTAAAAAAAAAAAACAAAAAACAACACAAAACAAACAAAAACCCGAAACAAACCCAAACCCAACCCTATCCTTAAATGCTATTTAGAAAATAGTGTTAGCAGTTTGCAATGGTATGAGCAGAGATGTTAATTTAGCACTAAAGGTTTGATTTTTCTTCTCTTCGGTTTTCCCTTGTTTTAAACTCTCACTGACATCARGGGAGTTTATGCCAACATTTAGAGAGTGTTTGTGGGGTGGTGAACAACATTCTCTGAGTGATACATCTTCAGCAATATTATGTCTTAATTGATGTGCAATGGCTGAGAACTCTTTAGTGTTTGGAATAGGTCTGCATCGTTTGTTTTAGTTGGTAAGACCAAAGGAAATTTGAGGATCAAATACTTGATTTACCTTTCCAGATTTTTTCAAAAGTTAAAAGCAAATGGTGTTAGAATGAGCAAAAATCCTTATTCGTACTATATATCCAAAATGTGCAGAGGGATTTGTTGCCACAGAAGTACCTTTATTTATTTCACTTAATGAAGTTTTCATATTTGCGTAATCCTAAATGAAAGATTAAATATGTAATATTATGTTCTAGAAGAATTTAGAGGAATGCTAATTATTAATATTTCTATTGATGAYGATGAAAATTTACAACAATGTTAGCAAGGGTAGGAAGACACGTCCTACATACTGCTAGGTACACTCTACAGCCTAAATGTCTTCTCCTTCTCTTATCAGTTGGTTTTTAATATTCCCAGGATCTCCAACTCAGGCTTTGCTGTGAAATGTAGATGAGGAAACAGAGTATTTGTAATAGATCAGAGAATGATTTACGCRTGGGCGTGAGGGCTGCCATCCACCRTTCTTCTTGTGTCTTGAAGCAGAAAGAGGTTCAGTAACTACATCAGCATCACAGTAGCCTGTGCGTTCAGACAYAGAACATGCCAAAGCRGTGTAATAAAGAAATGCCCACAGGTTTTGTGGATCAGATGAGAATCAGCAGTCAGATGTCATCAAGAATACGTTCTATTTTAAGGTTAAGACTAGTTTTTGTAAAAGTAAAATCAGTGACAGCCCAATGCCGTTTTGGATCCTGATGGTTACACTTTTAAGGATGACAGCATTATTAAACTGTAGATTTGGTCTGAAATATCAAACTAGCTCTGGGATTCAGCCTCTGCTTTCCTAGTTTATTTCTTCTAATCAAAACAATATTTGTGGTTGCAGTTATTTCTTTTAGGTATAGTCGAAGCCCTGTTTTGCACCTTTCTTTTCCAAGAGTATTGTTGGGTTTTTGGCAATCTTTTTAAAAGCTTCAAGTTTTTTTTGCTCTTTATCCATGAGGTAACCTTTTAATTTGTTATATTTTGGAAGTATGTTCTTCTTAATAGGTAATAAAAACATGTTATATGCTTGGCTGTTATCACAGCATGGCCTTAGACACCATTTTTTTTTAAAGTCAGCCTTCTGTTATCTCAGTGTCTTAAAAAGGAGCTGAATTGCACTAAGCATGCTACTGTCATGCATTTTATAATATATAAAMCAGGAATTCATTCACAGAAGGGAATTCTTATGCTGTCTTCAAATTCAGGCCTGTTCTAGCTTTTGTAAAGGAATAGAATTCACAGATATTTTTTTTTTTCAGGAGTTGGAGTATTTTCACTCCTATTGAGCACTTCATTTAAAATACTTAGCTTTCAAAGTACACGGATGTTGCTCATAGCAATGTTAGAGTAATGCCCAGCACCGTACCTGCGTTACGTTTTGACTTCATTGGATTTCAGCACATATTTACACTGCTTGCTTATCAGCACTCATCTAGTTAGCAGAGAATTAAAGGAAGGTTGCTAGGGCTGTGGTTTCCATGGCTGATGAGAGTCCCAGTGTAGCATTAAGTCAGGACTGGAAAAGCTGCAATCAGTACACTGGTGCGGCTGTTTATGAGTTTCCAGATGCAGTAGGCTCTAAAGCTTCAGCTAGAATGAAGACCAACAATTTGAGACTATGGACAAACAAGTGCATTTTTTGGCAGGAGAAAGAAGGTACCATAGAGCTAGAATATGATGGTCCGTGACTCTTCAGAGTATTGACGAAATTTTATATCATTTAGTCTTTATTTGCTCCCCTTTAAACTTCTGATAAATGGTTGAGTGAAAAGGTATTTTAGTTAATATTGATAAAACTACATTTTTCACATTAGTATGTGACAACATCAGTCTTTTTGCTGTACCAATTCGCATGCATTTTCTCTCCACGTACACCAGTTTACTTCATTTTGAGGGCCAACGTCATGCTTCTGCCTTATCATAAAGGAACAGAACTGGAAATCCAAAAACATAGCCTCTTCCTGGCCAATACTTAATGACTCACTGAGTTTTTTGGGTTTGTTTCTCTGTTTTAAAAATGGAACTAGCTGGATTGTAAATCTGGTTTGCAAAGCATTTGATTCTTGGAGAAGAGAAAGAAATAAAACTCCATTTCCTTAGTTTTCTACTCTGTCCTGCAGATAAATGAAGTAAATGCACAAATGAATCAGCTTATTGAGAAAAGAATGATGAAGTATGAGCCACTTGATAGTAAATTTTCCATGTATCGCCAACAGGTAAGAAGGAACAAAACATTTTTTAAGCAGAAGCAGTAGAGCAATTTCAGTCACTGATTGTTTTACATACTGATTTTTTTCTTTATTTAGCGTAAATCAGTAGAAGCACGTAATAATGGAGGACAAAAAGAAAATAGCTGTTGAACATACGTATGTTTAGGGCTGAGTCAAACAATTGCTTTCAGTCATGTTAGTGAGTTTGTCTTGACTGCTGTCCTTAAGCTGTTAGGTGTTGCCCTTCAGCTGTATGACAGTAATTCTGGAAGGATCATTTTGGAGGAGCTATTTTGGKAAAGCTCCAGCTGTGGACAGATTCTTAAAAGGCCGCATGTGGGCTGACTGCTGCAGTCAGACCTGGATGCAAGGCTTGCTTTCAGTTATATCCCTTGCTTGTGTTTGACCACACGCTATTTTTYCCGTTACATCTTTTAAGAAGGTATACTTTGATTTTTCATCCTGAGGCTATAAAATAGTCTTTCTATAAAATAGGCTGTCTGGTCTAGTCTTAGTAAATTCACAAGTTATAAAAAGGATTTATGAACTCTGAGATTTTCAGAGCTTACGCAGAAATGTAAGTGATTTCTTTTCCAGGCAACCTGTACCGCTGCTGATTTTATTGAAGATTTTCATGATGATGCTTATGGTGACGGTTTGAAAAATAGAAAGGCTTAAGTAAAATGTATCAGTGGGAGGAARAAAATTGTGATAAAATGTACACTGCAGTTCAATCACATATGCAATGAAACACACCATTTTGTTTTGTAAGAGATGCTCTTCCTCCCGAAAGCAAAGCCTGCTACATAATGKGCTGGCACCAACGACCAACTGGCTTGTGATATAATTATGTTCAATGGAGGAACCACTCCAGGAGTTCAGGTTGCTGCTGTGAGTTGAAAGCATGTGGTGGTCTTTGCTTTGTTCTGCTAGGAACTGGCTTCTGTTTCACAAAATAATCATATATATTGTACCACAATTTGTCACTGCAGATATCTCATGAAGCAAAGAGCTGAGATACTACCCCAGCAGAATTCTGTTAGATATATTTTTAGAAATAAAGCTGGTCCTTTTAACCTAGTTAGTGTGTATTTTGCTTCATTTTTTCTTAAGTTTTCCCTTTCATATGAAGAAGCCAACCATGCCTCCAAATTCATGCGCATGCATCTAAATTAATGTGTTGTGTTATTTTAAAATATTTTCAAATAGTGTACTTCGGCAAGATAAAAATGCTTTTTTTCCCCCTGAACTAATGTATACTTATGTTCCCAAATCTGTTAGCTTCTGGTCAAATGTTAGGTAATCTTAAATATTCTGCCATGTATAAAATATTATTTTTTAAATGCTTTATCTTCTAGACTCAAAAAAAAAAAAAGAATAATCTAATCTACACTATTTCTGTACTGTATTGCTTTATTCATCGTCTTCTAGCAATTTGCCAAGATTTAGTGGCTCAGTTCTGCTGTTAGTATAACATATTTCTGTAGGTTGGAGTAGGTTGGAGTTATAAAAATCTGTATTATGACATTTGTGAAATCTTGGATTACTTTCCAGTTAAGCCATGTTGGTGTATCTTACATATGCACAAAAAGGGACTAAGTAGAAGAAATGGAGCAGCTAAAATGCCTACCTTTTTCTTCAATGAAAATGAAAAAAATGAGGTGAAGAAATGTAAATGTAAAATGTAAAATATATCAACATGAATCTGGGAGAAAAGGGTRTGCTTGAAATCTCAGCCGTACTGAAGAAAGTTGGGAGTCTGCAATCAACTTCAATGAAGTTGTGGTTTAACCCACTGTATATAATGCGTAATCAATGCTTTCTTCTTTGCAAAGAGACATGCTCTCATTTCCTAATGAAAATCAGTTTCTGACAGTTAAAATGTGGTTTCAGTGGTGCAGTGCCTGAAATTTAATGGATTACATTTTACTAATGATGAAATAAGGCAATTTTTACTTKATTTGTCCATCTGCATTTTTAATGATCATGCAGGCATCTATAATTGCCCGGAAAAAGGAAGCCAAGGCAGAAGAACTTCAGGCTGCTAAGGAAGAGATGTCCAGCACCGAAAGGCAGATGCTACAGAAGAGCAATCAGGCCCATGAGTTAGAAGGCTCTGAAGTTCTGAAAGGGGATGAGGTATGCAATGTAAGAGTGGATATAAGGAAGAGGAAATTTGTAAGAGATGGATCAATTTTTGTTAACTCACAATTTCCTTTTAACTTTACATTGCAATAACTGCTTCTACAGTATCTTATCCATTTTTATAGTATGTTGTCAAGTTACATGGCCTCAGCATTGCAACAGATTGGCCTCTTTTTTTTTTTAATGCACGTTTTTTGTCATCAAATTCCAAAATTAATATATTTGAAGACTATTTTTTTAAYGTGCAGATAGTACAATGCTGTCCGGTGCTTTCAAATGCTTTCCAATATTTATACTGCAGCAGTGCTTGATTTGTAGCTATTTCCAAATTATTAATTTCAATTATTCATATTGTACCTAAWAGATTGAAAGGTATATGAGGACTTAATGTTGGGCTGTCTTAACATTCCAGCCTCTGAGTCAAAAGAATGTCAATATCATCACAATGGTATGATGGTAAATAACTAATTATAAAAGTCAACAAGACTAATGAAGGGATTAGGAGTCCAAGTGATAAGTCATGTAGATTAATTTTATTATTTGATGTATAATAAAAATCTGCGTTACTATCCATCCTCTCTATATGATATATGATCATAAAGCATAATACCAGTAATTATCAGAAATGCAGTTAGTTGTGTTGTATTTATTACCCACGAGAGTTTTGACTTAAAAAAAAATTTCCCAGACCCTCCTGAAGTTTATCTGCAATACAGACTTTGACTAGCACAATCAGCATAGCTCAGGCAAAGTTATATTTGAAGCTGTACTTATCAAAGCAGCTTTTTCTTCTTCAAAAGTTTGCATAGAATAYGGCTGCTGCAGCTGGGTAGTGGTTTGTCAGCAAAATGGATTTACTTTTCKTAAGACAATAATTTTTCTCAGCTTGGGAAAAGCCTGCTAAGTGTACTTACAAGCAGAATCACTATAGCAAAGAGTATTTTAGCTGCATCGTTTTCTGAATTAATATATCTTTTCATTCCCTCCATATTGCGTTAATTTGCACTGCCAGCACTTATCAAGAGTAACACTCTTCGCTTTCTTTTTCTTTGTCTGTTTCTGTGCTTTTTTTACATACTACTCAATACAGGGAACGCCCTTTGTAGAAGGAACTCCCTTCCTGATCCCATAGGACATGCCTGCTCCACCAAAATCGGTTTTCTTTTAAAGGAGTTTTAAAGAGTGAATCAAGTATGGAAATGTGTATGTGTACACTCATGCATAAAGGCTTCCTGTATAATATGGAATCCATGCGTATTTCACTTGTGCCTTCTTGCCTTTCTCCCCTTCTGTAAATCAAGATGAAAACTACAGGTGGAAGCAAAAGCACAGAGACTTTGAAGAATTAAGAAGTTGACTTCTCTTACYATAACATACTACACACATTCCATAGGTGTTCCATAGGTAGCAATAATAAGAAGCCCACTGCGTTAGATTTCTCTCCACTACAAGGTTTTCAACCCCAATGGGCATGTTGCTAAAGTCTTTGACAACTTTTTAAGTAAAAATAAAAACAGAAAGCAGACAATCTGTGTTTCRTGACATGTGATGGGAAAGAAGTGTTTAATTAATCAACAAGAATGCATTACCAAGAYAGCAACATATGTTTTACATTATCTGTAAATGCGCTGTAAGGTAAGAAGTAATTCATGTTGTGCCTGTTCTTGAGGGGGACAACATAATCCGATCCATAGCAATTCAAGGAGAGCAGGGTAGGAGGGAAGCATGGTTACAGAACCTTGTAAGAGGCTYAATAATGAAAACTTCAAGTTAATTGTCTTACACAAAGAAGAGGCTCAAGACAGAAAAAAGACCTGTTTTGAAGATAACCTGCATTCCTTTTGTTCTGCTTTTAACTTCTTAAATCTTTTCAAGTCTTCATTTTGAGGAGTGAAGAATAAATGACTGAGCACTTTGGACAAAACCATCAGCTTAAAATAAGAAGTGTTCGTCTTTTTGTAAGAAGCATTTCCTCTTTTGTAAAATAYTTTCTGCACATTGGCCCAAGGAAGCCAGTATTAGACAATCCGTGTCCTGTTCTTGTTGATTACTTCATTAGGTATACTGTGGTGGTACTCAGGGGCACCAGTGTARAGCAGTAAAAAGAGTGTTTCCTATGGCTAAAAACTAGGAAAGAATTTGAATTCTTGGTGATTTTGATAGCTTCTTTTTCAAAGGTTGCAGTTTTCTCATCTGGAAAATGGAGATAGTGATATTTAATTCTTTTGTAAATGTCTGCTGCCAAAAATGCTGCATAGGACCTTGGTACTATAGTCTTTGTATCTCCTTATTGCAAACGCATATTATAGAAACAGTCCTGCTTCAGAGTCTAGGTTGTGAGAAGGCAGGACTGAYAGATGAGACAAGTGAGTTGGCAGGGAGGAGGTGATGAAGCAAAAGTGAAGTGAACAGGTTATCTCTCATCAGTAAAAGTTTCGGTTCATCACTCACCAGACAACCTTTTGCTATAGATTTGTTTCTGATATGTTAGGCTTTTAAATTTGTATTTTCTGCTTCAGTGCTCTGTTACTCCAGCTTTGAGCCAATACTGAAGGAAATATTGATTAATATTTCAGTAGTAGTGGTGAGTCACTGTTGCAATACATACAATGGGGACAGGAAGAGGGTGTATATCCAACCTTCACTTTGCGCCCTCTGACAACCAAGAGCTTCCTTATGCTTTCTTGTTGCAGTCACACACATTTTACATTTAGTTCCTCCATTTTCAAAGAGGAAGAAAGAGGAGTTTTTAACAATTTTGCTGTCTTAAGTTTCAAATGGGCTTTTAATCCTGCCATGTTTAACTTAACTTGGAACACCAAGTTAAATCAAAGAATTATTTTTCTCCTATACCCAGTATTTCTCATCTTCTCTTTGTCTCACTTTGCTGTATCCTCTGATATCATGGCACTCGCAAGACTTGGCAATCGAAGAATCAGTGCCTTCCTAGTTTGTGCTCCCATACCAGTATTTGGATCTCCGTTTGAGGTCGTCTTAGCACTTCATTCACTAAAAGGTCAATCCTGGCTTATGTTTTTAGGTGCTAGTGTTTTGCTTTCTTCTGTAATCATAAAAAGGAATGTTACAGCATTCCAGTTGGTTGGAGAGGTTGTACAGCTAGATGGAACTTAGAAGAAACAGCAGGGAATAACCAATTCATTTACATCAAGCACAAAAAAGTAGGAATAAATTGTCTGCTTCAGGGATTATGAAATCTTTTTAAGTACTTCAAACAAAGTACAATGAGCATGGGGCAAAGTTGGCAGGCTCCTAGCTGCAGCTGTCAGATCCTGAAAATTAGGGAATCAAATGTTGACACTTAGAAGGCTAGATGGTTCAATTACAAGTGATCCTAGGTAAAGCTGTGATATTTTTAGCTCTTTACACAACGCATTGTACTTTTCAGAGTTCGGCATAGGGCCCCAAGAACCTGGACTTTCCCAAGGTATCAGCTTAGAATAGTATCATAGCTGTGCTTAGCTACAGTAGTTGAAATGAATATGGTTTTGAGAATGCGGCATATAAAGTCCTATCAGTTTGTTAACAGATATGCGAGGTTTGTGTAGTCATTTACATAAGGATTTTAAATTTTTTCATACAAATGCTCATCCATGCCTRCTTGCCCCCTGGTAAAACAATATAAAAATGTTTCAATTTGCAGACAGAGAAAACAGTCAGTCTTGGACCATAGATCTTGTCACTTTTCCTCTAAAATTGTCGGGTCCATCTGAATCCACCAGAAACAGTTATCAAGGTCCAAACTGGGTGGACGGATTTTTAAGAGAGTAGCTGTAAAGGAGCTCACGACTGGAACATTAAATGGTTTAAGCCAGGATCCAGGATATATTATCCTATCAGTTTGTTATCCTTCTCTTAGCTTTTCGCTAAGGTTCTAGGTACAGTTATATTTCTGTCTGTCAAAGGCTCCTTACACATGAAAATAGGAGAGTAGCTGGTAGTCAAGTTGTGAGAACAAATGCGGCAAATCTGTAGGATTCTTACAGAAGCCGGAAGCTTTTTACTGTAAGAAGTTAACCRTCATTTAAGCCAAATGTGTGCAGTGATTCAGACAAATCTGAACTGAACTGAATGCTCTTTCAGCACCCACTGGCATGAATAAATCACCAATTTTATTGATCTGTGCATTTTCAGTGATAACTGAAAATGTTTTTTAATTAAAATTAAATCACAATTAAAAATATTGTGATTGATCTAAATTATTAGTAATGGCTACTTTAATACTTCTTTCCTGACCAGAAGCAAACACTCCCAGAAGAGATACCCTACTTAATGCTAATGAAGAGTTTTCCTGATTGATCTATCTAATGAGCAAGCTGTAGTATACTTTCATTTTAATAGATTGAGGTAATACTGCTCATATCTTTCAGAATTTTGTCCTTCTATGTATGAGTTATTAACTATATCCAACTGTACTAGCTTAAATTTAGAGCCTCTTAGGAAAAAATATGGAAAATCTGTCACGATCAGGAACTTTTCCTAGCTGAATTTTAATACTTTGGACAGTCTGTATCCCGTTAATTGCTCTAGTTAGAAAACTAAAACATCTGTTCCTCAATTCTTAATAAAAATAGAGATCGTCAGCTAAGAGTTTCTGCTATTATTGTGCTTATGCAAATAATTTTATTAACAAAACTGTTTATTTGGAACCATTGTATAGATCATGCATTTCAGAAAGAAACCTTTTTTTTTYCCAATTAATACTTCATCTTCTGTAGTACTTTTGTATGAAGAATATTTCMATTACTATAACACAATCAAATTGGTACAGTAATCCAGAAAATACTATTTTTAAAGATTTGACTCGAAAGTGAGGGATTAATCTGGGATTTGTTCTTTTCTGAAAACAAACTTACCCATTTTCTCCTTTAAGGATAATCTTGGAATAAGAACCTTGTGAAAACTTCACATGGGGCAAATGTTAGTTTTMAGGAGACGAAATGATGGCCTTATAGTGAAAAGCATAAGACTAAGCATTAGAGGAGCTGGGCTGTGATCCCAATTCAGCAGTGCACTGAAGCGTGTGGTCAACATGCTTTTGTTCTTTCCTGGAGGGGGGTAACCTGCCAGACTGTCTGGTCTTGGAGAAGCCATTTTAATRGCCATGATTCGATTTTGTTGTATTTAGAATTGTCATAACACTTAATGACCTCACAAAAGTGTGGTAAGACTTAAACTGTTGATAGCAATCACTTTCAGATTGTAGTAAGTGGAGGAGCAGGAAGTACTAGCATTGCTGGATTCTTTCAATAAAAATGGAACCTAATACAGGAAATCTGCCCAGGGATGCTRGATACCTGTATGCTGCAGGACGTTATATGAGAGATCAAAGTCCTGTTTTCATTCACTCTATTTCATAATCTAGATTCCACGCTTGTTATGTTACAGTCACCTGTAAAAATAGCCAAGTGAAAAAGCGTAATCTTTCTTTGCTTTCATTCGGATAGTTTTTATATGTCAGGGGGCTCTGACGCAGCTAGCAAACACGGGTCTCCAGGCTTGTTTACTTTAACTGCTAACTCAGTGCCAGCATTTGGTTCTTGTCCAGTCATTTAATCTTTGAAGCTTAAACAACTATTTGTGTTAAGTTGCTTGAAAAAGAAAAGCTTACTTGTGGACATAGCCTTGAACGGTCCATCACTGCGGGCACTGACGGAGCCATGGGAATTCTGTAGGTTGAGCCTGCTGAGTTTCTASGCAGGGAGCAGTTGACCTGGTCTATGGGAAAATGCTGCTGCTCAAAAATGGATTCCTTTTGGTTAGTTAACTTTAAAGTGATATATATATGGCTAGACAATGTTATTCTTTTGTGAACTATTCAAATTATTTAAAAGACCTTTTACCTTTGCTATGTTTTATAGCATTTTAAGGGCTTGATTTTTCTTCTACTTATAGATGGGAGCATGAGATGTATAAAGCTTCAGAAGTAACGCTTCTGAAGCACCGGTATTTTACAGGAAGCTTATTTTTCATTTTTGGAAACCTATGGAATGATTCTCAGCTTTTAGGCTGAAGAAAACTAATTTTACCGTAAGATCCCTACAAGCTGCTGATTTAAGTGGAGTCAAATCTAATAACTCCAGCTCTGAATTTGGCCCTGGATCTAAAGAAACCTTCAGTTAGTGAGATTTTGAGGGGCTAATCTCTGCTGCGTTTGGAGTAGATGAAGTCTTTTGAAAACTCTGCCAAACTATTGATTGATTTTCTACAGCTATTATCATTTTGCTACCGTTGTTTGTATCTTGTTTTATCTTGTTTGCTGCAATAAAAGCTATGTGAAAGGTTAACTTTGCTTTTAAAAAGCCAGAGATTGCGATGATAGATAGACATCCATCTCCTAAAATGAATAGGTTTCGCTTGTCGATGTGAGCAACTTGTAGTTCGTTTTGGATGAAATTTTTATTCTACAGCCCTAACTTAATCAACTAATAATAGAACATTGCTGGAATCAGTTCTTTAATCAACAAGGTCCTTTGACTTCCATTGTAAAATACATTATGCTTTGAATATTGAATATGCAAATACTCTACCTCCCACTTGAGCTATTTTCAAGACCTTAAAAGTAGCTATAGAAGTGGAGAGAATGATAGTTTGCTTTTCATCCTGGGATAAACCGTCAGAAAATCGTTCAGATTTGATAGCTGTATGTGGTCACATATTAAGTAAGTTTAATCCTTTACATCATTCTTTACTATATTCCACTGGTCAAATGAAATGTCTCTGGAACTACTCGATCAAGACAGATGACTGTGCTTCCCTTACAATTTCCTCAGTTAGTTGGAGAGATTGTATTTATACTTTTAGAATCTCTTGAAAATCACAGAAAACTTGGTATTGTCTAAGCAATAAAAAAAAGTCTTTTGTATTAACTAAGAAGATATACTTGAATTTGCTGTGAAAAATAATGAATTCTTGTAATATTATATTAAGTGTGCCAATAATATAACAAAGACAGTATGACTGTAACAGAACTGCCTCCGCTGTGCAGTGCCGTGGCTTAGGTGACCTTGTCTCTCCTTGTCCTAGGTAGTACGCACCATGTAAAATGGTATTCCAAAGCCACACATAGTCCAATCTGCATAGAGCACATTGAGTAATTTGTGGGTTTGTTCTTTCACCAAAAACGTTTATAGCTTTTGGCTTTAAAAATAGTTCTGGAGCATAGCAAGAGAGAAGCAGCTTTGGCCTAGATATTGCACAGGATGGCAGATGAACAGGGTTGATTTCATTTTGGGCATGTTGCCCAGGACACTTTTTATAGAACATACAGTTACTCTGGGGGTTCTCAGGCTGTGGTCACATTGGGGTTTTGGATTTATTCTTTAGAAGGGAGAGGCGTAATTTTGCGAAAGAAAAATTAATGTAAATTTCAAAATCTAAGTTCTTTTATGTTTGAGTTTTAAACTTGTGTCAGTGGTAGTGGGACTCCTGTTTTCTCCTTGGGCCTGCCTGTTTTATGCTCAYTCTGCACATGCTGAACCCCTCCTCATCAAGGAACATTCTGAAGCCTGTTTTTACATCATTTACWCTAATAAATTTTATTTGCTTTCTATCTCTGCATCTGAATGCATTTTTGAGCTGTGACTGGCATTTGCCTCATAGCTCTCACGTAAAATRTAAGAATAAGAGCTAAGCCTGTTGGACAGATGGAAAACATTAAGGCAAAGAAAAATATTACATGTTTGTTTCAACACCTGATATTTCATATGTGTTACAAATTGAACACACACAGATTCATATGTAAATTAGCTAAAGCTGTTGATCTGTAAGGATATGTATTATTTTGCTTAGTATTTAATAAAAACATAAATTCTCCGTTACTTTAGATTTTGAGTGAAATATATATTGCATTCTTGCTTCTGTGCAAGGACTCTGCTTTTATTTTCCTGTTTTTAAAAACTTAGCCAGTGATACCATTTAGGTCTGCAAGAGTCAAGGGAAGAGAAAAACAAGTTTTAACTGTCGAGAACTAGCATTTAAAAGCATTTTTTCCCATGCCCTCTTCTCTTCCAGTCTTTCTGCGCTTTCTTATCATGTTTCTTGGTCTGCAGAGCTCTTTGGGGCTACACACTGCTGATCTGGTGCTCTGTTGCAAGTGCAAATTATTATTACATTAATATTATTACATTAACTTTTTTATTATCTATGATTCTCACAACATTTTGCAAAGAGTAATTACTTTTCCAACTGTCAAATGGTGGTGAGCAGAACCAAATGATCTCACTATTACAAATGAGTGAGCTGGAACAGAAAGCAATAGAGCTGGTTTTCGTGATCTCACTCAGTGAACAAATGCGGAGCTGAAAATAAATAGACCCTGGGAATCCTGAATTCCAGTCCTCTGTTCTAAACACTTAATCTTCAATATGCAGTCCAAATAGGATAATTACATTTTATATGGCAACAGTCTGTGATAAGGCCCTTTTTTGCTTTAAGTTAAATGATATTTCTATTCTCTCTCCTTCCAGTTTAAACACTATGTTAATAAGCTCCGGAGCAAAAACACATTTTATAAAAAGARGCGACTGGAAATAGCAGAAATTACAGCTGAGTATGGTATCCTCCAGAGGACAGAAGAACTTCTAAAACAGCGCCATGAGGCTATTCAGCAGCAGTTGGTAATACGAGCGTTTACTGTTACCACAGTCCATCACCCTTGCTTCCCCGATAGCAGCTATATGATACGATGCATGTTGTTTTGTTAGTTTTTAATGTATATCATCCTCAGCTCTCCTGCTGTCATTAGTAAAAGAGTCATTAGGGTATAAAATTTATTTTTGTCTGTTGACTATGCTAAGCTGCTGTACTTTATGTTCAGCAACTGTTTCTTACAGGCCGTCATGACTGTTCTGCAATTTCTTTTTAGGCTGAGGGGCCTGACCCTGCTTTTTAAAGTCAATGGTAAATCTTCACTAAATCCAGTCAGAGCAAGGCTGGATTCTTAAATTAGTTTTTGGTATCCACATACACAGTAAGGGCTTTGAAAATTATCAACAGCAAGTAGGCTTCAAGTTACTGCTGCAAAATACATAGGAACAGTATTCAAAAAAAGAGCGAGCAGGAAGGAAACATTCTAACTCCAGAATATTTAGAAGAAAATGCATTTCACAGCAACTGAAAAATTTAAAACGGGATGAATACTTTTTCTAAGCCAGAACAGCAGGAGAAAGATTTCTGCTATGTATAACTGTAAGCGTTCAAGGAATATACACGCATCCAAATGCAAAGAGATTCCCTTTTTAGTTCACAAGAGTCTACTGCTGTAGTATTTTCTTCTCATACCACTATTTTTGTTATCAGAATATTTTAGTTTTACTTACCTTATATCTGTTTTGTTATATGTACATATTTTGCATTTTTAAACCTAAAACCCTTTAAACCTAAAACCCTCAGCATAACGCCCTGTCAAACGACACACTGCTATTAAAGTCTACAAAATGCTCCCATCGTGGCAGTAATAGCTATTAGTGGCGACAAATCTTCTCTTAAACATATGGTTGTAAAAGGTTTTTGAGGCTAACGGACTTGGAGTTCATAGATACATGGCGCTTTTAAGAATGAATGTTTTGCTTTTTAACAAATTGTGGATGCGTTAATCAACACTTAGCTTTCAGATTACAGAAAATACCCTCCTTACATACTTAATGAGCAAGCATTGCTAAAGACCATTACATCAACATATAATTAAATGTAAAGTTTATGTAATGTAATGCTAGAATTGGGTATGATGGTATTAGTATTACTATAACGAATACAATACTTACATAGTTTTGCTTGGCAGTCGTTTAAAAAATAATCAGCTACAACTTCAGATTAAGCGTCTGGATTTTACCTATTGAACTTCTTCAGAGCCTGACCTAAAGCCCACTTTACTTTGGGGGAACTTTCCGTTAATTTCATTGGGCGCTGGCTGACCCAATACTGCATTTACAGGAAGTTGTTGTTATCCTACTATACAGGCACTAGATAAAAAGTTAATTGTTGGGGCAGCTAGATTATTAATCACTTTTAAAATAAATTGATTACAGTACTTACCTCTTCTACTTTCTTACAATATTTTGGCTCTTTGAAGGAATTTGCTGTGTTTCTTGATTACTGGACTCACATTCAGCATTACTTTTTGTGTCTACAGCAAGCTATTGAAGACAAGAAAGGTATTTCTGGATATAGTTACACCCAGGAGGAGCTGGAAAGAGTATCTGCAGTAAAGAGTGAAATGGATGAAATGAAAGGCCGGACACTAGATAACATGTCTGAAATGGTGATTTTTGTCTTAAACTATTGTATTTCCTCAGTTTGAATATCTGGTTCCTCAGCATATAAAACCAAGTTTAATATTTTTGTTTGGGTTTTTAACTTTCTTTTACTCTATGTTTATATATATAAATATATTTTCAAACAGTATACATCTACAAAGGTAATCTTAAAAAAGTTTACTAAAATGTGCATTTCTTTTAATGTATGAAGAAGAAATTTAGAATTATAAAAAAAAAAAAAATCCTACTTTCCTCCCCTTCAGAAACATTAGGGATATCAAGTCTTGTCGTCTCTGATTTTTGACTTCTTTGTGATTTCAGAAGTGGTTTCATATTTGTGCATTATTTGAAAGAGATAAATGGCTTGAATCTTTTAACAGAATATTTTTCTAAAATATTTGTAAATTACTGGAGTTAAGCATTTGCTTAAAAAATACTTAATATGCCTAAAGAACTAAATATCTTGTCTTGTTCTCTATAGCCTAATTTTCAATTGCCCCTAGATCTGTCGTGTTTTAATTTAACTTAGCCCACATAGCCATAGAAGCAAGACAGAACTTGAATTTCTAATTTGAAAATATTATAAAAGAGCAAAAAGCAAAATAGCATTCTTTGAAATCATTACAGCACTTTTAAAATAAAGTGGTATAATTAAAACAGAATGACTCAAATAGAAAGCTGGCTCGAATTTGAATTTTCAGTATAAATATTTTCAAGCGATTCTGTTTTAGCATTTTCAAACTTTAACCTATGCAGGCAGGTTGGTTTGTTTGTTTGTTTTCATAAGGATTTCTTCCTTTCTCTCAGTCCACCTCTATGCAACTCCTTCATTTTCCCCTACTCCTTAAGCTCTGTACTAAGCTCTTTACGTGTCTGGCACATAGGCTGTCTTCTGGACTTCTCTGGGATGTTCTCCCAGAGTTGAGTTTCAGAGTTTCAACAACTCCCAGAGTTGTTGAAACAATGGGAGCAGAATTTGTCTCATTTGTGGTAGTGACCCCACTGCAAGATGGGCTCTTTCCCTTTGTTAATTAGTCCTGAACTTACGTTATATGATATATAGTTCAGTCTTCATTGCACATTTTTTCTCTCCATATTTTGGTTTTCTTCTCTTCATTTTCACATTCCTCATTATATAAATGTACCATTAGTATCCTATTGTTAATGTATATTATTTCATCCCTCCATCAGGTAAAAAAACTGAATGCAATGGTGGCAGAGAAGAAGGCGAGCCTAGCTCCTGTTATCAAAGAACTGAGACAGTTGCGTCAAAAGTGCCAAGTTAGTAGAAACACTCTCTCTTTCTGTGTAAATAAAGTCAGAATCACAAATAAGTCTAATTTACCGATCTCTGTAGTGCTCTACAAGGACATAATCTACTCTGGAAATAGCAGAATGGGTCAACAGTGATTTGCAACAGACAACTTGTTAAAGACTGGAATTCATAAAAGCTGACAGTGCAGGCACAAAATCAGACTGAAAATGTTGTCCTTTATAGCAATTAAAAAAAATTATTACACCAGGGGAAAATTTTAAAAATCATGGTTCAAAACCATAGGAAAGTTAGTTTTCAAATTGGTTTCAAAGCTTTTTCTGCATCTCAGCACTAATGATCTCAACTAACGCTCTCCTTTTTAAATGGATTGCAAATAATGTCTCATCCAAATAGCTGAATAAATTGATCTAAGTCCTATATTAGTCTGTAGGAACCAAAGATTTATCCATTTGTTTTCAGAATTTTATAGAGAGCTGAAAAAAAAGGTCATTCATGTCCACAGCTGCTATAAGTTGGCTCACTGACATAGAAGTAAATAGAGCTATCCGTTTATCTATCAACTGCATTTCCAGAAAACTTACTTTTAATGGTTCTATTAAAATTGTCAGCAAATGAAATCCAGCTAAGGCATTTGCTGTGTACAACTAGAAAGCTGGCTTTTCATAGGTAGCAAGTATATAAATCCTTTCTTAATCTCTATTTTTATAATTATTTTTCCTTTCTTCTTGCAAACACTGCCCTATTAACCTACCACATTAAAGCTATGGATGTGGCTGTAACGAGGAAATTTGCATGCTGTCTTGTGGTGTATACAGCTGATCCTCCAGTATGCAGGTGGAGGCTAGTGGCTTCCCCGTGTGTAATAACACCCCCGCGCCTGCTTAGGTTTATGTGTCTGAGTGTGCCAGTAGCTGAGGTTGATGTGCGAGACCGACAAGAACAGTCTGCCTGAATGTCACACGTCAGTCAATTGAAGATTTCATTTACGTACCCTTTTGCCCTTTTCACATAAGGAATTAACTCAAGAATGTGATGAAAAAAAAATCCAATACGACAGTTGTGCAGCGGGGTTAGAGAGCAATCGCTCGACACTGGAACAGGTAAGAYGGTGGCTTGTTCATGCATATTAACAAATGCTGTGCAACATGTTATTCACTATGGTACAATATTTTCCCTGYCTTCCCTCTGGATATGGAAAATACAAATCCACTTCAGGTGGAAGTTAGTCAATGGTGATCCACAACTATGCAAATCATGCCTGAAGCTGCTGTGGACGAGCTGCAGTCGCACACACCTCCTGTTCTGAATAGCAACAAATGAACTCGCGGTACATCAGTCCATCCACCGACGTCCAGGTTTGATTAGCAAGGATGGTGTAAAAGAAGATGCATCTGCCAGAAATTCTGCTGACCTAGATGGTATCTGTTAGGAAAGAATTTGACCATAAAATAAAGATTAATTTATCAAGACAAATCTTTATATGGATTTAGCAGATTCATTAAACTAGCAACCAATCCAATGGATAATTAATGTACTGAAATTGATGGCAAAGATACCTCATTAAATGTGAGTGTCTCGCATTCTTGCATACAACARGTTTTTTTTAAATACAACCATATAGGTATATCTAAGAGCTTGTGTGTATGTAGCTTATGCATTGCTTGAAGTATAGCACTTTTAGGAAGGGAGGTACCTAAACCACTGCAGTCCTTTAAGGTGGGGACAGACACACCAGTATTAATATGTTTATATGAATCTGCTTTATCTCACTAGGTCACCTCCTGTGAATTTTSTCTGGGCTTGATTTTTCAAGGGATTGCCCACATAAGCGATATATTTCAAAATAAAAAAGGCACACATTTAAAGTGTGGGTGGATATATAGATAATTCTTTTCCTGGACTAAAAGTACCTTTGTATGGCTTAATCCAGGCAAAATAAAGGAATCCACAGATGCACCTACTCTGAAGCAGACCTTCCATAAGAACTATTTTACTATGGCAATCCAGGCTTTTTTCCTTGACAGACAAATCAGTCATTTTCTAACACATGATGACAATCACATCCACTGATTAAGCTGGACATGATTGTCAGCAAACTCTTGCAGCTGAACAGTAGAATTCAGTTTTCCAGCTGATGGTCTGAAAAATCACGTGGTGACAGAGCTTTGGAGTTGACAACTGCTGTGTGACCTGGAGTACATGAATTCCATTTGGATTATTAGGGGTTTTTTGTATGGACCAGTTAGAGGTGGGACTAACTCCACCTCCATACTCCTCAACATAATTACTGATTGCTAATTAACATACTATTAACATGTCTGTAGCTCCTAACATACATTTTGCAGATGTGTACCAGGAAATGCTTATTCACAACTGTATTTAGCACTTAAGATGTGTTTAGGAACAAGAGTCTTGGCAGTGCTTGTGAAGTGTCTGTTAGAAGTCAGTCATATTAATAAACACCTATTAAAAATCATTTAGCATCTTTAACTGTGACTGAAACTGCAAATCTAAAAAAGATGAATTGTCTGTCACTTTACAGTTTGGGCTTTACAGAAGTCTTTTTTATAAACATTTAAGAAATTATCAATTCAGTATTATGCCTTTTCTATTAGGGACTCTCATGGTTTATATAGCAACAGAGGGCATCTTCTGTGGACTTTCAGTCACGATGGCCTTTGAAATCTTATTCTTGTACTACAGGAAGTGAAAGGACTTCTTGAGGAGTGTGTTCAGGAAGAAAGCAACTACCGTTACATTAACTGCATGAAAAGGGTAAGATCACAAGAGGGACCAAATTGTTCATTGTGAAATGAAATAGGAATTATAATACATATACTTGTAAAAATTATGTATTTCTTTATAGAATCTAGAAATACAGCTGCAGCGTGCCAAAGAAGAAATGAAGGCATACGTCTCCCCAGACCCACAGGAGAGACGAAAGGCAATTCGGTAAGTATATTAACGTGTTTCCTTTGTGTTAACTTGAGGATATTCATAAACTGAGGTTGAAGTTAGGAATTTTCTCACTGGCGTTTGAACTGGAGGAGTTCACCTGATAAATTTAGAAACACTATAATAATCTAAAAATAAGCATCTCGAATTCCAGTATATACTCCTGTAAACCTACGAGTTCTCTCAGACATACCGAAAGATTTTCCCTTCCTGCTGGAGATTATAGGCCCCAGATGGTTTTAACTTGCAGTCCCTGTTGGCACAAGCTCAGAGAAGCTCTGCTTCAGCGAGGTCCTGCAGGAAGCGTGGCTCTACCAGACAGAACACCTCTGCCAAATTTTCCCCTGAGACTCCAGTGTGCAGGAGTAGAAGGTCTACCACCTCTCAGAGAGCAACCGCATGCTGCCTTCGGATTCTGGCCATTTCTTGCAAATCTTCTACTCTTCTTTCAGGTGTAATAGCTGTCCCCATCACTGGTACGGGAACGGAGGACTGCATATACTCATCCTAAATGGATTTTGTTTTGCTCCTATTTGCAGTTCTTACTGGAGGTAGAATGAATACTGTTCTGCACCATCACACTAACCTTCTTCTTTACRCTCAATTTAATTTACTCCAATATAAAGACAGTTGCTTCATCCTGTGAGTTTTTTCAGGACGCCTTGCCTTTGCCRAGTAGGGAGAGAAGCAGAAAAGGTTATGAATTGAGCTAATGATTTTTTTTTGTGTAGTTTTCCATTTTAAATGATGCAGTCCTGCCAAAGATTGAAATGTTTTCTGAGAATGAGATATTTTGGATTAATTAAGTGTGCTAAGAAGTCTAAATGTTACCATGTCATATAGATTTTTTGCACTTTACTGCATACTAAATATTTTTGTAAAAGTATCCAGTTTAAAATTTTATATATGTTCAATCTTTTAATACAAYATAAAAGTTGAAACTAAATTCAGGCAATGAAGTCAATAAGCTGTTTCAGCCCCATCAAAATTAAACATCAGGAAAATCCAAAACAAAACATTTATAACTTCTTATTTGGTAGAAGTGTCAAAATTTTATTCTGTTTTTTATTCTTCATAATTACTTTTTCAAAATTCCAGAATTTTGCATGAAACAGGAATTCCGTTTTCCAGTTAGTTTTATCTTTGACCCCCCCAAAATTTCTTAGATCCTAGCTGTCAACAAAATAAACAAGCTTAAATTGTTGTCACTAGTTTTACAAAGTGGTCTTTGGCTTTCACGCCATAGTATTTCTCAGTCATGAAAATATTTATCAAAACAGTAGTTTCAAAATTCATGTTTGCTGGGTTTGATCAAGGGTCTTTTTGATTAATTTTTTAATGAATGGAACRAGTGAAAAACACTCTGATGTTTTGAAGGTAGGATTGGGTCTCCTTAAAGGTGTAGTCATTACTGTACCAAGCAATCTCCATAGAGTATATAATTTCTAGTTCAGAGCAGAGGGGGCATCAGCRCTGCCTTGTACCTCTCCATCTCATGGTCTGCATCAATCAGCATTCCTACAGTTCGCTTTATTGCTTAGGCTTTGAAAAGCCACAGCAATATAGTTCCTTGATGTGAGGCCTTTTCTTAGATTTCTGCATTTGTATTTCAGAGACAGGACAGATTGTTGCTTGAGATCTGTGTAATCTGTCACGTCAGAGCTGTGGTTCGTGTGCAGTCTTCTGCACAATGTGCCAAAATGCTTCACAGAATTGTCCCATTCACAAAACAATTTAAAAACATGACTGAGTGGCAAAGCAAAGATAGAACTGCTTAATTAGATAATTAATAATCATTCTACATTCCATTTGAAAGTTTCAGACCATCCAACATGCTGACATCACAACGGGAAAAGAGAACCAGTAGTTGTCTGTCACTTCTCAAAGGAGATGGAAGAATAAATTGATTTCCCAAGATATCTGTCCTCTAAGGACTTTTTACCTTTCAGAATAATTTCTGGACCTTTCTGTTGCAGTGGTGGCAACGAGGGAAGCACTGTTAGTTGGAAGTATATGTAACCAAATGTCATTCAGTTATCACCAGAGGCAATTTCTTCACTCATTGTGGAGTGAAAACGGCAGTAGTTGACCACTAAGATTTTATGGGGTCTGGAATGGGGCCATCGACAGGGATGGCGACGTGTCAAACTGAGTGAGAAAACTCCAGGGATTCCCCCATGAGACACTGAGAGATGAGGTCTTCTTCCTCCATCAAATCTTTCATGAACTAGAAGTTTCCCCGATGCACCTTGCACTGGTACCAGTGGAGCTGCATCTCCTGCGGCTCTAGAACATGAGGCAGAGGTCAGTAAGAAATGAAGGGCTGGATTAATATCCATCACAGAGACGTTCTGCAAGGATCTGAGGCGTGAAAATGTTTAAACACTAGGTAGCAAAAAATGTAGGAAAAATAAGAGTAAGAAAAGAATCAAAACTAATAACSTTAGGGTGGGAGAAGAAAAGGACGAGGAGGTAGAATGTGAGTGGAGGCTAAGAAGCCTCCTATTCCATCTCACAGAATAACGGAAGGCTGTAGGAAGTAAAAGATTTGTCTAATGAAAGGCGATGAAACAGCAAAATTAAGCAGAAGGATGAAAAGAGAAGTGGCTGTGAGAAAAATCTTAGTGATGATGTGAATATTCATTAGTATGAAAGGCAAGCCAGCTCAGCCAAGCAGCTGAGAGGAAATGCGGGTCAAACAGCAGGCACCGTCCTTTTATGGCCTCGCAGGGAAGGGGAGGGTCTGAGTTTATTCACAGATGCTAAGCAAAAAATGCTCCAGCTGAAATGCTCGTGAAATGAACATCCACAATGTGAGTATTCACACAGAGAAGCCATCAAAGCCAAACGCTGGAATTAAGCGTGAGCCCAGCTATGTAATTCCAGGTATGGTGAGGAGAATGTGAACGGAGCATTACCGCTCTCTCCGCTGTCCCTGTTTCACTTGCTCACTGTGGGCACAGAAACTAGGGAAATTAYCCCTCTCGCAGTGACTATACACATTTTTGACCTTCTGTAAGAGGTCGCAGACCTGTCGCATTTAAATGAATTACAAAAAAGTACAATATAGAGATCTTTGCAAAACATAAAATGAGACGATAAAATTTTTTTCTAGACATCCTTTTAGAACGTGAATGTATTTTTCAGCAGGCGCTGGAATGTAAACGGAGTACAAATGAACCATAAATAGAACAGCACTAACTACGTCGTAACAACGAATTGAACAAAAAATGTCTTAATTCCGACCCTCTTTATTGAACATAAACTCTCTGTTCCATGGAGTCACTTCTTAGGAATGTGAGAAGTTAATTTTCTTCTCTAAAAATAGAAAGTTGTGGGTTTTTTACTGAAGTTATTAAGTTGCATTCTTTCCAGTCATCATTATAAATAGTAAAGAGAAACTTACTAGGAAAGACATCTAATCTTCTGATGATTACTTTGAAAACTCTACTTAAAAAAAGTATGTTCTTGAGGCCAAATGTGTGTGAACATGTGCTGGGTGCCAGTGGAAATAAGAAGATTCAGTGTTGCTTTCCATCTCTGATTTGGTGCGGRTCGCTAGGGATCAGCTGGGCAGCACAGCACGTGGAGCAGCCTCAAGGCGGCTCTGATTTGTTCTGGCTAGAACTGTCCAAGAGTGAGAGATCATCAGATGGTCCAGCTTCATTCCCTGCACGTCCATTCTGCAGGGAGCACGGCAGGCAGGACCGGTGGCCAGGGCCCAAGCGCTCCAGTGGAAAGCCTGGAGTACTTGTTAGAAATGGAAGGAATATAAGAAACACAATTCCTTGGTTCTACACGGCTGCTCACCACACTCTAGCAAACCTTCACGCCCTGGTATCATGAAGGCTGATATTCCTTTCTGGAAATTAGGATTTCTCTATGCAATGTTCTTCTACCCYGAGCAATTTGGAAAAGTTCTTTAGATGAGCCGGGTTATTTTGTACTCCACTAGAAAACTCTCAACCTCTAAGTGTACCTGTTACACACAAAATATAATAATAGATTTTTTTTTTCCCCGCAAGTGAATCAGTGAAAAGTTTTTTTTTTTTTTTATTGTCACGTTTCAAAAAAATTTAAAATAAGTACATAGTARTGTATCTGAATCCTGCTGTTATGCTTTGCATATTATATTGTCAGGTTTCATGTATCAAGTTTGCCGATGTCAGAAAGTGATCCAGCCACTTGTTACAGACAAAGGTGTACAGCCAAGATTTTTAATAATGAATGTCAACAGTTATGCTTCTAAGCCTATATTTAGGCACCTAAATGTGACGACTGTTTTCTGAAAGTGAGGAACGCACAGCGGTTCCATTGCAGTCACTGGATGTGTCAAACCTGGGGTGAAATACTATTCCCCTTCATTCCTGTATTTTCCCACTCATTCTAACGCTGCATTCACAGCAATGAAGGGCTGTGGATTGGTAAACTCCGACGCTTGTACAAATGAGGCCACTGGCTAACCTCAGAATATCACCAGGGTAAATGCATTGTTAAAAAGGGATCAAGTATGTCTTACCTTAAATGATCTTGCTGTTGTCTTCAAGCTGGAAGGAGCAGTAATCATGCCTGCTTCAAAAATGTAAGAGAACTTACCCAATATCACTCTTCCCAACTGCACAACTGAGAGAGAGATCTGATCCCTGATGTCAAGGGATATGTTGTCCAATGACAAAAAGGTTTCTTCATGCTTCCTCATCTATCTCATTTATGAACCTCCCAACACTTCCATAATTTTCTGTGTTTGCATCATTATTGTGTCCTATTGCATAGAACCAAGTAAACCATATCATAATAAATTTATTTTTTATTTCCTTTAGAGAACAGTATACACGAATGATCCTTGAACAAGAAAACCTTGGGAAGGTAAGAATGAGGTTATCRCCTTGTAAAAACATTGTTCAGTTCATATTTTTGTGGGGCTTATTACCAAAGGCTGTGGTCAGTCTTTTATAAAAAGCATATTGCAGCCTACAAAGAAAATTCCATTACTGCTGGCATTGGTAACTAATACCCTGAAAAGAGATCATGCTCGCTCTTCAGGGCTTGATTTCCTGCAGAGTATAGCATGAGCCGCTTGGAAAAGATAGTCAAACAGCTTAACGTGACAGCACATTCCCTGAAAACCATTTGGATAAGACACTGAAACAAGGGCATAACAAACTGTGCCAGCTCRAATTTTGTGTTGTATATAAAGCAACCTGTTGAAGACAATAAATTTTGAGCCTGTCAGCCGTATCACTGTTATTAAAGGCCAGGGGATCATCAGCGCAGCAGTGTTAAACAAAAGCAGTTGTCCATTTTTAATCTTGYATGAAGCTCAGATCAGCATGGACGAGGCTAGGCTTACCAATTCACACTAAACATCTTTCTTTTATTAGTYTCCTTTTTATGAGTGAGTCTGTGAGGGATTTCTACAGGTTTGGGCTGCCACTATTAATAATCATTAGCGGGTTTCATTGTAAAACATTAATTTCATGTTTGTAATATCATGCTATGAATCCATTGCAGCTTGCAACTTGATACTGCAAGAGCTCTGTATGGAAATGAACTGACAATTTTAGCATAACCTCTCAAATAGATAAGACTATTATTTAGACACTTTTACAATGTCTAATTGTCAATCCGTACAAAGCAGATATCTCAGTCCCAGGTGTTAATGCATTTATCACTTGCAAGGAGCGTTATCAACGTGAACAAAATAGTATCTCAGTAGCATATAAAAATCTTTGTCATTCCAAGCTACCTATGTAAGCAATTTTTGTGGCATAGAACTGTTCCAAAAATCTAATATTTTTGTATTTTTAACAGAAATTACGAGAGAAGCAGAAAGTTGTACGGGAAAGTCAYGGGCCAAATATGAAGCAAATTAAAATGTGGCAGGATTTTGAGCAGTTAATGGAATGTAAGAGAGAATGTTTTCTGAAACAACAAAATCAAACAGCCATTGGTCAAGTCATTCAGGAAGGAGGTAAAGACAGGCTCGTATTATGAATTCTTCCTTCTTGATACCAGCATAAAGTAGGAAGACAGTGTGTTGGCTTTCTAAAGGTAACCTCTTACTAAATATTGTTGCTTTCATCGTTTCTACATAAATTTGTTGTACATTACTTGGTTTTGGTGGATAAACAAAGAGAGCAACTAACCACTCTATGAAGCTTTTCCTCCATTGTTTAAGTGACAACATAAGGTGGTTAGGAAGATCTGTTACGAGAGCTGCACTAGGGTGAACCTCATCGTAAATCTTTGGTTTATGAGGCTGGGAATGGCATGCATCTGCAGAGAGATCAAAGGAGAAGAAATCCTTATCCAGGGTCACAGAAAACTTACGTAATTGCTCTGCTCCTTACTCTGTATCACTAAGGTTACATTTTTGCAARGCCTGGGACTTGATATTGTATAATTGTGGCCCTCCTGGCTTGGCCCTCTCCTTCCCTATTGTCTTTATTCATCTAGCATGACTGGCAAGAATGGGGCCATTTTTGCTCTGAGCCGCAGAAACCTTGCCTGCACACTCCTAGTCATACTTTCCTTGCACGGTTGAATTAAACTGATTGTGCTTCCAGGAGACAGTTCATTGCTACAGCGTCAGGAGTAGGTTCTGAGAACAATTACTTGGATTCTGAGCTTTTTCCATTCTCTTTTGTTGTTTTTAGCAAATGTATTTTTTCTTCTTCTACTTTTTGTGAGGTGCCCATGTGAAAGTGTAAACGGTGGTCGACTAAAGGCTTTCTCCATTGAGGACATTTTGTGCTGTTCTGTCTGTGCAGCGTGGGTCCAAAGTGATTACAGTACCTAAAGAGGGTTGTCCCAGGGATGGAGGGTTACTGATGGATGTAAATATGGCACAGCGGCTCTTGCATATGTTAGGGTATGCAAAACAGGTAGATAGGCAAGGCTGCCTTGTACCCTGGCTTTGACCTGTGAGCTACAGGCAACTGTCACTGCCCTTAAAATTGCATCATGAGACCCACGGCTGACCCGGGGTGAGAGGAATGTAGGTGAGGCTTGAAACTGTCCCTCACGCGTCATCATTTCGGATGAGCGCCTCTTAGCCACAATCAGAGATGAGAAGCAGAGAGATAAGTCTGCGGGACCAGAACTCCTGCTATTCTTCTTTAGTCTCTTGGCTTACTGAATATCTAGGTAGGTTTGTTTTTTTATTTTTTTCCCACCTGAAGTAAAATCTCTTTTCAGGACATAAAAAATAATTTCACTTTCTCTGGTACCTAGCTATGAGATCTTCTGCTGTTTTCTATATCAAGAGAGAGTRTGGTAATTATATAGTTCCTAGTTTGCCTTTGCATTAAATGTATTTGTTAACAGMACTAAAATAAAATCTGACGACTGCRTTTTGACTGTATGGTATTCTTTTTTTTACATTTCTTAGGTGAAAGAAAGTAAACTGTTAGTGACAAGTAGCTTGCTGGGCCRCAGGCAAAAGAGGTTTGAATGGGTCATTTAATGAAATTTATTTCAGATGCCCCCCAAAGGGTTCAAAACGGCAGTGTGTGTCTAAGGAGTGGGTCTCAGATCCGTAAATTCCCAGGACATCCTCACGTAAGCCCTCCCACACTGCTGAATAGCTGAAGATAGTCTTTCTCAACAGCTGCACACTAATCTTTCCCAGGACAAGGAGAAGCGGCACATTTTCCCCTACGCACGTTTTCAGTGAGTGTGGAAGGAAGGCTGTTGTGTAGGGCACAGGCACAGGTAGAGCTGGCCGGGGTGGGGAGAGTGCAGCATTGCCACCTCCCCCTGCTTCCCTGAGTTGATTACTCTGCGCGGCAGGAGAGCGGGCTTTAGTGAGGCACCGAAGGGAGACCATATCGATTGGGAAGGGAGAAACTCRGGAAGAGGGCATGTGCAGGCTATATAGTGTGGGCACAGCCATCGCCAGAGACACCTATACATTTTCTCCCTGCTAGCCCTGTACCATTATTACCATACTTCACCTGCATTGCCTGTTGATCTGAAAAAAAGTTATGGTAGTCATACACCTGGACTCCAAAAGGAGGGTTTTGCTGAATACTTGCCAGCAGTAGTGAAATAACACAGACAAGTAGATGTGAGACATGCTGAAAACATAGGATAATCACCAAAAATGGGCAATTAGGTTACTTAGGAATCAGACTATGGTTCAGAGTCACCARACAGGGCAGGGAGAAAGGGGATTTTATATACTTCAAGTCAAAACTTCTAAAAAAACCCTATTTGACTAGACCATTTATGCAAGATGTATTACACACATTATCCTGCTGCCCAGGAAAAAGCAATGCTTTTGAAATTCATAGCAATGATGTAGAGGAAGATTGAGTATAATCATTTTCTGGTTTTCTCTTCAGAGTTACCCTAAAAATAGTTCATCTTTCTTCCTTGTAAAAACAGTTTATTGCTAGTTACTCAAAGATGACGTGATTGTTGTTCTGATCTAATTAGTGTTCTGTCATTTGTACTGCACCAAGAAAGGGCCCACAGATTATACACTACAGCAGCAGCAAAATGACTTTCTGAGATGAAGCAGAAAATCATAATAACTCTTACGAAAAGAAAATTGGAAAAACTGAAATGCTATTTTTAGCTTTTTATGTAAGTGGACATTTAATAAATGCAACTTCAATGGATTCTGTTCACTGGCTTTTCCACCTAGTTTATGATTTGATGGGAGTGTTCAAAAATCTTTGAATTTCACAGTTTTATTTTTACTTCCTAACTCGCAACAAAAAGCTTACTTCTAATTTTTTTACTTTGTTATTATTAATAGCCTAGCTGGTTAACTAATAAGATTAAACATTACCATATGGAAAAATAGTTGCCTTTCCCTTGTGAAGGTCCAAATAAATCAAAAATGTGCATAGCTAAATTTGGGGCCTCAGCACTTACCAGATTTCTTACAGTTGGAACGCTGATCCGAGCAGTCACTCATGAGCAGCAGCTTTGTTTCAAAAGGCTTCTCCTTATCTTTACCCAGAACTGGATGAGGAAGTATTCCAGCTGTAAAACTACTATAGTATTCTGCAGTTTTGCGTTAGTCATGTTGACTTCAGCTGTCCTTAGAGCTACAGGCAAGTTCCACATGGACCTAAGAGATTAAATAGTTACAAGCATCAAAAATAGGCATGAGAAAACAGTACTCTGCCGAGTTACATGACCAGCCATTTTACCATCTGGGTATCAGATTATTTTGTTTATATTAGTGGTACCATTTTACTTGCATTTGAACTATAATAGATAAAAGAAATGTTCTTAGACTTCCTTAAGTAACCCAAATCTAGGAGTACTTATTGGTATATCTTTACTCACATGGATACTGCTACTAATGAAGTCATATGCATGTAGTTGCCCACAATCATAAAAGTTAGGCCCTGCTATTGTATTTATTATGTTTATGTTTCTTGATAAGACTTTCCTACAGTATGATGCTGCTCACTGTTATAAAACACAATACAGCAGAAGTATTTAGCAACAATTCAGTGCCTAGAAAATGTCCTTACAATGAGGATGTTCTGATTTATAAGCGTGGATAGTATAGTCCCTAATCAGCAATATAAAATCTGTTCGCCAAGTGACTTGCTGGTTCGGGAACTGGAAATGAAGTACAGAGCTGCTTCTCCTTAGATCGCTATTTCAAGTCTGGCCCAGATGAACAGCGACGGAAAGCTCACCGCTAACTACCTGGTGGCTGCCCTCAGCAAGTGATCTTCGCAGAAGGATTTGGCAGCATCAGTCCAATTCCTAAATCACCGCTCTGGCAGCGTTTGGCGCGCCTGGAGCCAGCTTCCACATGGAGGCAGGCAGATGTATGACTGAAACACCAGGGAGACTGCAGTGCTGTCACCCAAAAGGTGTCCCCTTGGGAGAAAGGTCAGGACACATTGGCAGAGTGGAGTGTGGGAAGCTGTTACTCCGTCCTCTTGTCTGTGGATGAGGAGAACGCTGATGCTCGCAGATCTGGTTTCTCTCGTTGGCCCTGTATTTGCCCAGACTTCAGTGAAAAAAATAAAGAACTCAACCTGAACCTGTGCCCTGTGTTATCTTTTGGAGCAGTAGGTTTCCTGCTGAAGGAACGCTGTTAACTCTTCAGCTGCCTTTCTCTAGTGCAATCTGTAATGGAAACAGAATTGACATTTTCATGGACATGCCAGTGTTCCAGTAAGGAAGTATTACACGAATCAACAATTTTATCACAAGGTACCACCTGTCTGGGCAACACCCAATTGGGTAGCTGTTTTTTAACAATCAGAATTTGACCTATTTCCAACTTGTTTAAAGAGTTCTTTAAATTCTCAGCATGAATTTAAAATGGGCTCTCCAAATTCTCAGTGTCTCTGTTTCTGTAGCATTAGTTCCACAGTAGCAGTCTCCAAACTCCCAAGGCAATCCGTTTTATTCCAAGGTCATTGGGTGAAAAGGGTATTTTTCACAATTGCATTACACTGATTTTCATGATCCCCGTTTACAGACAAAAAAAATGCTGTGAGCCACTGCACCGCGGTGATGTCAAACTCGATGAGGAGCTCTGCTGTTTGGGGGGGAAGCAAACATATTCCAAATCATCAGCAGAAACTGTGAGACAAATCATGCAGTCCTTACTTTCACAAAACCCTCACTGACTTCAGCGGGAGTTTTGCCAAAATAAGGTCTGCTGGATTTAGCTCTGTATTCTTCCTCCTGACAGAACAAGCAGGAATTAAAGGGCCAGCATCAGATTTATAAGACAGAGAATAAAAAAGAACTGGAATTATCTAAAATAACAACTTTCATCCAACACAAATCAATGTTCCGTTAGACACAGTCTAATTTATAACAAAAATTAAATGTTTGTGGAAGTTTTTCTCAGCACAAGCAATCAAAACACACAAGTCCTTAGCGATATGGTTTGATTTTTATTTGACATCTATGAGAGGCTGTCTTGCACAAATCTAGTGCTGGAGTATGTATAGTGTTTATCATTAAAATACAGCTTTCTGCATTACCTGGTATTTAAAGGCATTATTTTTATTTATTCTTTTTAAAAGAAGTCTATTTTTACCTTTTTTTGCATTTCCATTCCTCATAGTTTTGCAAAACGTATGTTTTTGCCAGTTAGGATACACACAACCAGCATTGCTGAATGCCAAGAGCTAGAGTTCTTTTCCTGCAAATGGATCTACTCAAGCCGATGTCTATGATACTGTTTCAGTTCAGTCTGTCATTACAGAATAACATGTCATTTTTAAGCTTCTAAATTTTATTGCAACTGCTCAAGTTTTAAAACCACTCATTTACACAATAAGCACTTAATTAGGTCTACTCTTGAAATAGGATAAAGCCAAATCCTGCACATTTTCCTAATACCAGAAAAAATGCAGTTGATAGGAGTATGGAAAATGGGCTCTTACCAGTTTTCAAAGATAAATTCCTTTCTCTCTCCCTACTTCTTTTCCCTGGAATGGAATAGAAAATATGCCTGGCACTTAGGAAGCAACAACAACAAAACCATAAAGGCATACATCACAAATAGTGACCATGTAAGGGAAATAATGAAGGAATTAATCTCACAATTTCTTTATAAATTTTAGAACTGGTTCATACTGAAAGAAAAACCCATAAAAACCTTAAGATGTTCTGCAATTAAAATTTGTGGGGTTTTAACGCCTTTTTTTTACTGGATTACTGTTTTTTAAATAGCAGTTGAAACTCTAAGGTTATAAAATATGAATAATTCAGCAGTTTATTTGGTTTAGACTATTGCAGCATTTTCTGGCAAGTAAACTAGTGTTTAGGCATATCTTTGCAGTTATTACAGAAATCTTAGAGCCATAAGTGAAGAATTACCAAAAGCAAAAAGAGCTGATTCATTTGGGATTCTAAAAATTGAAAATTTAAAAATCACATGAAAATTATGCATTTTGCTTATCAACTGCTGTTTGAATGATGCAGTGCTCTAAAACAGCACTCTGTGGACTGCAGCATTCAAAAACTTTGAGGATTTTTAAGTATTTATAATTTGTATATATTTGTACCCATCTCCCTTATTCCATGCTTTAAAGCTTGCCATGTTTTTATAGCATAATAAAAAGAAAACAGAACTGTATCAGAACATTGAAAGTCACCCACAGACAACCTGTTCCACTAGTATTTTGCATTCATGTTGCATCTTTTGTCCTAAAGGATTTCTCTACTTCATTTTCATTTTACGTAGGCTGATCAGACTGCTCAGGTATCTGCATGAGTGAGCCAGGAAACTGAGAGATCTAGTTAATGTTCAGAGGACAGTAATGAAAATTGGGCACTTATTATTTCATGGGCAATGACAACATCATCTCAAAATTAAGTCTCCTTAGGAAAATATCTCCCACAGCTAATAACTAGAAAGCAATCTGAATTCTACTAACAAAGAGGTGGAGTGTGGCATACTTCACAGTGGGTTGTTACTGTTGTGCTTACTATTCCTTTTGTATTTTTTATTTACTTCATTGCACTTCAACCATTTGTATGTGAAATACATAACTTTAAAATCTATATACACTGAAGGTTCTTTTCTGCTTGTTGATTTAATTGAATGAAGTGAAGGTTGATCATAAAATACAACAAGAGGGAAAGAGAGAACTCATATACTGGAAAAAGCACTATAAATATTTTCCTGGGATCATTAACACAACCTTGTAACACTTCACCCCGTGTAGTGGAAAGAATTATACAATCCTTTTATGAAATATCTAAGAAGTGTTTACAATTGCATCCCAAATTAATGTGGCTTTTTCTTTAAGTGTAAAGAAAATATCCCATAATTCTTAATTCTGTTATCAACGTTATTTTCAACCTTTGAAGGGATTCATTTGCCAGTGACTTGGCAGTGTCAAACAAATGTTCGACTTCTATTCTGACACTTCTTGAAGAATTTGATTGAAACTATATATGTCTAGATAACACCCAACGAAGTGCCCCTCTTGCGTTTGTTTCAAGATATTTTTGGAAACAACAGAGGCGACCTTGGATGGAACTGCTTTTCCAATTTAGGACTTCATTTGGTCTAAGAGAGTAAAATTATACTCTTTAATCCTTTTGTGTACCCACAGACAAGACAGTTTTATTTTATGCTATTGTAGAATTGTTTTTCTGTACCTTCTTAGCAGTGTTGATCTGTTTAGGATAAGAATTATTTTAGGTAATGAACAGTTACTTTCAAATGTACATATAAATAGTCCTCCGATGTATCATGTGTCCCTTAAAACTATTGTGTAATCTAAATGAACAGTGGTGCTTTATGTAATACCTTTGCTTCTTTAAAACTAGTGTGAATAAATAAGTGTTAGCCTTTGTCTTTGCTTATAGACATCAAGAATCTGATTTCAAGCCAGAGCTCACACAGACTTGATGTAAAGTCTAAATGAGGAGCGTGGTAATGCTGGCGAATGCTCTGTGATGGGACTGCCACCTGTCCAGATCACAGGAGAAAAATTGCTTGTCAAGCTTCAAGTTTAAAAGCCAAGGTTGGGAGCCAGCTTTTCTGTACATCTAGAGTGGGGTGATTGTTTTCTTCTGACTTCAGTTTGTGAGCCGTGCAATTGTATGTGTAAAATTTTACTACATCTAGTCACTTAAGATGTTTTAAATAGTTTGCACTGAATTTTCTATAAAATCAATATATTTTAATTCATTTGTATTGCTCTCTGTTACAGGCATACTGCACTCCGTAACAAAATGGAATTCGTTTGTGGCAATGATAATGCAGTTTCACTGCTGTGAATAAAAACAGAATGGACAGAGTACAGTATTCTTGTCATTTATCCTGTACAATATTTACCGTCTTCGATAATAATGTTGCCTGGTGTTACCTAATGAACAAATACAAAGTATATGGTAACTAAATCTAGACATGCCAATGGAATCTATTTGACATAACTGGTATATGCAAATGCAGATGTAAATATACTACTCGGGAGTGTATTGTTTACATTCATTTGATCACACTTAGTGTCAATGCATATTTTTATAGCTCTATTATATACTTACTATGACTGACGGCTCAAGTTCTAACTCTAGAATATCCAGTTCCCTGGTTTTGTGGCATTGGCATGTAAAGTATTTGTGGACAGCTTAAGAGAAGCAACTCTGAACCTGTATGTATATGAGCATGACTACATTAGCATATGCACAAATCAGGTTAAAATAAACTATTTGGTATAGCAACTTTCATCACAGAATCTCAAAATAATTTACAAACAACTCTTAGTAAGTCTGTTGACCATATAGCCAGATAAACAAGTTGCTGCTATTTATATTGTTTGCTAGATGAACAAACCGCAGTATGGAACGAAACAGAAGCAAAACTAGGAATCTAGTCCTTGTCTGAGTCTCAGGGCATGCCCAGGATTCACAACCTCATCTCCCTGAGAAACCTCCTGAGTCTTGTCCTGAGCATGGCTGTTCAGAGCCCCGAACTCTCATCCTAGCCTGAGGTTTGGTTTATTTGAACATAAAGGAATGATACAGCAAATGTCACAAAATGTCCCAGTGCAGTAGTCAGTGTCCTAGCTTTGAGTATCCTCATCTGACCCCTGCCACTCCCTAAAAAGTAATTCAGAGGTAAAATCTCTGTACATTTCCAATGTGATAATTAATTGAAATGTGTAACAGGAAGGTCATAACAGATACAGATAAACAAATGTGATGCAGACAAACGTAAAGCCGTTTCCTGAAGGAGTTTTTAATTAAACTGTAACAAGGAATTCCAAAGCACAAAGAGCATCACAATTACCTTCACTGAGCTAATGGAGTCAGCAAAACCAAATGTGAGATTTTCTCTTACCCTGAGATCTTTTCATAATCCCAGAGAGATAAATATCAGGAGAAGCAGTCTTAAATAGAAACACTGCGTGTGTGCATACGCATGCATGCATGCAATCAAAGATTAGGTCTCTCGGTTATAAACCGGTACACAGCACTCTGGGGCAACTTTTTGTTTGTGTGCCTATTCTGTGTACATTTTCAGTTTTTTACAAGTGTCTGCTTTGTGCTGTAGCTGAAACACATTAATTATATAAACTACCGCAGAAATAACAGGAAATTCTATTTTTTCTTAAACATCTAGAGGAAATGAAGAGATTTTGAATATTATTCAATGTTGTCTTCAAAAAATGTAAAGATGCATGAATGTGAAAGCACTACAAGAGAAAAACTGRCTGACTTAGAACATGGTACGGGACGAGAGAGTTTGTGCTTCTGGTTTATTGCCCAGGCAGCTGCGGTCAAAGCTGCTGCTTCTGCTTGTCGGGTCTACTCCTCARTGTACTGGCGTGAAATTGGTTGGAATTAGACCTCAAATAGAAAGGCAGCAGATTTACCACTGGAGCACTAAATTTTGCTTTTATATGTGAGAATAAATCCAGGGTAACCTCAGTTAATGAATAACCCAGTCAATGATGATAGCTCCTGTTTAGTCTGATAAATTTAGCCTTAAACAAAAACTGAACTTTTGTTGATACAAGCATGTACCACAGTGGAGTAAAATCATTTTCCCCATGAAAAATTTCAGCCTCAACAGAACAAAAAAAATTAAATGTTCATATTATTTCTTGAAAAAAACTGAAAAATTGTATTTAAAAAAACTCACAACTTTTTAATGCAAAGTTAAAATTTTCAAAAGAAAACTTATACTTTTTGGAAAAAAGACAAAAAAAAGGTTCTTTAGTCAATACAAAAAACCAAAACCAACTCAAATAGCTTCGATGGAAATGTTCTCCTTACTTACAAGATGTACAGCCTGTTACTGTGCAGTTCCATTAGAATCAGATGAACTCTTCACAACAAGTTGAGCAATGCTTACAGTATTATATTCTCCATGGAAAGGCATGGATACTGGAGCTTCATAATAAGGGAATTTTTCTTTGACACAGCAGCTGCATCAGAGCCAATTTTACCTGCAAATACATAGTGCTGGTGCAATTTATCTTTGTTTGAAACAATCCATATGGGTACATCCAGTTTTTATAAAAGGGCATTCAACAGATAGAGTGGTTTGCGATGTTATTGCTTCACTGATGCATAAATATTGAATACCTAAACACAACATTAGCTAATTAAGTTGGGGGTGATTATTGGCCAGAGATAAAGCACACAGTAAGTAAGCATGGATTAAGCCTGCCCTCTTACTGCACATACTATCTCTGCTCCCTGAATACAATGAGGATGTAGGTTTCCGGGAGACTAAATCCAGCAATAATTTGCACCTGGAATCTAAAAGAAGGCCAAAAAAAATTAGATGGAGCTTCTTCAATTGCATGGTGCTGCATAGACTGTATGGAACTTAAGCCAAAGCTTCTTCAAAAACAAAATCCCTCCAGTAAAATAGTAGTCAGAACTCTGCTTTTAACTGAAATCATTACTTGGTATATACTAATACATTCTGTACAATTTATCTTTACAAAGCACAGACAGTAAACGAAAATTCACAAAACACTGTTTCAAAAGAGAAACTGCACATACATGCATTCCACACACGCACGCACCTCCCGCCATTAGACCAGAGCCAGCAGTAATCCCAGCCAATCTGCCCAAAGCAGAGCCATCAGAAAACATGTTCTACAGAAAAGATTTTATTTTCCCATAGGACTGCTGTTTCATAGCCATTACTGCACTAATGGTAAAAAATATCAGTCCCCACACACATATTCTTCCAGTTGTAACCACCTTGTGCTTCATCAGCAAACTGCTTGTATGACTGAYTGTGTGTTAAGAGTTTTGGAGAACTGACCCATCTGAAATCCCTTTTTCAAGGCTTGTTTGCAGCCACGCATTGTGGACACACAAGTCCACAAATGCAGTATCTATAAGATACTGTATGCAGGCTCACACCGTCTGCATAATTTTTWWAAAATAAATTATTATTTTAAGTGCCATCAACAAGCTAGAAGGGTCTACACTAAGATGAGTGGGCTAGTTAAAGAGCATGAAAGAAGCTAGGTCTCGGGCAGAGCACRCTCACTCCCACTTACAGTGCCTGTGGAGCAAAACAGCTGTAAAGAAAACCCAGACTGCCTGGATARAAAACCTATGAAAGACAGCAGCTTTGCATTCAAAAGAATCCTGTCCCAGATGACTTCAAGAATTCTATGTTAGTATATTCATTGGTGGATTGCRCTAGCATACAGTCACACAAGTTACYGAATAGTTAGGAAAAACCAACTGATAGCCTGAGAGGAGAGGTGGGACTGCCCTGCTCTGTGGTACCATAGTCTAAACCAGCTTGCAATTATTGTGAAAATGTTTTCTCAGTCGTGCAGGCACAACTCTTGGTGGGGCTGCATGGTTAGGCTTATCACTGACTCTTGGTGAAAGATGATTATTAACTCAGTTACTCCATTTATAGCCACAAATAATTGTAAAAGGACAACCGAAGGGGTAGAGAGCAGCAGGCAAGGAGCTGGGAGCATGTGGGCAGGGACACGAGAACAAGGGTCTGGAGCTTCCTTGAACTGCCTTCGCCATCAAAGAAAATGTTTTGCAGAACTGCACCTATTGTCCTCGATGTGCTTCAGTGATCAGCTCAAGACAGTCTGAAGACAAATTAGAAAAGTAACAACTGATTTATTAAAAAGCTCATAAGCAAAGGTGAAATCTCCCCTTCATCAAAACCTACTCCCCTCAGGGGATGTTGAGTGATCCCAGAGTTAAATAAAAAAAAACAAGACAGAACCATTTTATCATTTAAGAAATGCTTACCAGGCAACCAGTGTTGGAAGGCAGGAAATTAATACTCATAACTTCTGATTAGCTTTGTCAGAGGTGTCATGCTCCTCTCCTTTGTGTGATTCTCAAAAAATGAAATGCAAAGATGCAGAATAATCACCTGGGCTTTTGCTTTTCCAGGGAATGCATTTCCCTCCATAAACTCATTATCCTCTCCTCGCAGAACGTATGCATCTGTTAAACTAGAACATAAAGTTCTGGAAAACTGTCTGCCTACATGATGGTATAAATCAGCCTAAGTCACTTTCCTGATGTAATGTCTTGGACAGATCCCTTCCAATTTCCTGAACAGGATTTTGGAACAACCAAAGAGAAAATAGACTGCCCTAATTAGTGTACCCCGTCACTTACACTGAGCCTTGCTTGTTGTAAGGCAGGACTTCATGAGTTTTATTGAGTGCTACATTAATGCCCAGACACATTGTACACRTTCTGTAAGGCTGATAGTTAATATGAGGTAAAATACAACAATAGGGAGATTATAAAAATGCTTAYGCAAGAAACTGTGGAAAAAGCCAAAATACTGGAATCCAGTTATGGGTTATTATGTAATTCAAGTAGATAATATTTCTCAATCTCTTAAGCAATGAAAATTTAAAATATGTAATAAACCCTACATCATCATGTGTCTTGTTTATGGTCAGCTTAAGGTATGAGCGCGTGAATGATTACGCACTATGACAGCCTGTTTTGGATATATGCCTTTGCAAAATTAAGAGAGAGACGTTGCAAAGGAAACATTCATAACAGTATTTTTCTGAATTAATGCTTTCAYTCTGAGCTTTATTAAAAATATACATAACTAATACAAATGTAATAATAACATACATAACTGCCAGCAATTCATGCAATATCATTGATATGCATAAAAAATGTCTTATAAGATCAAAATGTCTGCTTATAGGAAATGTTAGACTCTCCTTATGATTAATAGGATGACAATTATTAGGGGAATGATTCACTCATTCTATAACCCCTATGAACTGAATGAACTAACCTCTTTTGAGTCAATCGAGTCACACCTAGCTAGGAGAAAAGAGTCCGACCCAAATAATCCATAATTAGATCATCAGCTGCTAACACTATTGATCTCCTGAGATTTGGGGTGGCCTGAGCTGCCCTCATTCTCCAGCTGCAACTCAGAGAATAGACTTCATTCTTGAAAGAAAAGAGAAATTTTTAAAAGACACATGGAATACCAAAATAATGGTGTTGGATATCCATCTTCTTGGAAGTATCTTAATTTGTTGCTGTTAATATATAATGAGAAATCAGATTATGACCTTGTCAAGCAGAAGAGCAAYTATATTATTGCTTATATAATTGAGGGTCTGCTTGCTGCCTTTCATTATACCTTGCAGGAAAAGTCAGGTGCTGTTCAAATAGATTTAAGTTCTTAATATCAGGTTCAATCTGCCAAAAGCACTACACAGAAGTTCAGCTGCAAAGACATTCTTTACATAAATCCATTTTTAGAAAGCCAAAAAACTGGATCAATACTAAAGTTATAAAAGAATGRATTTCCATATTATTCTCATGTATTGAGTATTTAACATCTATTGCCTTTTAAGGACACGATATTCTTGGAATAATTCAAATTGGTACTCTCTGTTTCTAGCGCTACTTTTCCAGTGGTCAGTACGTAAATGTAGTGGGTTAAATATGGCTTTGAAATTTCATAATGATATCTCTTAAAGTAAAAAATATTTCCATTTTAGTAGCTTACGATGTAATTAAATTAAAAATGTTATGTGCAAAATTTTACTTTTATTTAGAATATCTTATTCACAGCACAGCTCTGATGACTATTAAATCTGTTTGAAAAAGAAAACCTTATTGGTATCAGGTACAGATAAAACACATACCTTTCCAAAAACACCTACATTAAATCCTTTCAAGCACTAACATACTGAGGCACATAGGATCCTTTGGAAAGATCAGAAGGCCCTCACACTAACAACTGCAGGGTTTTTTTCGTCATTTYTATGGCATATGTTGTATCAGAAATGGCAGTTAAAAGAAATTTCATGCTCAAAATTGAAATATTTTCTCACATTTAACTCAGCCAAAGTTCCTGTGATGGCAGAATTAAATTTGGGTTTGTTCTCAAATGGTAAGGAAGCTACAATATGGAACAATTACAGGKTTTTTTTTACTCCTAACTACAAAGACTGTTACTTTCTCTGAACATTTATATCATCTTAAAGAGTCACCGGTAGCTGTCAGATAAGTCCATTGTCTCTGCCCAGAATTTCTTAAGAATTTTTTAGAGGCACTTGCGTATGTACTGATCTAGAAGAAATAATTAATCTTTTTTTGTAAAATGCAGTGAGTATAGCAGATGGGAAGTGATACTCACAAACACTTACATGTAAGCAGCATCTTAACCTCAGCCGAGACAATCTTTTTCCCATGACAGATGGAAAGGTGGCCTGCTACCTTAGGGCCAGATCAGGCACCACATCCAAAAATTAAATTCCAGACTGGTCAGACTCGGACTGGGGAGAGAACAATTTCGGTGATTTCAGTGTCTTTGTCTTCTGCCAATATTTTTAATTTCTCGTGGTAAAAATATCCCTAGAGGAAAAGATCTCACTGCACGTAACTCTTTTTTTCTGTTGAGTCATTTGGTTTGTTTATATATCCTGTGTAGAGGTGTAGTTTTACCAAATGCCTTCTGCATGCAGGAAGAACTCCCCTCTGAACAGAGTCTCTACCTGAGCATCAGGGCAAGAAATAAATCTGTGGCTGATGATATTTCAAGGGCAAGGAAAACAACTGTTCAGAGGAGAATTATCTGATTTGGTTCGTGTTTACTTTTACTTATATCTAGCAATCTGCTCTCCAACAGAAGATGCTTATTTGCAAAAGAGAAGACTRTCTCCTTTTTTGGACTGATGCCCGATCTGGAGCAAAGCTGCCACTAAGGACAAGAGGTATGTCTTAAGCATGTATTAGCTAATGTAATGGGCGCCCAGTGTTGTAAAGGCAATTGTGTGTGTTATATATGTTAACTAGTTAAGGATAAATTCTTCATTTCTTCCCATCACACTTCTCATCCACTAATGAACATAGGTTAAATCTGCCTTACACTCAGGAGTACATATTCCAAACTAAGATATTCCACATGCAGAATTTTAGAATTAATGATTGCCAGATAACTTATGTAGAGAAGCTCTAGGGTACAGCTTGGTTAATTTATTTTACACATGCTTACTGCCAAGTTAGAAGGCTTTATGATTTCACAAGAAATCTTTTCCTTTCAGGAACTGTTTGGAGAAACTTTTCCAATCCTAGTATCCTGTAATGAAGATCTGAATAACTCCAGGTTGCAAATTGAAGTAAAACAGATTGTAGCAGACTGGTGAATAGGTTAAGAAGCAGAAAAGACCTGTTACTTTTTGCTGCAACTGAATCAATAAGAAAAATGTGAAAGGGAAAAATTAACTTCCATCTGCTTAAGGCTCAACCCTTATTTGTAGGTTATTTCTACTGTAATGATTTTGTCTTGCAAACTGTTTCATGTAAGACATTAAATAATGTCGAGTTACTGGTGTGCCAGCTATGGTATCCAGTAGTTACTGAATATAAGCCTGAGTGTTTGCGTTCTCCAAGTCTTTGCCTCGGTAATACCTTTAAACATAATAGTCTCTGCCTGTTGGCTTGTTTTCTCATGGGGAGGGTGACAGAATAGTTTGTGTTCTCTTATCTTCAATAGCAATGAAACAGGAGGAGCTCCACAATGCGAAACCAAATCTATTGCTATTAATACAACATCCCAGCCACAGAGAAGAGATTTGTTTATTTACCAAAGCTAGAGATGCCTCTCTCTGACCTTTCCAGAGCTTGTGTGCTTTAGCTGGGAATAGATTCCTCAGAACTGGGTGCTCTTTTTAAAAATATACAGTAAAAAACATACACACACACCCCCGAAACAGAACCCAAGCTGTATCCCAAATTGCATGAAATGACACACAGCTTTGAATAGTTAGAATAAGTCTAACTAGGGCACAGTCCATATTCAGTTTTGACTGCTTTGCTAGTGCACAAAGATCAGTCAGCTTTCCAAAGACCACTCGCCTTTCTTACTGCCACGTAGCCACACATTTAGCTGACTATAACCACACRTGGGCCCACTTTCTGTCTGAGACCTAACATCTATCTGCAGCCTAAGAAACCTGTCGGTATAGATTTTTTTCTTCCTTGCATGATTAAAAAGTGCTTCAGATTGCAAGGTATATTTGGTTTAAAACAAAAACAATACAGAGATTGTCATCTTCTGGAATKCACCCTGCTTTACCTGTGCTTTAAACCAGTGAAAATCATTACATACACAAATCAAATTGTTTAACTGTATTTTTCAGTTTGTTGTATTTGGTGACCTGCCTGTACAACTTAAAATAATATCTGCAAGAGTTAAATCTTGCATTAGCATTAACGATTCGACCTGGTTTAACCTCATAGACTCACAATCCATTTTGTTAAGCTGGTAYATCTCTGGTATGGAAAGAGCCTCAGAATGCTTCAAGGCTAGCTTTGGTGATCCTTGTCRGACAATTTTAAATTTAAGTTCCCTACCTGTCTGCTTGCCAGACGCAGCTGCCCTGCAACACAGTTGGCAAAAATGAGTGTGGGCTGGCTCCTCAGCCATCTAGTTCTCCAGCTCAGCATATTAATTCAAACCACCACTGATTTTGGTACCTGCTCTGTGACCGTTTGATATTTTAGTCTAAGCAGACTATTRATGAATTACAGAAGCAGACCTGGGTGTAGGAACTGGAAACTGGGGAAGGAACTGGCCCTACATGTCCTGATTCCAAAGCAATAATCACTAAACAATATATAAAAAGAAAACAATAGTTACACCATTTCCTCCTCCAACACAGTTACAACAGAAGGCAGCACACAGTCCTAGGAAGACCCAGGCTTAACTGACAGCTGTCAGATAAGCTCTGATCATGCTTGCTTAGCTGAACCCTCCAAAGACCAAGSCTATAGCTGGCGTTCTGGAATCTCAGTCTGGGTTTAAGGCACTGCAGTCGGTTCCCTGCTCCGGCTGTCCCTGCCCCTGTGCAGCTGTGCCATCCCTCAATCCTGTTGGCACCAGTGCTCATGCAGCAGAATTGCAAGCCACATCACAGAGCTGTTCACCTGAAAAGTAATGCAGGGAAAAAAATTCGGCCAGCCTCGTTCAGCATTCAGCTCGCAGTGTGACTGACCTGTCTGTCAGCTGTACTGGTAAAATTGCTTGTAGGGCTGAGCACTGAATCTACCTACTTAAAATCAACTTTTTCTTCCCTGGATAACTTTCCAGTGCCTGTACCCATACAATGAAGGAGGATACAGGTATGGAAACCAGCAGCAAGGTGTAAGGTGGGAGCACGACTTCTTTTGGCAGAAGTACCAGATTTGGGGCAGCTTAAGTTGTTTGTTGAACCATGTATTATGTCAAATTCTTGTTTTAATTATCATATTACTTATTGTTTTCTAGGCTTTACATACAGGGTCCTGTGGTTTGACAATGCCAATCACCTGTAGAATTAGAAATAAAAGCCAAGAGTCTTTTCTCTATAACCATCGGGCAATATTATCTATAAATAAAATCTTCCAAATATTATTCTCAACCATACAGCAGCTTGGAAGGCCAAAAAACTGTCTTTCATTACTCTAGAAACCACTTCACACTTTTGAAGGAACTGGTTTAGCAGTGATGCATCCCCTCATGCTCTGACCAACTTCACACTTCATTTTTTATCCAAATCTAAGTAATAGGCTTTGGGGACCTTGTCTGTATTCCTTCCTACTCAAGTCTGTTCCCATCTGCCTGATCCCCTCAGTGACTTTATAATACTTCTTTTGTGTCACCAGAACTACTGCTGCCTCCCAGTCAAACTTCCCACACTGGTCTGTAAAACTGCACTCCCTGCTTTTACATGTTCTGTTTCTGTATCTGCAAGTGCATGAATAAGGGCTTGTTTGTATGCACAAAATTTACTATGACCATTTTTACAATTTGGATTCAGGCAGAGAACTCTGTACACATAGCAAAGCTCTGTCTCCATGGAAAACTGCCAAAAAGCATCTGATCCCAGTAATCAGGGGAAGGTTTTGTGAGGAACCTGTGGAAAGAGGTCCCTCACCCCGCCTGATTCGCAGCTGGGGTTTCTCCCTGGCAGTTGAGACCGGTGATGTGAGAGGTGAGTCGAGAGTGGGAGCGGATTCCTGTGGGGCTTCACCAGCCAAATTCCTATCTAGCAAAAGGTTGCTACAGCAACTCTGAGCCTCCCGAGATACAGAAATTATTGTAATGGCTGCTGAAATGCCTCCCTACTGCTCTGAGACAGGATAAGGAAAATCCTTCCCTTTGATACAGAACGGTTACCCGCTGCCACACTTCTCACATCAGCTCTATACAAGCAACAGGTTTCCTGAACTTGCTCAGGAACTGATGGCTACCTTTCCCTCCAAAGCAAGATGCAGTTCCTCATTTGCATGTAATGCAAACATAGAAATAATAAGCCTAAACACCACACAACAAGGACTCAAGGACTACAGTTCCAACACTTTTTTCCCATGGAGACGGTAAAAGAAAAAACAAATCATATGACAAAAGTTAATATACTACTGAGTGGGCTGAACAGAATATAGAAACCTGTACAAAGCCAAAATATGTATTTTCCAGACTGGAGTTTGTGGTTTTCAAAAACCACATAGATACGAAAAAACATAAACAGAGCAAAACAGGACAAAACCCCTCATAGCTTCTCAATGACTGTCCAGTAGTTGTTTGGCTGCCTCCAGCCTGCACATGTTTTCCTCTGGCATTTGGCCCGCTCACAGGTCGTTCAGTCCACTGGGCTATGTAATAAATACCAGACAGAGATGATGCTTTAGACAGAACGGGAACACTTGTGACCTAAACAGGTCCTGAATCTAGAATGGCGTAGACTGAGGATAGTCAGGGCATAGAAACAGCAAATACCAATGTACACCATAAATGGAAAAACTTTCTCGAAATTGCTCCCGTTTCTCTAATTTTCACTTTTCAGCAACCCAGTTTGCTCTGGAAGCCAAAGATGAAAACAGCAGAATCAATTATCTGAGGTAGTACCTGTGCTTACCTGAAATAACTGGATGACTTTTAAAATTACTTCTTTAAAAAAGAAGTCACAACTTTTGTACAGCTGCTCAATTTAAACCTGAGCATTGCATTTTGGCCACAACAAAAAGGACCAAATTCCTCTGGTTATAAATCCAGTAAAATCGATACAGTTACCTCCTGGCTGAATTCGGTCCAACACACCTAGAACATCCTTTGGGATTGTTCAATTCAAAATATTGCACTAATCCAATCTCCTGCAGTTGCCAAATGCTGTAATGTTTGGTGTCAGCATGCAACATTTTAGATCTTTTGACACAAGCTTGGTCTCTTGTCAATAGACTATTTCCTTCGTTTCTTAYCTTTCGCCAGGTCTGTGAGCTTTTGGATTAACTCTGAAAAGATTGAGAACAGGCTATGTTTTCAGTATGTCAAAATATCTTGCTCAAGTCAGAGAAATTTTTTTTTTTTACTTCCCTCAGTTTAGTGTCTACTGTGAAGATGATTCTCAGAGATAAAGAAAAGCATATAATGTTTAAAACAAAACATTTGTTAACTAAGGATTTCCTGGATTTTTCTGCTTTCTTATTTATACTATGTCCTGGACCTTGTGAAATCACTAACTTCCAGTATTATTTATGGAAGCCAGCCTGTTGCTGTTTCCAGATCTTGCAGAGAAGTTTCAGTAAGTTTCAGTACCAGGTGCCTAGTCCTGGCTTAAATTAATCAACAAAAAAGTAACATACAGTAAGTACTTAACCCTCTCACACCCTGTCTGAATCTTCACAGGTAGRATCTTTTTCCACCTCCAAGATATCTCATTAGAGTCAGGTTCCTGAGTCCTGAGAGCTCCTCTTCTGTGACAATTTAGAATTTGGRACTGCACAGCCTTTTCAGTGCAGCAGAGGTGAACGCTAGTTTTGGAGCACTTCTGTTGTGCACAGAGAGAGAGTTGAAATACTACCCTCTCAGTTATCAATGCAAAAGACTAAATGCCTAAGGATGGAAATAGATTTTAGGAAATGAACAATTTTTATGAGGCTTTGCATGCTGCCACTGTTGATCAAAACTCTTCAATCCACAACAGAAAGAAGTAGACAAGCAATAATGATTTAGCACACTGGATCCAACTTCTGTGCTGTCGGTGTGACTACTCTGACTTATGACCATGGTGAAAAAATGAGCTTAAAGTGTAACCCGCCTCAGCATATGGGCCCTGGATTTGCATGCTGTAGCATTACGTGCTACCATTCACAGCTGCATAAACTAAGTGCAAAGCAGTTTTAAAATGTTAGCAAATCAGAAATCAACATTTTACATTCATTTTGCATGAGTAGAAATGACCACGCATACGGTACAAGGCAGTACAGAATCAGGTCGATGACGTTTACGTGACTGCTGTCTAAGCAAGGTTGTTAATGGTTGCACAATACAGAGCATTAATGAATAGAAAAGGATGAGAGTGAGCAGTAATAAGTAACTTATTTAGAACTCTGTTCAGGTGCTCCCTTACCTTACAGTCCTCGTCTGACACCTATAGCTTTATGTCACATGGCATCATTGACACATGGCATCATTGCTCAGACTTCAACATCACACCAGTATCAGTTATAGCCGCTCAGGAGTCTCCTAGGATGACAGATAAAGGTTAGAATCTGATGATGACCCATCTGGATGTTAGTAGGATGGAATATCATCTTTTTCAAATGCTTTTTTGAAAACCTGGGGAAATACATCCCAAAAGTCTTTATTTAAAAGAAAAAGTATTAAGACTGCAAAATCAAGCACACACTGAAATTAGAAAATTTCAGGGTTAGAAAAAGAAGCCAGGAATCATGTAATTAAAGATTACTTTAGGGCATATACATGGAAAGGCAACCTTTATTCTGGCATTTTCTAACTTTAGTGTGCTTGCAAATTATTCCTCTTTTGGCAAAGATTTTGTATATGTAAAATGTATATATTATATATAGAACTGAATTAATCTCTGATATATTTTTGCCTCATAAATACAGTTTCCTGTTTCCATGCTAGAATCTACAGCATTAACATATTCAGATGCCAGTTGCCAGATTTATTTGCTTCTTGATAAAGGCTGAGCCTGGACGTCCTGAGCCTCTCCAAATTTCAGTCTTATCTAGCATTATTTCTAAGCCACCCAGATAAATTATCTCAGTGTCCTGAGGTAAAGTGATTCTCTTTTCTAGGGGCTCTGATTGCTCCACTTTTTTTTTTTTCTTCATCTGCCACCCAATTATGAGCTCAAGTGTTAAGACTGACGAACAGAAAATTTTTCTCTATTTCACTAATTTAATTTTTCAAAAATGTGTAATGCTGTACCAAGAATTTCTAAATAAAAGAAGCTGCTTTAAAAACACTGCTCTAGCAAGAACGTGGCAAATTTATTTCAGTGTGCAACAAGCCACATAAAGAAAGACCAACATAGTGAATCTGAAAATAATCACATAGAATTAGAAAAGTGGAAGAAAGACTGGAGAAGGAGACCCACTAATTCATCTTCTTGCAAATCATATAAGAATGTGACATATTGATTCACACTTGAACAGATTATTTCGTTCTCCAGAAGAAAGCAAAAAAAAGTTTCCTATAAGTTTTTTCCCATAAATTTTCAAAAAATCTTGAGTTAATAAATTATAAAAGAAAAAAAGAACACATTTAACTTTTATTGCATTCAAATTTTGAACGATATGTACGGTTCATTTTCATTCATGTCCTCTTTCTGTAATACAAATGTTCTGCAAAAGCAGCGAAACTGGTCTTTGTTGCTCTGTTACTGTTCATTATCTCAAAGCCCTTTAAGTGGAAGTAAGTTTCTCTGTGTATTACGCAAACACTTCAGTCCCATTTAATTCAGTGAAAACTGAGGCACGCAGAGTCAGGCATTGAGGCTTCTGTTAAATCTGGGAGCAGAGCACAGAGCCTTCAGTATTCCATCTGCACACCCGTTCCTTAGCCTTCTTCCTTCTTTCCTGCGTATGTACACTTTCAGGGAAAAAAAAAAAGGCAGGCAATGCACTAAGCATCCTCGGACATGCTTAGAGAACTAATGTGTCCACAGACCACAGAAAACATGTATTCAAGATGTCAAGAACACTGAACATGTTAGGATCAGAAAATCCCGATTGCCTCCATTGAGAGGTTAATGAAAGATAATTGTGTACATTTGCTGTTTGTTACTCAAATATCACTTCCTTATGACAATATGCATTACTTAATCTACAAAGGTCAATGAATTACTCTTTAGTTCCTTCCAAATGCCTGTGCAATGAACTTTGCCATTTTTAATACAGATTTCTCAGCAAAGAACTGGTGGCACAGGTCTGAGGCTTAGAATGCCTCTCAACCCCAAAACACCTTTCATCGCAATGTATTTCTAACACTAYCCATATAGCTTTATAACTGTCAGACCTAAGCAGAGACTTCCCTGTAATGTTCATTGACGATTTGCACAGAACCTRGCACAAGCTAAGCACATAAGGAGTTCAATTATTGATTTTCGAATCCTCTTGCAATATAAATGATTAGCCAATGTATTGAACCTGAAACACAAATGCAAAGAGATATAGGAGAACTGAGATATGCTAGCATCTGAAGTGTGACCATGGTTAACAGCAGTTCGGATGAGCAACTTACTCTGCATTGTCAATTGCATCACTTAAAAAAAGAGGACCTAAGGTGGAAATATTGCAGGTCAACAGCTTGTCAAAACTGCATAAATGCACAGAGAATGGTCTGAATRGACACAGTCCTAATCCTGTGAGCTAAACTACACAGCTGCTGACTCCCCTTTTCACCCATGTGGTGCTCCACTGAAACCAGGCACGTTTGTATGGATACTCCACACACCCTACAGGTTCGGGGGCTGTATTCTGAACCAGTGCGGATAGTTTGAATAGCACTAGAAATCTCCATGCAGAACCAGGACAGCAGGGTTTAACTTAGCAGGTAGTGGAATGCACAAGCACAGCACAGAGACAAGACTGGGGAATTAGGCCGCTGGCAAGTAGCAGCTGAAAGCTGATTGAATACAACAGATTGGGCTTTCATACTGGACAGATAGGCAGCAGTTATTTAAATGGAGTATTAACAGTTTTGCTCTTAATTATTTCCAAACATTCCAGCTAATGCAAACTCGGTATGACATGTATTTTGGCCTCAATTAATTATTTGCTCTTTCTTTATGAATCCGGTTAAAAGAAAGCTGAATGGTTTGTTGAGAATTTCTGCCTATTTAAAGTCATTCTTGTAAGTGCTTGGCTTCTTTCTTCAAACAGCTGTCATGTAAGTAACTGAATATATACCTCACAAAAATGTTCACTTTCTCCATTTCAAGTGGAATTTCTTTCTGAAATGACACTGCCCTGCAAGCCAACAAATGGTCGTCATTCTGGCCCAGTGGCAGGTGGAAGGCCATGAAACTCCAGAGCTAAAAGTGGAAACTTTATGCCTTCAGAAAAGGGAGATTCCTATCTTGCCAGTTAGGCATCATTTACTTTTTGGTCTGGGAGGATCTGAGATTGTGGCATTTCTATGTATAGTACAGCTTTTTCTAGAATTTTCTGAAAGTATATTACTTACAAGTTTTATCTCAGATACTTACATAGTCATGTGAAAGCCACAGCAGCTGGTTTACACCTCAAAGAATAAACAATTACTAATAAAAATGTCAAACCTCTCCCAAACAACTCTGAAATAACAGAATGACCTTCCAAAATATATTTCAGCAGACTGTTTTAATGCAGCTACTTCCAAAAGTGAGCACTTGAGCTTTGTTTTCGTATCTGTATTTTCTATACATCCTCCTTGGTACTCTTTTTGTATAAAGTGCCTGGGATCTCTCATCTATACTAAACCAATAGGGATCCAGGGTAGACGCACAATAGCACTTGTGACAAATGGGACAGAATGTASTATATGACATTTATTCAGCTTGTGAGAGGACAGACACATAAAGATTATAGCAGCATAAAGTAAAAATGGTTCATGTAGACAACACATGATCTAGCGTAAAGACTGCTGACTGGCACAAAGCCAACCCATCAAAAAATCTGATACATATTTTTACTGTCACGGTGAATTTATAGCCTGAGATTTTTATATTCCCTTCATAAAAAAAAAMCCTTCAATGTCTGCTTTTTATTTCACCATACTCAGGAAAGGAAGAATGTCCTCTCACCAAACTGAAGTGAAAATGAATTTAACTGAGCCTCTTTCCTAATCAGAATAATTGAATTGATTMTTCTTTGAGCCAAAACAGCACAAAAGCTGTTTGGCTCCTTGAGCCAAAACTACTGGTACTGCTTCAGTTTACCATGATCTTCAGGCCTCTCTTTTGGATGATTCAGAAGGAATTAAAATGTACAGAAACAGTAACAAACAACAATCTCGTATGTGTCAGCCAGGATCAAACAAAAGGTTTAACTGGGAAGTCATGGTTTCAGGTGGCAACCACAGGTTTTCAAGCAAAAATTGTAAATGTATAGGAGATAAGGGATTTAATCAGAAAGTTGGACATAGCACTTAGCAACAGTTGAGATGAGTTGCATACATCCCTAGCCACATGGAAAGATACAGGTCTTTCTCATCAGCCAAGATGTCTGTACAGAAAGAAGAAACATAGCAGCAATAGAAGTAGTTAATGGCTCCAGCACATCATATTCAGCACAAAATGGCTATGAAATGCCCAATTTTAATATTTTGAAGCCTTAACAGGTGTCACAATGTAGCACAACCCTAAACTTGCCTCAACATAGAAGGATTTTGAATCCTAGGCTCCAAGTTTTCTTATGGACAATGAGCATCCACAGGCTTTGACAGAATACCTGCCAGATTACCATGGCTCAGTGAGTGTGGAAAAAAGTAGTACTTGCCTTTAAAGGTCAGTCTAAACAGTGGAGATCTTCCAGCTTTGCAGAGCAGCATGGAGTTCTGCACTGCAAACATGAATTAGCAAATCCACTTATCCCTTCCTACAGTTGTCATAAACAGGTGCTACATGAATACATGCCAGAAAGAATTCATGTCTTTAGCATTCTCAATGAGATTTTCATTCTTCTTTCTTCTTGTTTTTTTCTGTGACATTTGAAATGTGAAAACTCTTGTATCTGCAAGATAATCAAGTTCACTTTKGGGAATGGTACATGAACTCAACGTACTGCCCTGAGGTTAGGCCTGAAGGAATTTCAACTGTGCAGAGATGGAATATAGGAAGACAGAAATACCAGGAACATGGTGACATTGCTAAGTGTGAGAATAGATGGGCGTTATTGGATTGATAAAAATAGCGTGGGGAGGTAGAGGTGCATATAAAATCATATTATTTGGAACAATAGTGCTTCACACTCCTTTTGCACAGGTACAAAGAGCTACACAAGCACTGTTCTAGTTCAGTGCTGCCATAAACTCCCCCCGATGAAGGCAGCAGCAACAAGTAGAGCTGAGCCAATGTGGGGTAGCAACAATGCTTGCTGTATTCTTTCAGTGACTGCTGCAAAATTGCTGGCTGCCAGATCTAAATTATTCCTGGAGTACCTGGTGCTCCTCCTCCACCTCCTGCATGGCTGATTGAAGCTACAACCTGGCCCTAATTTTGCAGCTAGTCTCAACAAGCACAGTAAACAGTCCAAAGCATTCCTGGCACAGTGGAGTAGACATGAGCAAGAATTGTCTTTTAGCAGTTGCTATCCAAAAGAGACAGAGTATATTTACGTTATGAATTCTGGATAGAAGTTATGAACTCCAGATAGACAGTTTGTACTGTACCTTCCATTTCAGCTACAGATGTGAAACAGATTCTTGAATTTGCAGTCAGAACAAGGTAGGACAATGTCTGCTAATGCTTTTGCTTTCTGTTTGCAAACACTGGAAAAGAAAATCTGTTTTCTCCACAGTGGGGCGAGTTTTAATCCAAGCTTCATTTCACTACTCCATTGAAGGCAACATTACAGAAATGTGTCCAAAAAGCACAATTTGGTACTGCATGTTTTTCACATTTTCTGTGCTATAAACAAGAAAATTAGATTATTTCATTTTTCATTTTATTTAATCATCCTCTCATACCTCATATTTATCGGTTTGTCTGCACATCACTATATTGTCTTTGAATGCTATTGCTAAATGCCATTATTTTTATTGTACAAATAAGGCACAGAGAGGCAAATGCTTATCCACATGGGCCAGTGTTAGAGTTAGAACTGTGGGGTTTTTAATTCTAATCCACTGTTCATTAACAGAAAATTCAGAATCTTCATCTACTATGCACTTGGATTTAAAACATTATTTTGCCCAGTTCAGAGATACCGTATTATTTCTCCAGCTGGCTTTTTCTTAGAGCTATACAGCTGGAGTACAAAAGTGTTCTGAAATGTCCCAACTGAATTTCAAATGAATATCAGAAATAGGCAAGGATATACATGATACATGCAGAATATGTATCTAGGGAAATCACAGAAGATCTAGTTTCCACTAGTGGTTATACATAAATTATTTAGGCAATCTTAGTAAGCCTGTTGATTAGCTGGAGGCAAAGATATCTATTTTAGGTGTACTTAGGGTCAGGATTAACTCATGAAACTTGGATGGCATTGCCCATGAAACAGCTAGAATCATTTCAGCAACCTCATTCAAAAATTAGGTAGTCTCCTTTTTTTATCACTTTTTAATTATTTTTTTTATTTTTTCAGTTTTTTAGTTTTCCTTAACAAAGAGGACAAGAGTTTTGAAAATCATGTGATAAATGTCTTACAAAACTACACTAGAAACTATTTAGGGTGACTGGAGAAGAAACAGGACTGGGAGCCAGGAGACTATTTCTATTTCTAGTTCTGCCATAGACTGTGTGACTATGACTTTGAACCTCAGCTCCCGTTTTTGTGAAATGGGGATGGTAATACTTAACTGTTCTCTCAGGGATATTGTATAATATAATTTTCATTAAGGTTTATGAATGCTTGAGATCCTTGATTAGAAGAAGTTGCAAATGTCAATTATTAATCAAGCAATAGTAATCACAGTATCAGCACTGCTATTATTAAAAATAATATTGTTTGTTAATGTTATAARTATTAAATTATAAGCTTGACAGCATTGTTCTCATAAAAAGCCCAACCTGCATATAGCAAGAAGATCATTGTAGCGCACTTCTAGGAACAAGAATGCTGCAGGCATAGTTTCAGCATGGGAGTGGAAAAGAATTCTTGAAGTTCTCCATCTGAGAAATTGTAGGTGGTAAAAATTAGTATCTTTTCAATAATGCTTTGTCACATAGGAGCAGAAGCTTAACAGTATTTTTAAAATATGACTCAGGAGAGGTTTTCTCTTTCTAACAGAACTGTGGAAAAAAAAAAAAAACAACACCCAGGAGTCAAACAATCTTTTAGGAACCCAGAACCTTGAAATAGAACAAGTATTGTAGGTCAGGATAATTTGAGTTCACATGCAACACCATCGACATATAAGAAATCTATGCATAAACAAAAGAGAAAACCAGATCTCTCATACTGGAAGCCTTGAGCTCTGACAGACTAATTGCAAGAATTTTTGTTTTGTGAGTGACCAAAAACTACCACAGGTAATTTGGGAGGTTAAAGCCCCTTCAAAAAGCTATCATTTTTGTGAAATACCTATATAGATTGTATTGAATGGTAGAAATGAGGTGAGGAAGTGGAAACATGGAAGATCAATATAGCATTTATTCCACTAAAGAAAAATATGTTCAGATTTGGTTAGAGTCACATTAACAGAGAATAAAGGCAGTTTAGCAGTTTCCCTTTTCCTCCTGAACAGCCCATGTTAGGAAGTAGGTGTGAAGACCTTAAGAAAGGTAGGGGAAGGTGACAGACAGTGTAACTGCACCCATTAATCTTACCACAGAAATATTGCCTTTTAAAAAACAAAACCCATGTGGGTTGTGGGTTACAGAGATTTCTGATGCTTCAGACTGGAAGAATTTAAGTGGCAAACCAAACAGAGCATTTGGTTTCAATCCCTCACTTTGTCTCATTTCATGAGAGAGAAAAAAATTCAACATAAAAGACTTTTATATTAAATAGAATTTCAGAAATTCTATTTAATATACCACATAACCAATAAAAGAGCTTGTTTGATGGTATACGATAATTTTATCAATGTCTGAAAACTGAAGTGTGTTACTTCACTGTGTTACTAATAACCATCTATGAGTTTGGAGGAAACCCTCCACAAGAAACACAGAAAGTAACTTCAGCTTGTGTCATACCACAAAATGTCACAAGTCTAATAAAAGTGGTAATCATGTGCCATTAGTCCCAAACAATGGCTGAAAATGAAGTAATCTCCATGACTAAGAAAAGCTTTTCAATCTTACATTATAGCTACTCCCCTCCATGGAGTGCATCTGGATGTCTTCCTTTCAATCTTGAAAAGTCAGAGAGAGTGCGACTTTTCATTGTGATTCAGTAAATACATGAAATGACAGATACCCGTTGCATGGTGGAACTGTTGATGGTACAGTACTATAACACTGAAAAAAAGGAAATATATATTGTTTATACCAACTTCATTTCAGCCTCTGATAGGGTCAAGAGATGAAAAAGAAAAAAACCCCAAGTAATTCAGATGGTTCACTTTAACCGAAGAGTCTTACTGTACAAAGCCTGAGTAAATAGAAGGTGAAAAGATAAAAACAACTGGCATCACTGAGCTACAYTCTGGTTGTCATCGCTGCTCTCTCTGATGTTTATGAATATAAACATCAGTATGTACAGACTAATACAAACATATGAAAAGTGTACCTGTTTGTGTACTTTTCTTGGACATCCTTTCCTTCATCCATCCTACCACTGCCAGGATCATGCAAAGCACTGTGGATGAGTACTCTCCACTCTGTTTTGCTTTCAGTGTACAAGACTTTGGTTCTGTCCCCATAAATATCTACGAAGCAGGAAAGGAATTTGAATTTATAGTGCCCCTAGAGACAGATACAATGGTACTGTTAATCTACAGTAATTATTGCCCTACCTTGTAGCTGGTAGTTTCTAGGACTTGTCATTAGCCCGCTAAGTACCAGGCTAGCTCACTTGAACCTGACTAATACAAAACAGTGTGCATGACATGTTGAAGAGAGTGCAAGGTAAACTCTAAATTCCATGTTAGCATTTCTGTTTCTAACATACTCAAGAGCCACAAAAAGAAACCATCCAAAATAATTAACTGAAGTTTTAACACTGTAAGAAACGAGGCTATGTTGTGTGTTTATGTGTCCAACTTGAAATTGGTACTGTTCTGAATGCCAGAGACCAGAGACTGATAGCTTCAAAACTGAAGCAAATTCTTTGCTCAGGAAGTGGTGGCCCATGTCCTATAGCAAAGTAATTCAACTTTCATGCACTATTAAGTTCTGCAGGTAAGTACTAGTATGATCATAGCTATGACATCCCAATTAGCCATCAACTTGTTACAAATATAAAATGTAGGGCAATTTTATAACACCTTACAAACAACAAACTCTGTCATTTTATAAATATTGTGCCTGGCCACACAGCCCCCTACAAGCTTGTTAGTATCCCTAGCCCCTTCTACATTGAGATCCAGAAGCACACAAGGGATATTTACACAGGAAAAAATGGCAGCTAGCTGCCAAATTAATCAGAATTAGACCTTAATTAGATGGAAAATTCAGGTCAGGATGAGATAAGAATTCAAATCTCGTGGGCACCAACCAGTGCTTTATTTCTAAAGTTGTTGTGCATTTTTAAGATAGCAGTCAAGCTGATTTCCCTTTAAGAGAAATGACTTGGCCATCAGATAAGGATAAATTATTTTTTGAGGTATGCATGATGGATCTTGGTTCTGATATAATGTTGCTCTCTCCCATACTTCTAGATCTCCTACTGATGTCAGCATGGGATAGACAGATTTTTCCAAACAGGGAAATGGAGATTATTGTGGCAAATACTCTAATGGAGTCTTTGGTGACAAACGAAGTGACTATCAATAGGATACAGAAATAAAAGAAGAAATCTACCAAGCCAAACTGTGATCTCTTATAGTTACTGTCACTGAGACCAGAATCTGTCTCGCTGTCTCTTTTACACTACCAAGGCAGCAAGCAGCTGCTTTGTGCAGAACAGTGATCCAGTTCTAGAAATCTCCCAGTGGCAATACTATCCTTTGTATTCACAGTCTCTTGGTCTCAGTGGAAGACAAATTCTACCTGCTGCTGATATAGGAACACACATTGCCTAGAAATAAAAATGATTCAGAACAAACTCAGAGTATCTTAATTATCAAAATTCAAACTCATATTTTATTACTGATTTTTCTACTGGGTTTGTGTAACTGTTTCATCTCAGTATTTTTTGCATTTTGCTGTTTAAGCTATAAGCTTCTTAAAGGGGGAGAGGGGAAAAAAATCCTTGACATAATACCATGAAATCAAAGAGCAAGCTGACTGGAAAAAACAGTTACTATATTTAAACTGCATTATCCTATGACAGAACTGCAGTTTTAAAACCTTTCCACTTTGATACAGCACTTTTGCAGTATTTTAATATGTCTTAGTAGATTTCAAATGGCTGAAACATTTTAATAACTGTAATTGAAGAGGAATAAAATAGTACTGTAGGAGGAAGAAACAATGCCCCCGTTTGTCACTCATGAAGACTTGTATTTGAAATCAGCTGGGGTAATAAGAGCAATGAGTTTGGTGGTCTCAACCTAAGCCCCATCAGGCTATTAGCCAGTCTGCAAAAATCATGACATAATTTGGCACAGTTAAGCAGAATAGTACAACTTTGTCTATGACCACTGAAAGAGATCCAGGCCTGAAATAGGAAGGCTATTGCAGGTCAGCATTCAGGTGTATTGGCTTAACAAACTGGCATTTTGTGTAGTGCCCTTCCGTGCTGCGTTTAGCTCCAATAAAAACTATTAATATTCTTTGAAAATTGAGCTACAAAACATATGTTTTTGTGTACAGCAAGACACAATTCACATTATGACCAGTAACTCTACTGTGAATCTGCTTTGCAGCAATAGGGGTGACTTCATGTTATTGCAATTTGAAGGAAAGCATCCTGCAGTCCTCTCTCAGGCCAAATTCCCATTTACTTCAATTAGTAAGCATTACAGGAACCATTTTAATGCTGCTGCCTGATGTGTTGGCTGCTGCTTCTAATATATTACAGTGAAAACAAGATAGTAGGCCAAATGTATGAATGGTATACTTCCATTATGTGAATGGAATTTCGTCAAGGCAAAAGCTGGCCCATTTTGTCGTGTTTCTTTTCAAGGTACCGCTCTAAGGGGTTCCACTCTAACAACAAACTGCAACTTCATTTCGCAGCAGCAAAATAAATTGGTTTCCTTCTTCCTTAAAGATGGAGAATGTAAAGCTATCTGCACCTGCTGGAAGTTTTAATCGCCTGGAAGCTTCATGGGCTCGCACTGCTTAAGGCAGAGCTGAGGTGCCTTCATTCTGATTTGGGTCAAGATAACCATCTTCTTTAAGAGACAAGACAAATTTCACAGGTAACTTTATGAATCCTTGCATAGCRATGCGAAATAACACTGATTTCAATTCACAATTCTAAATTTGTATGATACCAAGTGATGCCAAAATTAGCAGGTACTGCTTCTGCTGCAGTAGCTACATGGGTATTTGTGGTTCATTCTGCACTATGCTGTCTAGACCAAGCATTGTATCTGCAAATGTTTTTCAAATGTGCAGCTGTCAGAAGATCTTTAATGATTTGGAGGGTATCACCTGCAAATAAATCCTCACTGGTCAGCTAGGATCGGTCTTGCACATCTGTGGAAAGACAGGGAAACAATCGTGAAGGAAATGCAGAGTTTATTCTGCTCTGGAAGAGAAAGACCTGTAGAACAGTCCGTAATTCRGTCATTCTTCTCTCAAAATTCACTGAGCCATAACAGAACACAGGACAGAAATAAACACAGGCAGAGGACTATGCTTTCAGGTTCTTTCCAGATTTTATGTAGGGTCTATGTTCAAAAGATGGAAAAAAGGGGGAAGAATCCAGTCCTCTATTAATGGATGCGAGAGAAACAATGGAAGTGGAGTTGTCAAACTGTAGCTGAACTAGTAAATCCCAGAGAATGCCAAGAGTTCCCCAGGATTTGCTAGAATGCAAACTCTGTTCACTTTCCTAGCAGCATTTCTGCCTGTTAACAAGTTAAGACTGAAAGGACACCATATCTACTTTATTATACACTCTGCCAAGCTCTAATTGCACATGCCATGGTTCTGGTATGCTTAAAATAATTTTCCATAAGCCTTTTTGGAAACAGGCACAAAAAGGAAACCAACAATGACMTACAAAGTATATCACAGGGAGAAATAGCTATGAAATATGACCCGGGTTTCTTTCTAATATCAGTTTGCTTTGAAAATTGCTACTGATGCTTAATTGTATTGTTCTTTTACAACATTTAAAAGTAATACTTAAAAATAGTAAGAAAATGAAATGCAGGACTTTCAAGTCTTTTACAKGTGCTCTTGTATATGAAGGCTAGTAAAATATGCTCATGTGTAAAAACATTGCTGTGGTAAATGTATTTTTACAAAAAGCTTAGATATAATGCAGGCTGYGTTAATGTGGTAGAAGAAACTACTCACATAGATGTATTGTGCTGTTAGTCAGTGAAATATGTTAATTCAAGTAGCTGGCRTTGTTCCGCATATAATAATTGTGGAAATTATGTATTTTTTAATGTTGCATATGCACATAATAGGGGGACTGACATTGAGTCTATCATGCAGAGGTGTCTGAAGACAGAGGTGCATATGTACATACTTGTGCGTTAGAGGATACTGAAAAYTTAGGTGTGGGTTAGGTGGGCCTGTGACAGGCATCGATCAGCAGTTTTGTTGGCATTGAGTTCATMTCTTCAAAGACATTGTTTTGTAAGAGTATTAATTTCAGATGCATGTGCACCTTGTGACTTCAGTTATGTTTTGGGGATGATGGGATCATGTGTTCATACACTATCAATAAAAGTATTAAAATTAGGTAAGAAACATACAGTAAACTATATAAGCTATATAAAACTCATGTTAATATTCTTTACCTCTGTAACAGTTACGGTATGTCTATATACGTGCAGTGTGAGGTAGCGGTATGAGAAGCAACATAACTGTATTCAAGCAACATTTGGCCATGCTGATTAATCCTGCTGATAAGCAAGATAAAATTAATACAGGCAAGGCATGGAATAAGTAATTGTCATACTTGAACTAGATCATCAGATCTAACTCGYGAATTTTTATTCAGAACTGCCCTATCAAGTATAGACTTGCTGTCAATTTATCCTTATCTGGACATTATTGGCTAGTTAGAGAGGAATCTCTTCTAGGGCAGTTGTACTTTTGCTAGGGAGGGTATCGGGCCACACATACCCTAGAACATTGTAATTTTATAATTGCTGTCCCCTCTCCTTGCTCCTTTTGCTAATACAGAGGTAAGGCTAAGATTTTTCCTTCCAGATCAGACATACAGTTTCTTATAGCATGGTACTGTGGGTGGTTTGTAACAGTGATGGATATGCAGATTGTATGTAGGATCTGCATTTATGTAAGCCAGCACACATGTAGAGATCAGCTTTTATATTTGCACATGCATATACAAGAACATCGCTTGGCACCGAGTGCTTTTAARGGAAGGTATTTATATTGTGTACTGAATTGCTTGCTATGCGTCCTGTATGTGTTGCAGGTGTCATTAATGTCAGTTGGTGCTGATCTCTCTCAGTTTGTACTGTGTTCATTAAAGTTTCTGTGAATTATTGGGTGGGATGGCTAAATCAGTCAGTTTTCTGTGTTCTGTATCAGTTTGTGAGTCTGTGTCAGTTATTGAGATACTGTGCCGAGGAAAGCTGGTATCTCACACCACACACGCTGCAGAAATCACACTCTGCAGTTGATACCTCCTTATGTTACCTCTGTGCAAGCCGGGGCTGAGTATGCGTGCCACTGTTACGCTGGCGGAGCAGCGTGCGATGGCTGCAACAGGAATYGGGGAAGTTGTGCAAAAGACGTCGCTCGGTGTCACGCAGGCCTCGTCAGAGCAGGGGCAGGACCTCTGGGGAACGAACCCCTTCAGTGCTAGCATGGAGGCACACCGCCCTCACGTCCCTCTCTCACCTCAGCGCACTCATGGCTGGATGAGGCTCCTGTCACGACAGAGGTGGGGGCAGCCCCACACTCACCCTTTGGCTGGAGGAGGCTCCTGTCACGACAGAGGTGGGGGCAGCCCCACACTCACCCTTTGGCTGGATGAGGCTCCTGTCACGACAGAACTGAGGGCAGCCCCCACAGGCAGGCTGACATTCCTGTCACGACACGCGCCGGAGCAGCTCCGCGCCAACCCCCTGCGCTGAGGTGCCTATCGCGACAGCGCGCWCTCCGGGCAGCGGGCAGTTCCCCTCAGCCGGCGCGCGCTGCCGCCAGGGCAGCCCCGCTCCCCCTCAGCCACCAAGCGCGGGTTGAGACCGGGACAGAGGGCGGCCGCGGCGGTTCACGCCGGGGCAGGGGGGCGGGAAACCGGCCACCCCACCTGCGGGCCTCTCCCACGGCGGAGCGGAAGCGCTCCCGCCRCCGCATGAGGCCTGCATCACCCGCCTCCGCCTCCTCCTCCTCCGAGCCGGGGGCGGGCGAGCGGCCGCGCTGCGCAGGGCCGCGCCAGGCGCCGCTGCCGCCGCCTCAGCGCTGCGGGCGGGACCGCGCCTTCCCCCCGCCCCGCGCCGCGCGTCCCGCCAATGAGCGGCGTCCACATGCCGCGGCGGCGAGAGGGGCCCGGGCGGCCCAGCTCCCATAAGTTACATTAGAGCAGCCGCCGCCGGTGCGCGACCGGAGCGAGCGGGAGCCAGCGGCGAGGCCGGGTGCAGGGGGCGGGCGGGCGAGCCCAAGCCGTGACGGCGACAGCGGCCTGGGCCGGCGAGGGGAGGATCGGGCTACTAGAGGAGGGGGGGCGATTCCGACCCTTCCCGGCGGAGGCGAGGCGGGCAGCGGAGCAACTGCGCCTTTTTCTCCTTCCCCCCCACCTCTGGAGCCGAGCGGGGTGAGGCGTGCCGTTATCGCCCTCCGCGGGGGCGGCTCGGAGCCTGGTGAGGCGAAAGGAGAGGCCGCTCGGCCACCTGGACGCGGCCCATCCCCGCGCAGGCACCCGCCGAGCCCCCCCCCGCACGCCTTCCCGCGCCCCTGAGGCGACAGCGGCTCCGGGGGCCCGCGCCTCTCTCCTCCCTCTCGTCAGCCGCCCGCCCGGGGCAGGGGTGCGCCTGAAGCCCCGCTCATCCCCGCCGGAGAGGCGGCTCGGCTCCCTCGGAGGGCGTGTGGGGTGGTAGGGGGGCGGGGGCTTTTTTCTCGGCGGCTTTCCCGTCTTTTTTTCTTTTTCCATTTTTTTAAAATTTTTTTTTTTTTTTTCTCCGCCTTCTGCCTCCTTCGGAAAGTGAGGCGCTGAGGTGGGCTCGGGGACTCCTCTCTCTTGCGGGAGGGGGTCTATGGTGATAGCACGGGGGCGGTGGGGGAGAGAGCGAGGGGCTGAGGAGGGGGCTCACTGCCGCGCCCGCCGCCGCTGAGGAGGAGGAGGAAGAGGCGAGGCACCATTTGCTACTCCCTGCCCCAGCCATGGAGAACGCGCACACAAAGACTGTGGAGGAAGTTCTGGCTTATTTCGGCGTCAACGAAAGCACCGGGCTCAGCTTGGAGCAAGTCAAGAAGCTGAAGGAGAAATGGGGCTCCAACGGTAGGTGAAGCGACCCCACGCCGCCCGCCTCCCTCCGCCGCGGGGATGCTGTCGCTGGCACTCGTCGTCTACCCCCCACCCCGCTCCCTCTTCCACCCCTTTCTCTTTTTCGCTCATTCTTCTCTGGGTCCTGTTTTCAAGGCCTAACGTGTGTGTATTTGCAAAGCCGGCATCTCTTACAGGACCCGGAATAGGAGCGAGGGAGAGAAGATGGCTGACTTGAACTCCACCTCGTGGGTTTCTTTCATACCCCAAGCTCACAGGGCTGCTTTGGGAAGGAGGATGTCACCTCCGTTTCCTTTCACCTTAACGGTGGGAAATCTTCCATTCTGAAATGAAGCGCTGTGGGTTTGTTTGGTTGGGKTTTTTTTGTCCGTCTTGACCTTCATTTTTCCCTGCTTTTTATTGCCTTTCTGTCCCTTATTTTACATTCTTCTTTCGAGTCGRGGTACAGAATTCAGCCGATAAGGTGTTTCTTTTTTTTAATCCTTATTGCTTGGCCTTCCTAGTCCCTTTTGAACTCCCATGCCGTTGTGTAAAAATGAAAAGCTATGAGAAGATCATACAGTGGGTTGKKTTTTTTTTAGCTTTAACACTGCTTTTGTGCCTCTTGAATTACTAAATCTAGTTGCAGGGAAATAAAAGGCAGAGCAGAAATAAGAAAATAGCCTTAAAATGGAGGAAAGAGCTTGGAATATTTTGAACCAAGTTTGGTGGTTTGGGGTTTTTTAAGTGAATATGGAGGAAAACCTTTGTCGGAAAGCTTTTGAAAAGCATTTTGAGCCTTTGACCCTTTGTGTGCAGCAACAGCAGAAGTCCCACAGCTGGCTGGAGTGATGACTTGGCTGAATTATAACCCGTAGCACATTCCGGGTAACCTGTATGTATCTTAAAATGCAAAACTATCGGGCCTGTTCAGATGCTCTAATGAAAAGAGCCACCTTAATGGGGCTTTCAGTATGTCTGTCAAATCCAACCCGGTTGAGTGTGCAATTCAGGAGCGATATCTAATGTGTTTTTTCAATGATTTCTTTTCTTTGACATGCTTCCTGGAAAAATCTTCCACTGACAGAGTTACCAGCTGAGGAAGGTAAGCATGTTCATGAAATCTTCTGCTAATTCTTGTTGATAATTCATCATTTTTTTAATGTACATAACTAAATGGCTTTGTTACATATTGCAGGAAAAACCTTACTCGAGCTTGTGATTGAACAATTTGAAGACTTACTAGTTAGAATTTTGTTGCTGGCAGCTTGCATATCTTTTGTAAGTATGATTTATTTTTTTTTTATTTCGTAGGCTTCTGTATTGCAGAATGACAGATGTTCCAATGTATAGGAACTGTACATACTGAAGTTATTCTCTTTATCAAAAGGTRGAAGTGTAAGATGTGAAGTAAATTGCTATCTCTTAAATTAGTTGCCTTGTGAAGAGGTTTCTGTATGCTAGACAACAAAATTTCAGGGAATCTTTCATTGCATGAGTCATAAGTACGTAAYTACACTAGACAGGTATTTTAAAAAGTGCATCTCATTCAACCTAGTTTGCTTATTTGAGGTGGGATTTCCCAATGCTTTTGTTGGCTTTGAAAGCTGACCTTGAGTAAGTAAGTGTTTAACTGGACATTCTTCTTGCCTTTGAGTTAATCGTTATCAAGCGCAATGTATAATCATTGGAAGACATTTTTGGATGCAATGCAGACTGTAAATAGAATTTACATGGCGAATATTCCAGTTGCCTTCCCTTCCTGATAATAGCAAGGTGACAGTTGTTGCATTTGACAGTGACAAGAATGATGACGGCTGTGATGGCACCATTGTTGACCAAATTTGGTAACTGACCTTTGGATAGTCTAGTCATTAAATGGACATCTTGCTTTGCATACAGGATTAGAAGAATAAGAGCACTTTTAACTTTTTTTTTTTTAAAAGCATGTTTAGGTAATCTCTTTACATAATGTGTAAAGGGTATGTGTTTGCTGGAAAAACTGGAAAACTGAGCAAAGGCTAAGTATAGAAGGAAGATGAAGGCTGTRTGTCTTGGAGCTGGACAACAGAAACAAAAGTGTTCAGAATATTAAATTGTCTAGGTAGGAGTAAAAGTTTGTAGTAGACTTTGCCCTGGAGTTGTAATTAACTACTTTAAAAAAAAAAAAAAATGCAGCTCTTGGGGGGAGTGGAAATTGTGGTGACTCTTTAGCTAAGGGCAAGCTAATTAGGATGGGCAAAGGAGAATGTACTCTGAAGCTGTTCTGTTTGATGGGGGAAGGGTTGGCCTGTTGTGGCTGCTGCAGTATGTGCTGTGTTGCTGATCCTCCASCAAGGGAGGCTTCAGCTATCCCCACACTGACACCTTTCAAAGTGCTTTGGGTTTTGGTATGCATATACCATTACCAGCTGAGGAATGATTGGTGGCATTGATCTTGACCATGGAGATAAATGTGCCTTACTCACTCTTCTCTGGGGAGGAAATCAGGCTGGCTATAGAAAACTGAATAAACAGGTCATTCAAAAGCTTTTTTTCCCTCTTCTTTCGCACTTTCCCCTCCCAGAGGGTGAATAGGGGATGTATTTTTGTTCCTGAAAAGTCAGGAATGTTTCATCTCATGAGATAAATGACAGTACAGAAGTTTGTTAGCATTTCATGCCAAGGTACTTGGTTATAATAAAAACAAATAGTGTAAGTGAAAAATCAAATTCACCAAGCTTTTAAGCTTTCATTGCTGAATCTGAGTAAGTATGATACCAGACTGACAGAGGTCATATAACATACACTGCCAAGCCCTCTTTGAAAACTTGATTAGTAACTGGGTTCAGTTTCTTTTTTCRGTATGCTTAATTTTCCTATCTAATTAAGAGGAGACTGTAGTCTAATGGAGTGTGGGATAGATCTGGGTTCTCCGCTTCTGTGCAACTGGCATGGTATATGACCTTGGGCTACTGCTCTGCCTTTTCTGTCTCTTGTTTAAGAGTTGCGGATACCCACTATAAACTGATGTTAGTAGTAAAGATTTTCTCTTTTTGATGAAATGTGAAAGAAAAAACTAGATATATTACRATTTCGGTACTTTAAAAGCACTTCCCCTTTGTGTTTGTTTCTTGCCTTTTCCATGCTCTGAAGGTGATCATCTGTTGTCTGTTTTTCTTAGGTTTTAACACTTTTTCTTGATGAAAGCATATTATAGACTTCTGTAGTAGCTGTAAAGAACTGTTGAGTATGTTGATATAAAGACTGTATTGCTGCAAAAATTGGATGTAATTAACATCACCTAAATTTTGGTGTTCCTGAAAATGTTTGAATAGAGTACGTAGCTATGTTAGGCTTGCGGACAGTAATTGTTCCATGAGAACACTTGAAAATATTACATTAAAAACTGGAATTATACGTAATGCTGAGATTACAATTTATGCTAAGTCATTCTTCCGATAGAACAACTTAATGCTAGAGCTTAACTTCAGTGTGTTTGTAATGCTATCTTTTACAAGCCTTAGAAATTCAGTTTTTCCATTTGCACTGTTGCAAGGCATGCAAAACTCCYGTACCTTAGAGATCTTGAAATGGATAATTAGACTTAAAATGGAGTCAGTTAAATTTGCGTTGGTTTTAGATGTTGAGTAATACTGTTGAGAGCTGCTCTTTAATGAATCAAGACTTCCGGCTTTCCTGGGGGCAGTGTCAGATCCCACAGAATCATACTGTGGAACTTAGTGTTCACTAAGTGCTGATTCTCACTTCCGTGACTGCTTTTTACGATGGTTTGTTTGATAGACTGTAAACTGTAGCACTTGAGTAGAAAGTAGGACATTGTATAGCATACCAACAGGAGTAAGGTTGGATAATGGCTCCTGTTTGAAATAACTTTCGACTGAACWCTTCAAGGCCTGGTCTATGTCCCAAAGGGAGTTTTCAAGAAGATGCTCAAATAAGTAGTTTCCTTTGAATGACAAGGGATGGGAGAAGGTGGCTTACCAAGGACTTAAGAAGAAATGACCCCAAAAGCCCCTAAGTCTTTTGAGTTATTAGTGTTAGAATTGGGCATGAATATATAGCACTGACATAATTTTTTTAAAGGGTTTTTTTTTTTTTAGTGTGTCACTGAAAACTTATTCTAATTTGAATGGGGTTTTTCTGATGATCAAATAGTGTATGTACTCTGTGCTAGTGGCAGCAGATGTGTGTGTGCTTTTCAGGAAAGGCATAGGTGCTGTTAGGGCAGGGAATGTAGCACTGTTCTTTACCAGCTGTACATCATCAATTTAAAAAAAAATATTGAAGATTCAGGTATGAGAGAGGATCTCGAGGTATATAGGTTATTGTTTTGTGCCGTGGAAGCTTTTCTGGTAATTGTGTTGTGATCATAAGTCATATTACATTCTTACTATTATGACTGACTGCACAGAAACAGTCATCATTAACATTGAGACCTGCATCAGATTTTTGTGCAGAAACATCCCCTCTTACATACAATATAAACTTCTGTGTTCAAAGTGCCTTTTGTGTCCTCTACTCCCACACCCCCTGTCAGGTATGTGTCAGTAAAATAAATCAGACTAACAGCTGAATCTGTGTCACCCTGGCTGATTGTAGGGGTCATATGCTGCCTGTTTGTTGGCTGTGAGATACTATGTCCTACATTCCAAGTCAGAACTGCTGTTACAGATGCGCCTAGTTAGTAACAGCTTAAACTCTTACACTGTTGTTTCTTCAGTATTTTTTATTGGCCTTAAGTATGGCTTTTGCAGAGAAACAATATAAGTAATTTCTGATGGTGAGTAAATGGATCTACGTGTAGGCTTGGACCTTGTCTTGGTGTTGTGTCAAATCTGTGATGCCTATGCAGAAATAAACCTGTAGAGTGTATCTCAGCAGTTCAAGGGCCTTCATAGCCTGACTTTCTAGGTGCAAGTAAGAGGATGTTTAATTTTCCATGAGCTATGGCTTTTAATTCTTGCTGCTTCTGGAGCATGTACTCAAATCTACAGTATTTACATAAAAGAACAGGTTTGTTTGCCATGTAAATGACTTTGACAAGTTGCAAGATGTTATCTGTGTATCTGATGTAGAATAATTTTTTGGTAAAGTGTATATGCTTTAAACAGTGATGTATGCTTAACCATGCAGTTTTATCTTTGCATCACACTTATAGTGAATTTTCTTCTACAAGATGCAACATAGACTATAAACTCTACCAAAAACTTAAGTATTGAAAAGATGGTTAAATACAGCATCCTAAGAGCATTCCTCTTTTTTCTTTTCTTTTTTTTTTCTTTATTCCCTCCCCATTATTTCTTTGATTCCTAAGATGACTTAGAAGTTAATGTTCTGGGAATGCTTTCTACTAGCGGATATCCATGTTTAGATTAAAACAATATATTGTGATTTAGTCCAGAGATTATTATAGCCTGTAAGTTAGCATGAGTACAGCCTAATCTGTGTTAAAAGGTGAGCAAAACTACTTTTGGAGTAAGTAAGATGTGCCAGTAAAAATGTTGCAGGCTTTGCCCTGAAATCACCCCAAAAGCTACCTGTTAAGTTCAGTAGCAGTGAGTATGTGGCACAAGATAAGGATTGCTGTAGTACATTACACTGGCATGCTTTTAGCTAAACTCAGATTACTCAATAGCACCCGAGATGCCAGCTGATGGTTAGGGGTGAATAAACTGTGAGAAGCAATTGTGATTCCATTTTACTTTGTAGAAATTAAACTGTGGGTGCTATCTATCTGTATTTTTTTCCTTATTGCTACACTAATCACAGGAATGTGTTTATTTTCAGAARTATGGACTAGCATGTCTGATGGGTGTTTACAATCTGCTAACTCAGTAAAATTCTTAATTTTGTACTTACATTTGTGGTCAAGATCCTACCCCTCCTCCCTCCCTCCTTGGTTAGCAAATAAAAAAAAAATCTCTACTGAATAATGGAGCTAAAATTGGGAGGTTTTTCTTTCGTATTCCCTGGTGTTCAGTATAACTGGCATAGAACAAGTAGCAGGACTACTAAAATAGTTTGCATCTACTTAATTTTAGGCTAATYTGTATTGAAAAGAAAAATCACTAAAGGACAGTTTTCTGAGCAGTAGTTAGTACACTGTCCAAAATACACTAAATCTTAATTCACAGTATCCTGTGAGAAGAAAGCTGTCTTAAAAGCAGTCCATAGTTTTACATGACCTGTTTTAATTAGTCCAGGGCGTCTTTTTGTTAGGGTAAGATCTTACTCTCCCAGCTTGCTTCTAAGTTTCCATTGTCAAAATGAAAAACAAACAAAAAACCTTGTTAGGTTGCTGACAACAAACTGTTTGCTTTTCCTCTGTTAGTGGTAAGTGGGTGCAGCCTGCTGCGCAACAGAATTCTATCTTGAAAAGTCCATTATTTACTCTAATTCTGGTTTTGTTATTTAATGATAAATAGTCAGGTGAGACAACTTGCCTCCATAATTTATCTTACAATACAGAGATACTGAACTTGTAGAAATTCATAAAGCTGTAGGGACAGTTCTGTTCTTCTAGCTGTTTTCATCAGTAGTCACTTCATTGCTGGCTGACTTCTGCATTGTACCTCTACCCCCTTTTTACAAATAACCATGAAAACAAAGTGYTGTTTGCCTATCATTGTATATTTTTTTGGCTTAGTGTCCTGCAGGCTCCACCCCGTTAGGCTTTGATTAAAGTAGACTTCTGCAAGCCATTGCTCTAGCAGTCCTAAAGCAAATATGCTGAATAAAAGTTGTCCTTTAAGCTGTTTACGTCAGCTGTTGATACGGGACTTTTATGTCTTGCTATAAATTTCCCTTAATTTTCAGACTTGCAATTATCTTACTCTTTTTCCTACTCTTTTAAGTTGGTTAAATACATGGTAACTCTACTGAATGACCATACTGCCTGAACAGTACATTGGAGATCAATGACCTGGAAATTAAGCTGTTCTACATGTGAGTCTTAAAGTGATTAGGGCTGAAATATGGTGCGGCCCTTCTGAGTAGCGGTCARCTAAAAGGTCTGTCATTGTAAACCTCTCCAGGGTCTTAAAATTATGCTAGTGGAAGCTTTTTGATAAGGACTCATTGCCTTGGACAAGAACTGCTTAGTGTCTACCAGGCTTTGGCATATAATCTGTTGTTACTAGAAACGCTTAGTTAAATACTTGTATTCCTTGTTCTACTTTCTCTTTGGTTTTTACTGTGGTTTTGTTTTTACTTCAGGCTACTATCAAATAATAAACCTGATCTGTTAGAGCAGTATGTGTTATGTATCACAAGTGTCCTAAATGGAGTGTTAATATAGCTGTAGTCTGCTATAACAAAACTAAGAAGTCACAATGTATTTKGTTATTTATATGTCTATAAAACGTTCTAGAACTAGGGCTTAGATCGTTCCAATGTTAGTAATTGTGTGGAAACTTTTTTGTGTTGCTGGCTTCCAGGATTAACTAGATACTTCATTTTAATCTGGTCACAGATTGATAATTTTGCCAAAAAAAACAACAGTGAAAATCTRAAACATCAGATCTGTACTGTCAGGATCTCCAATCTGAGTTCATCTGCTCTTTTTGAAATAATGGCTTATTGAAAGAAAAGATCCCTTGAAAACTTAATTTTGGTTATCCTTGACATACTTGGATCTTGCTCTTCTTGTAGCTACTTTCCTTACCTCTTAAAGTTGCAAGCTTTCTCAATGTTATTTTACAACACACATGGTCTTCAGTCTGAAAAGATTATGGTTTAGCATTGTGTAAAGCAGATGTTTTATTCCAGTTAACCTTGTAGGTGCCTGCTCTCTTCAGAACATCACAAAATAATCGAATTTATTTGCTGCTTTGGAAGCAAAATGGGCTCTACAGAATTCCAATAAAGATAGGGGGGGAAGAAACAGATACTAAGCAGCTTTTGTGATGGCAGTGTGTGACCTTGTATACGCTAAGAAAATTGGAAATGTACCATCAGTCATTTCTGTAGCTYCACTGGAGGCAGCAGTGCTGGTACAGAGTAGAAGCTGTCCATGGTGTAAGGGGTAATGCGKGGAGTGAAGATCACAATGCCAACTGTATGACTGCTCTAGCAGGTCAAATGGCAGAAGTTGTTACTGGGAATTGGAGATTAGTGGTGTGGGAGGAGGGAAGAAATGCTGAGATRTAGAGAGCATAAGAGGTCCTAACTAAATCTCTTCTCCAGAGGGATCAAAAGGTTGGGTTGCCAGTTGGAATGTTTCAGTCTTCTTAATCATAACCTGGATCTTATAAATTTATCCTTTTGTAATAATATTTGTTGTTGCATTGAATTTGCTTGACAGTCTGTTTTCTGCTTGAGGCTTTCATGCTGCTGCTCCTTCCTTTTAACATCCTGGAGTGTTTCAGAATTGAGCAATAGCTCTGAGCAGCGTGTTGGTGGAATTATGGCCCTTGCTTTAGTAACGGTTTGCTCGCTGCAGTCTTGTAGTGATTCAGAGTGCTGTTGCCTGACTACCAGCCCTAATTATCTCAATACGTTTTCCTATTTACTGTCACTTTCCAGGCTTCCTGTTGCTCAACATGTTGACGAAAAAGTTCTTCCTCTCTGGTCATGTTAGCTTGACTTTTCTTCAGTAACTACAGAACTCTGCAGAGACCCTGACATATACCCATTCAAGTCAAGTGAATGGCAGAAGCCTAAAACTAGAGTGTAATTCTAAAGCACGTGAATTAAAATAAAATCTATGTGGAGCCTTTTGTGCAAGTCCTCAGGTTGCTTTACTTATAAAAATCCAGTTTTAATTTGAGTTTTATCAGCTACTCAGCTCAGAATTCAACTTCACATGTAACTACACAATTCACTTAGATGCTTCAATAGGACACTACTTATATTTAAATAAGTAGATGCTTATTTTTCATATCTACTTACTGAAAACTTGTAAAGCTGTTTTCATTTGTGTGTCTAAGTTATTGGTAAAGAACAATTAACTTAGTTAAAATTCGGATTCTGGCAAAGTTTTAGTGTTCTAAGTAGTCAAACTAATAGGTCTGCATCCTGTTTTACACAGTAATGAAAAATTTTTTGAAACCTTTCACTGCCATAGCTGTTGTCACAACTTCTGCTTTCATTTGTGAAGCAAAAATAGCAATATGTTTCCCAAATAAATAGCTTGCCCCTTTAAAAGAAGAGCAGCCTTGGAAATGAACTTTGTACTACTTTAGTAAAGATTCTTTTTCTCCTTTTCCATTGCATATTGCCAACTCACTCAGGAACTACAAAACTATACCTTGGAAGATTGAGGGGTTTCAAAAATTGCTCAAGTCTAAGCAGTTGAACATCAAGCTGAAATTTACTGGGTCTTAAGTTTGCAAGGTGTCTGTGAAAATCAGTAATTTAAATCATTGTGTTTCTCTTACAGGTCCTGGCCTGGTTTGAAGAAGGTGAAGAAACAATCACAGCATTTGTAGAGCCTTTTGTAATCTTGCTTATATTAGTAGCCAATGCAATTGTGGGAGTGTGGCAGGTATGCAGATATTTTTACAACATCAAATCACAAATGTTTTGATTTTTTTTTTTTTTTTTTTGTTTAAGAGGAAAGACTGCACAGTGTAGTGTCAGGTGCTTCATACAATGCAAGTAATATGTGTTGCTAACTTCAGATTCCTGAGAGTCAACATACCATAAAACTTTTGGACAGAAAGTGTTGACTTAAAGGTAAAATGAAAGCTTCAGAAGTACTGCCAAAAAGGCGAAGTGCCCATCAGTGTGTTTGGCCACACACTGGTGAACACATGAACTAGGCAGTCCAGAGTGAAGGCCTGAATTCAGGAAATAAATCAAATCTTGCAAAGCTAAGAAACAAACAATTGGATCGGCTTGCAAAAAAAGGGTTTTTGTCCCAGCTAAGGAACAAAGGGTGGAACACTTGTAATCTTGTTTCTTGTCTGTTTCCTCTTGAGACAAATGCTATGTTTTAGTACATTTATTAATACATTCAATACAGTATTAATTCTTCCTATTCAATTACTATGGTACCTATTAAGTGTACAGATAAAAGGCATGTCTGTCAAAAGGCAGAAGTTTCTTCTGAAAACAACATCTAAATACCATGAAATTTTTCCTGCATTGTCAGCTGTGAGATTAATTAGATGGCTTTTTATAAATCGTATTGGCAGTAACATATTCTAACAGTTCTTGAGTTGCCAAAACAAAACTGTTCATATAACTTTAGTTTACTAATTTGATCACTTCAGACAGAGCATGTTTTATTAGAATTGTTTTTCTGCAGATAAAAAGTATTCTAGGATTTTTAGGGTAACTTAAGTTCTTTGTAAGGATGTTTATGGTGGTGTGTTTGTTTTTTTTAAAGGGGTGGTGTTAATGTGACACAATTACTTGCTGTCTTACCAAGTTAGGTTTTGTGCTTTAAAAAAAMCAAAAAACAACAACCCAAAACTGTCCAAAATAACAACAAAAATTACAGGAGGAGCCCTATTAACAAGTTAAAGCATGTTAGAGAGGAGCCTACACACTGGAAGCCACCRGAATTGGTATTGAGTGGCATTGCTGCACATTCCTGTGCTCTGCTTTGTGCTTGCACAAGTAAGCTGGTTGAAGACTAACCCTCAAAAAATTCAATTTTTAGCACTATCCACCTTGCTGTGCAGCTGCTAGAGCTGGTATGGAGGGAAGAGGTAATGTCGATCAAGGGATGATAGCATTGCCCCCTTAAATGTCATTTTCTGTTCAAATCTTCATAAAGCAATTGTGCAAGAATTAATCTTTAACTTGAAACTTTGAGTTAGAATTCTGCATGTAGTCACTGTAAGGATGAAATGTAAAGCTATCTGTATAGTTYGGGGATTTTCTTGTGTAGTTGTATATCCTGTTGTAGGAAATAACCAGATTTTTTTCGGACATGACAGTGTGCAAAGAATACCTATATCTCTCTTGCTCTCTCCATGCAGTGAACTTAATTGTGAAATAGAATTGCTGTACAGATTAAATGACTCACTCCCTTGTTTTAATGGACATGGAAAATAAGTCACAGTGCATAGTCTCCACCCATAAACGTACCTGTTTCTACAGGTACTAGATGTGAGCAACTGAGTCGTTGCCTTAACTCTCCCCTCCTCAACCTTTCTTCTCATGTGCCCTTTTCCCAAAGTGCCATCTGCTACTACTTCAGTGGTTGACGAGATAGTCTAACTACTGTAACGTCAAGCAAACTGGGAACAAAAAGATAGAGCCTAACACAGTGAGATGGCTGTCCTAGCTGAATCTTGTTTAATTCTTTATTTCTCCTTTTTGAAGGAAAAGTTTCTTTTAACTAACTTCCCATTTGTGGGACTTTCTTTTGTACGTTTGACGTTTTGCCTAATGTTAACTCTTAGTTAATCCACAGAAAAGCAATATCAGCATTATTGTGCTGAGGAGCAGAATTAATTTACCTGGTGGAATATGAGGCTGGTATTAATTACAGCTTTATAGGTCTGCACTGGTATCTCTGCACTGCCTGGCACTGAGCTGTGCCATATAAACATTGGTCCTTCAAGGTAGTTTTGGTAATGCTGGTTTTCAGCTGCATTGTTATGTGGAAGAAGTACCTAATACCTCAGCCTCTGAATTTCTGAAGATTAGGTTTCTGCTTTGACACATGCAGGAGGAAGTTTTTATTATCTGGAAAGGCTGGTATATATTTGAAGCACAGACATTCTAAAAACTATGTGCACCCTTACCATTATCTATAATCATCAGGACTATATGACGTTTATACTTGTCAATGGCCTGGAAAATGGAAAATAAGTTACTTTTCAGAGAGCTAGAGAAGAAGTACTGATAAGCTGTTGGTTTCTCATGTTATCCTTTATCTAGGTGGCATCACGATGTTGATCTCAATCTGGTAGTGCTTAGCTGAGAGAACTGCACTTAAATAGGAAAGCTATTGTGCTAGTGYTAGTGGAAATAAAAAGGTTGTCATGTGTGGGGATTCATCTTAAGTTTGTAAACGATTAAGAGGCTCTGGCGAAGTTTCTARTCTGTTTGATTTCTATCAGTAAGTGAAATTCTGTAGTGCAAGTCCACTCCAGTCTGAGTCAGCTGCTCCAGCTGGTAAGGTACAGCTGAGACGAGACTATATCCATGAGTCTTAATTCTGCTTGGTGCTTTTTTTATGTCAAAAAGCATCCATATGTTACACAGAACTCTGTGTGGCCTCCCTGTGACAAGACACAGTGGATTTTCTTGATGGGAAATGCTGCAGGGTTTGAGTAAAAACTTGTAGGTTCTAAATGCCCACTACTATCTGAATTATGCTGTAATGATTTCCAGTCATCAACCTCGTAAGGGGAGGGGGCACATAATTTTCTGTGTTAATAAATGTAGCTGAGCTGAGTCAGTAGTATTCATATATAATGCATTTGAAAAATCAGATCTGACATACGTATTTTTCCTTGAGGGCTTTTAAAATTACATTTTTGCTCTTTTAGGAAAGAAATGCTGAAAATGCTATTGAAGCTCTTAAAGAATATGAACCAGAAATGGGCAAAGTATATCGACAAGACCGAAAAAGTGTACAGAGGATTAAAGCAAGAGACATTGTCCCAGGTGATATTGTAGAAGTGGCAGGTAAGACTCATTTATGTAGTACATACATGTATTAGCATATTATTGTAAAATTGTTGAGGGGACCTTGTCTTAATGATTTGAGGCCCTGGGGAGAGTTTTCAAAGATGCCTAAGTATGTGCTTCACTTACGAACAATCTTGCTTCTGTTCATCTGTAATTACCTTAAATGTGCATTTGCACTGAGGGGATTGTTTTTCAAATTGCCACTTAGTTTAATTGGTAGGTCTAAAAGCAAAGCATCTTAATTGGAGTACAGGTTTTAACACTTGTCACRACTCTAAAATTTTACTTTCTAAGGTCTGGTTTCAGTGTCTGAACTTGTCTGTTCTCTGTCACAAAATACTCTTTTCCTTGCTTCTAAATGTGTTCAGTTTCCTTAGGTTCTGGAATGCAGAGATTTTTTTTTTTTTGGTCACGCTCTGTTCTTTAAGGAAAGATAATTTCATCTGAAATTTTTTTCCAACTCTTACACTTGTAGTAGCAGTGCCTTTCAAGTTCTCTTCACAAATGTCTTCATCTGTCCTCTCARCTAGTATGACTAGCATCTGACATAATTTTCTAATCTTTCATAACTCTTTATTGCTTCTTTTGCCTATTGCTGTATTGGAGACTGCAAATAGAGAGATACTTACACAAAGTAGAGCTTCCTATTTCTCCAGTGTAAGCATTTGAAGTACCAGTCTTAAAAGACTGGACTCTTGCATCAAGCTTTCTAATAACTTAGATTTGCCCGAAAAGGTGTATCTTTATTTGGAAGGAGTGCAAAAATAGAAGTATCACATACTTATAGCTAAAACACCTTCATTTTGGTGATAAYGCCATACCAATAACTTCTTCTCTAAACTGGGCTTGTCGGTGACTTTAATGCTTCCTATTCCTTCCCGCATAAAACCAGGTGGTGGTTGTTAAGTGTCAGGAGTGATTGCATACTGATATTTTGTAGGTCATTATCAGCTGTTAACTGAGTGATTGTTCCTTTGGGAACAATTTAGGGTGTACATCAAACTTTCTTTCCACTAGTGTCACTTTGCTTTTAGAGGTGGTAGCTGTCTCAAGAGGAGATAAATATATACCCTTAAATTTGACTATCCTCCTATTTTAATTAGCAGGCAGAGAGAGTATGCGCTGAAAATGAAGTTGGTGTTGGCTGTCTGCCCAGCTTTCATTCCTTGAGAAACTTYTAACATTTGCTGAGCCTTGTCTCAAGCCTCCGTTTTGTGCATAGGATGATTCAGCTACAGCAGCCCTGGCTAGGGTAATTCAGAGTGTGAATCTCATGAAGGCTGAAGCTAGTTTCCTCTTAGCATCTGTTGGTGAAGAACAAGTACAAATRCGAAGTGCTGATAGCTGAAATAAAGGGTGAATGATGATACCTTGTCACTTACTCYGCTGTCTTGACTCACTTTTACTGCATTGTACAGTCAAATCCGTGAGTTCTGCGATGAGATTTTGTTTTAGCAGCTGACGTTTTCTGTGTCCTTTTGAAGCAAACAGAACTGTATAAATTACAGATTCTGCAGTAGAGTCTAGTCCAAATCTTTATCCTGTTTTTAAATGTCAGCAATAGAATGATAGTTTTGGAAGCAGTTTATATCATGGGAGTACATTGGGGTTGTGTTTTTTGGTACTTTAAATTGATAGAATTTGCAATTGGTAGAATTGCAAGTTGATGACTATGTATTTTGTACTGGTTTGGGGTATCTCACTAAGGAAAAATGCTGGATTTTGCTGCTCCTGCCAGGTGTCTAGAGCACAGAAAATTTTCTGCTGGATTCTTTGCTATTTTGGAAGAGGCTGCATTTTCATCTTACAAATGTAGCTTTGTCTTTTTCTGTATATGAAACACCTGGGGGATGTGTGGGCTTTTGCTTACCTTGCTGTATATTGTCAGTACCAATAAAATCAATTGCTTGTGCCATCTCTTTAAAAGGCCTATGTCTGAAGGAGAGAAATGAATTGGAAATAAACTGCTGACTAGCATACCTGTAACACTGGGCTGTCTTTAACAAACATAGTATCCTGTTTTTCATAAGGTTACTATTACATTATTTTAAAAACTGCTTGTAGAACAGTGTCTGATAGTCCARTGTGTAGAACTGATTATTTTTTTTCAAAAGGACAAACTTAAAACCTAGYATGCTCATGTAGAGAAACAAAAATTGTCCAACTTTTATGACTATCCTTTAAGATAGGTGGTCTAGCTTGTTGACTGACTGTAGAAGCTCCTGCTGGTTAAAATACTTGCTTAAACTGGTGGGTCAAACAGTCCCAAGCTAGTTTTAAGCACTCGTCATATTTTTCTTATATTGGCAAATAYAATCAGCTACAGCTTCAAGTGAAGGTAACTAAGTGTAAGTCATGTGGATGTTTAATACAGAAATAAGTGCTTCAGTGTAATATGAAGTCTGATACTGAAACAATAAATTCTAACTTGTAGATAGACAATGATGAAATTTTAATTGTAATCAAATTCAGAAAAGCTACCAAGCAAGTAGAGAAGAGCAATATGCTATGTACCACGTTAGTGTCAAGACCTGGAGGTGAGAGAGACTGTGTGCATGCCTGTGCCTCAAGTGTAAGAGTACTGCGATGGCCTTTGACATGGTGTTTGCAAAAAGATGACCATGTAGGGAAGTGACAGAGCACTTCATACTGGGATACATATCTGGGTATGGAATTCTAGGCAAAGTGCCAAAGACATTTGTGTGTCCAGGCAAATATCTTTCAACTGAGTGGCATAAATAACCAGGTGATAGGTTTCTCCCCTATGCTGATATCTAATTTTGAAAAACTTTCTACAGGTCTTGCATTACAAAATAGTTGTATTTAATGCTATAAGAGCTTTGTTAATACACAGAGATAACTTCGTTGTAGGAACTGATAGATTGGTACTGCAGTTTGGGGGAAGTGGGGGAATGTATTTACCTCTTTATATTGCAAGAGTTCCCTGAGAATAAGTAGCATTGAATAATTTCCAAAATCATTTGGTATTTTCTGTAGTTTTGAATCCATTAAAGATAACCTGGTCGGCTTAGTGTAACCCAAAGACAGTGCAATAATGGTTTATATTATTACTTTTTGGTCTGGCTCCTTAGGCTATTTGTAGAGTTTGACTGCGTTCATTATATAGACTATTCAGTCTGCTTTGTGGCCTTTGAAAAGAAAGCTCCTGAAAGATATTTTCTTTAATTGATCTGTCAAGAGAGGAAATTGATGCTGGTTTATTTGACTTGAACTTGAAATAGGGGGTAAACTGCAGGTCTGCATTGTCACCTTGCAGTAAATATGGAGTAACCTGACTTATATTATCCCTCAAGTGGTAGATAACCTACTGTCTTGTGTGTCTTTCGGGGATCAGTGTGCATACAGATACTGCAGAACACYTGAGCAATTACTGGTCCTTATGACTAGTAGCTAACAAATTCAGCCTAAATGCTACAGTAACATTTTGCAGGTGTATTAGCAGACACTGTAGTCCATGTTTCCTCAGAGACTCTGCAGACATTAATTTCTTAACTGTATGTGTTAGGAAGACTTTCTTCCATGTCCACTTAAGCAGAGGCGGTGGAAAAGATACTGTACGATCAACAGGAACTCTCTGGRATGAAGTTGGGGTTACAGGTTTGGGATGTATGCCTTAAATTTGCTTGCAGACCTCTGGTGAGCGTAGTTCTCAGAACTGTAGTGTATACGGGTTACTAAGCTGCACTGTTTGTTTCTTAGAATTGATGAACTGAAAAAAATGCAGATGCTGTCCTCAAATGGCTCTTCAGTTTGCCTGTCTTAAAATGGATTATCGTGCTGCTATRAAAGCTTATATTTATTGGAGGATGCGCTCTAAATTTGTCACTAGTGGCTATCTCTATAGATTAAAGATGTCCTTTGTTTTAGTTGTGGTTTTGTTTGCCTTGGTTAAAGTAACATTTTTAAAGATAAACTTAAAACAGCATGGCCTTGGTTCTTAGGAGTTTTGTATGAAGTCCAGTCTGACAAAATTGGAGTAAGCTGGTTGCAAATCATTTACTTTTAAAGAAGCACATTTGGGAGCAGAAATGAGCTTTGTTCACTTCTGTTGTGTTTTCCTGTCTAAAATGTTCTATGTTAGATACAGCATATCTGACTCTCTAATTTAATAAATGAATGTTCATTTGTTGCAATCTGTAAGTGACCAAGCTGGAGTCACAGTAGTTCCTCTCTTCTCTGAAGTGCTGAATGATGGTTCTTGTCATCCATTATTATATCTGTAAGTACTCAACAGCTTAAAAATACACACAGAGTTCCCAGAAGCTGTTGCTTATTAAATTAGTGTGTATTCCAGAAGACTTAGTTTGAAGTTTATACCTGGCATAAAGTATGCAAGAACTACTTTCCGAGGCTTTTAATTCTAACTGCAGAGCACTTTAAGACTCTTCCTAAAGCATAGATGCCTTATAATTAAGGGAAGATAAATTTTGGGGTCAAGAAGATTGGGAAGGATGATTCTTAAGGTGAATTATGTCAAACTCCAGTGTGGTTATGAAGAGCTACAGGTTCTCCCACACAGTATAAGCAACAAACATTGGTGTTGCAGAAACATCTGGGTCCTTGTGCCTGTGTTACTTTTCTAAAAACTAGAACTGATTTTCAGACTCGGTGCTAGAGATGCAGGTTTACATTTTTGGACAAGTATTGAGATTGTAAAAAAAGAATAATGAAAAGGATGGACTAAGACTGAAGTCCAGAATGTTAACCTACTGTCCTAAAAGTATACTGCTGAGAGCATCTCTTGATATGGAAAAAAGTTGATTGCAACTATTTTTTTTCTTACTTAGTGCAAGTTGCTGGGTTTGGKTTTTAAAGGTTAAGCATGTATTTTGCTTTTTCCTTAAAGTACTGCTTTTGAACCAGAAAAAATACGRAAGTAACATCAGTGGTTAATAAATACACGTTCGAATAGTGCATAAATCTGTGGGCTTCACTGAGCATTTTGGCTGTCAAACTTTTAACACATCAGGCAGTTTTGAGATAACCGGACACAGTCCAAACTCCATTCCATACTCTACTGAAGTCTGGAGTTATGTGAGGTTCAAGTGAGGACACAGCCTAAACTTGTGTCACTTTCAACACACATTTGAAAACTTATGAAACACATCTCCATTTTTTTCCCAATTCTTGTAGCATTTTCCTCCAGAGTTGCCAAACTGTTAAGTAAAAATAGTGAAACTAATTCTGTTTTAATTGTTTGAATTCAGAACAGATCTGATGTTCTATACTTTGATTAGAACTGATACTGCAGTAGGGTTTTATTATAAGCACAAATAGTACTGAACAAAATGCTTGAACATCAAGATAATATTCTGTTAATACTACATCACCCTGGCAAAGCAAGCATTTTTTTAAGCCTAAAGAAAACCTGCACTTGGAGTTATGCTGTGCTTCCAGAATTCTTACTGTTTGTTCTTGTGTTACCCAAATGCAGCCTAACTTGGAAATAGGACTTCAGCTTTGGTGTGAAGATGTTGTTGTTCTCTACCTGATCTGGCAAAAGTTGAAGCTTAGCTTACCAGTTTGTTCTTTCTGCTATTAGATATTTTCATAGGCTAATCACAAGAGTTTTCAATCTAGAAGACAGCGATATAAATAGATCCACTGATTAAAAGCTAAAGCTAGACAAATTCAGGTTAGAAATAAGTGCAGACTTATAGACAGGGTACCTGTCCATTGGCACATCTTATTTAATGTTYTGGTGCCCTCTTTAGAGAGAGTGACACTTAGAAGTACATTTTTACAGAGCTAGAAGAAATAAGGGAATAATTCAAGTCTTATGTACTGTTTAATACAGTATATAAATTTTTCTCAATATAACCCTCAGTTCCAACCTTAAAATATTTTGCTCCCACAAAGCTAAGCTTTTTCTGTATTTTTGGTTTTCGTTTATAAGAATGCAGTATGTAGAAGTGTTTTGTCTGAAATTTTTTTAACTTCTACCCCTTACAGTTCTTAGGTTAGTATAATCACACTTCGGCATACACTGCRCAGTAAGCTCCGTGGATATTTTCTGTCTGTCTGGAATGCGGAACGGCATATGATAGAGAAGGCTATTTCATGAACGTTGTCTAATCTATAGCATGCATCCTAAATGCAAAGGATGAATGTGTTCAAATGTATTGTTCTGTCATCTTGGCAGTAAAAGCAAATGCTGTTTTACTAGTATGGTTAAAACCGAATGGACCAGTGCTATTATTATAATYTTGTTGGAAAATAAATCTATCTTACTGGTTTGGAGTGGAAACTCAGACTTAAAATATATTTCATAGTCACTCTTCTGATTTTGACAACTTGACACTCTTGGCCTTGTATGAAAGTGTAGATGGACTCAATAATCTTCCTGTTTTGTAGAGCTTCTGATTTTTGGTAGCATTTTATTATAGCCTGTACAGGAAGTGTTAAATACTTAAAACYCATTACTATGGAGAAAAAATTAAGTTTCTGATGGTCTAAGGAAATCAAACACAATAGGAAGACTAGATTGTATGCGTGCAAGGGAGGAAGAGGAGCTAAGCTCGTGTTAAGGAAGTTTAATATAAAAAATACTTGTGCTGCAACAGCTATACGTCTAAATGGAAGCAGTCCATTCTGTTCAGGTGTAAGTTGCAACTATTACTGACTCACAGCAGAAACAATGCTCAGTTCTGGTTGATCAAAGTATGTAGCATCCTGTATGTGTTAAAGGCTACTCATTTCAATTAAACCTTACGGTGGTACCCACACTTCATGTAGGAAGTTTCAGTTGCCTCAGTTCATTAGTAAGTATTCACACAATGGTGTGTCCTCTAATTTAGAGGATAAGAAACTTATTTTTGGGCGAGAGAGGGGACTTTGAAATAACTAACTCTTTAAGAGGCTAAAGATCTCAGTAGGAAAAGTGGTTTAAATAACTGTACCCATAATAATGTGTAATGTTGAAACAGTTAAAGAAAATAGTTACTAACACTTTATGTTTTTTGGCAAAAGAATTAATACTTAATCCTTTTTCCTTTTGATGGTGAAAACCCATGCATGGTGTATTTTGAATCAGAGATGTTTTAATAGCAGTGTGGTAAGTTACATGTGTTGAATTTGATAGTATTTCTACCGTAGCCTGGTGGAATTAGGGCATCCTATAAAGCAGGAGAGAGACTATAGTGTCTTAAAAATCAAAATACATGGAATGTTTCTGAACCTTAATCTATTAAGACACTTAAAAGGGGGTAAGTGATGCAATTTTACACTTCTTTTTTGTCCTCTCCATTTGGTGTTTTATAGAAGTTGTTTTGGGGATGTTTTTACTCACTTTCAGGAACTGTTGTTTGTATTCCCAAATTGTTCAACCATACGTTGAAAATGTACCCCAGTTCTTCAGAACTTGTCTAAAATAATGTTACAAAATCAGGTAACAGTGGCAGAATAGTTTAGAGCTGTACTGATAATCTTTATTGCGAAAGTCCAGTTCCAACCCTAACCAGCTCATAGCAGATATAGGTCGACACTAGCTTTGGTTAATGATAAACATAAATAGGAAAGTGTTAGGTACATGTTGTGTATGAAGAAACATTCTGACTTCTATAGGAAAAATTACTTTCATTTTACTGTGATCACTTAGATGGGCTTTTTGCAAACAGATCACTTTCTTTGCTAAGAAGATTAATTGTTCTTGTAACATGTATATTAACATAAAAAGGAAGCAAAAGTTTTCACTTTTTATAATGTATCTGTCTGTAAACCTCCCCTTAGCAAGTCTTCAGTTGTGGGAGGGATCAGAGGCAGTTAACAAAGCTGATAACAGTGTTCAAAGTACACATTTAAAGTAGTAGTTTTGTTTTGAGGACTTCTATATATCATAGTGGCTTTCTGGGGGTAAAGTTAATATTGCTTCCTGAGCCTGCCGTCACCGACAATTTTGATTAGAAGATCTAGAATATCGTTCGAGACTTGAAAGATAAGTACGGTCCTGTTGTAGTCTCAAGTTYTTCGTTAATACCCAGATGTAGCTGAAAATATAACAGGGACTGAAATCCACACAGCTTTAATAGTTTATTTTCCCTCCAGCTTCATTGTTCAAAGAACATGTGCCCCATCGCTTCTGCCCATCTTCCTGAGCTGCTTAGATCACAAGCTGATCTAGCATACAAGATGCTGTATTCTGGCAGAATTCTGAAGATAAATGTTTAGTATTGCTGCTATCTTGGAAACTGATAAAGTAAAATGGGGAAACTGGTAAAGTAAAAGGGCTATCAGTGCCCAAATGAAATACCTAGATAATAAGTTGATCGTTTCAGTCCAGGACTTGATCACAGCCGAGTATTAAATTGGGACTAACATTACTTAATATATTCTATATTTGAAGTCAATTTGGAGACTTGAATCATTCATCTTCTCTTTCAAGGTAACTTGCAAATTGAATAGGGCAGTCTGTATGTTAAAGACTTGTTCATGAGGAAGCCCCTCCATGGGGAACTGCAATCATTTCTTCAAATGCACACCTGTATTACTGGATGTGCTCTGTTGATAAGTAGGGGTTGTACTGTGCTTAAAATTGAACATATATGTAATGACTGTACATAAAGAGTGGGAATTGACCTATAACATTGCCAGCACGCTGGGAGGAGTAAGATAAAATGTGGGGAGCTTTGAACTTGAGAAGAAAGGCCAAGATTCCCACCGATTATACCTAACACTCTAGCAAGATAACATTGCTAGTTACTTAGAGGTGGCTGAAGAACCCAGTATTTTCAGATATTAAGTTGTCTGTATTTTCAGTGAAGGCATATGGTTTGTTTAAAACAATTGACATAAACTTTAAATTCATATTGCAACTAAATGCCACTCCAGTTTCTGTCAAGGAGCGGTAACTGTAAATTGTCTGCTTCGATATAGACTCATGCACAGTTAAATAAAATGGATTTTTTTTTTTTTTTTTACTCCCTTACAGGGGCCAGGTTGTTTTTAAATGGATTCCTTTATCGTGTGCTGCAGTTCAGTATTAAAATTTTGAAATAGTATTGTGTGCGTGACTAAAAGGATTCTATGGATAAAGCTGTAATGATTTGAACCAAATCCTGCTCTCACTTTAGCAAGAAGCAGTCAATTTTATAGTTAGAAGGGCTGTTTTTATCAGTAGTGAAGTATTTGGGTAAACTATGCTTTAAGAACATGTATCTAGGCAGTTTTGAAGGCAGCTTATTTGATTTCTTCAGACCTGTTATAGAAATCAAGTGACTATTTAGGATTAAAAACTTTGGTTAAAATAATGAGTGAAAACACTTCTGCAACTGACTTGTTATTTTAGACTTAAAACTATGGGATTATATCCATTTAGACTGTAGCAACTCTCTATTGAGCAATGCAAATACATATTCACCTTCTAATTTCTTGTATTTCAAGCCTTGGGTAATACTTCTACTGGTTCTGTGGAATGAAATGTAATTGAATTTAAAAAAGCCCCCAAAAAAGCAACAAAACCCCCAAGTTTCTTTCCTATGTTAAAGTATATGGAAAAAAAGCCTTCTTGTAGATGAGATCTGCACTAGASTGCTCACTAAAAATTTCCTGTGGATTCCTATCTGTCATAGGATGATTTCCTATCTATATTCAGTTTCAGTTATGCTCATGAAAGTATATTCAAGACTATAAATGACTTAGTGTCATAGCTTTTATTTTGCAAAGAGCTGCTTAAAATAGTCCTGTAATTGACCCTGATGTACAGTTTTCCTGCCTATTGGAAATGCCTTGAATATTTTACTACAGCCTTCTCAAACAGAGGTGGTGAGTGAATAATATGTCTTATCTTAAATTGTTGAGATAAACTTAGAAAGCTGCAGTATTGTAATAAATTTAACACTTCAGTTCTGGTGATTTGGGCAATTGATAATGATAGTAGTAGTTTTCATGGAAATACTGATGCTTGAATATCAATGGTCTACTAGAGCAGGGGTCTCTCCTAGTACTTTAGATCTTGTGAATACTGTGTTTGAGTTTCAATAACTCAGAGCTGTTCAGAAGAAGTAGGTTGGAAAATGACTTGGAAACTTTGCCATACSTCCTGTCCAGTTACTTGAACGTTTTTTTAAGACTTTATTTATTTATTTTTAACAGCTTCTTCTTTGTGTTATGGCATGATTAAGCCTTTCAGAGTGYTGTCAAATGTGGTAGTGTATTTGAGTTGGCTGTAGTTTTCCAGCTGCTTTAAGTACTTTGAAAATGTTTATGCAGATCGACAGGCATTATACCACACTGCACTGAGGTATTAGCCTGTTGTTCAGTGATAGCTGAAAACCAGCTGCTATTATATGTCTGCATATAAACCTCCTCATGGCATCAGGAGAGCATATTGAATAGTTTTGCCATTTTTGGCCTAGGTCRCTGTTTGTCTAATGCTATTTTCTCTTGCTGCTCAAGGGCATTGTGGCTTAAATTACTTTTCACATGCTATAATGATACAAAAAAGGAATTTGTGACTATATATCGGATCCCTTAATATACATATGCTTACAAAAACACACTTCTAAGTCTACAGGCAAAACTACGCAATCTTCTGCTGGTTTTAATAGTTGGGGTTTCTTTGACCTTACAAAAAGTCATGTGGTGCAACTTTACTTAACGTTTGAAGTAGCACTTAATTCTCCTCTTCAGCATTTTGTTCCATAGTTTCCTGTATGAATGGTCGTACGTCCTAAGGCTGTAACACCACTGTGGAGTTCCTCATGGTATCATTTGTTAATGTGCATTATTGCTGTTAGTTGCATAAGCAGTTCCTGCAGGAATTGCAGCTTGTCTTAATTTCACTGCAGGGACAGAGTCCATCTACTGAGAAGATCAGCTCTTTTTAGCTAGTTATTCTCCCCTCTTTGTTTCTTTGCGTTATTTTATAATAAAAAGGAAGCTGACACTTGAGTGCTTGCAGTGTTAAATTACATTAGGAGTAAGTTTGATGATACGCATTCATTAGCAATATTGACATGCAGAATGTAGAAACCTCCCCATATGAGTCAGAAACGTGACTCTCATTAATATGCTTTAGCAAGTTAATTTGCATGCAGCCATTTATTTGCAGTAGTCACAAAATGGTGGAGTTAGTTCTTTTCTTAAAAACTAGGAAAAGTTAGATCTAAGAGAAGGTAGGAAGGTGGAACAATTTAATTCTGGGATGGTAGAGATGCTGGAGCTAAACTGACCATGCAGCTCTAGCAACTGACTTCATTACTCTCTGCCATCTTTAGGAGTGTGCTGTTAACTTCTTGTATCGTCTGCTGCCTTGGTGTCTCAAACACTTGCTTTTGGTTTGTTTGTGGGTTGTTTTTGTTTTTCTCCAGTGTTGTCTTCTGCAGAGTAGAAATACATGTATGACAAGATAAATATAACGTAGACTTCTGCAAAAAATTTTGCCTGGGGTATGGATTGTGGCATATTTGATAGAGTAGCATTACTGAAAAATAAAGCTAGTGTATGATCTGAAATTAACTTCCAACTCTGAAACATCTGGTAGTATTCAAAGTATAACATTGAAAGAGCAGATTTGCAGAGCATGTTATTCTCACAATTGGTGCCAAAGAAAAGGAAAGTACAACTTCTTGTAGTTTCTGAATAAGTAAATGTGGATAACATCCTGATCATTGGAGAGCAGAAGACTGACTTTCGGCATAGAGAAAACAACCAGAAGACTTTCCAGGACAGTTGTTTGGAAAAGGAAGCTTGATTCACCTTAGCTAAGGGTTTTGTTTGTTCATAAATACATATTTTGAAATTGATATCTTTCTCTTGAGAATGTTTTCCCTTTGCTGTCAAGTGGTAGTCATGTGATTAGAAAAACAATCCAGTGATTTACAACTTCTTTCTTTGGAGTTAGGTAGGGGTAGAGATCTTGAAGGCAAATCTAAATTGCTGARGTATATTGGATACTCAGAAAACTGGAGTGTTGCAAACCACAAAAACAGTAATAAGCTGTTAGTAATCTTAGTCATCTGAACAGTTACTGGAAAATCGTTTTCCTGGCTGATAGAGGTAATAGTACGCTTGGTTAGAAATCTCTCAAATAACAAAATTCTAACTTTGTCTTGTTCATTTCTTTGTAGTTGGAGACAAGGTTCCTGCTGATATAAGAATTACTTCTATCAAGTCTACAACTCTAAGGGTAGACCAGTCAATTCTCACAGGTATAATTTCTGTTAATTTTGGATAATTATGTGTATAATTGAAAGTGCCTTTTCACCATTTGTTTAGAATAATGCATCACRAACAAGCCTGTAGCTATTCAAGTACTATGTTGCATTCAAGTGCAGTAAATTTCTGATCTAGTAATTTAAGTCTTAGAGTGGCTGAATGCGTTGCCTCATCATTGGCTTTACGTGTTCGYTTTAGTGGGATGAGCATTCTTACTGAGACTTGTAATGCTTTTTTGTAATGCTTCCCCCCCTCCAAGAGACACACACTAGTAACTTGTGGGAAACTAAAATAAAAAATTAAGAATTTCTACTCAAGTTTATGCWGTCTTCTGGGTTTGAACATCTTGTCACTGCTCAAATATGAAAGTATGGAAATCTTMCTAAATGTCTTCTGTTATAGTTATCCATTTTCTCTCACAAGAGAGAATAATTTTTTAAATACAGGCAGCTTTTAATCTGCTGTTACTAAAGACTCAGTATACTAAAGCCTTATTTGCTGAAATTCTGTGCATGCGCATTCATGTGTTTTCTGGTACCAGCTCTCAAGTACAGGAGCTATATTTAGAGCACTTTCCAGATTTGTTGAAAACAAAACAAAGTAGCAGTACTTCTGAATATAGGAAAGAAGCTAAGAATCAACCAAGCATGCTATAATACTTTTCTCTCAGCTGGAACATGAAGATCTGYCTGCCTGTTTTGGTAGCATAAATTAATGTTAACTATCCCTGAATTTTAAAACAGTAAAGTATTGATAAGAAACCTATTTTTTTATCCTCGAATCTGTCTTGAAACAGGCCCCAAAGTTTCTCAGTACAGATCCTGAATAGCACAGAACTGATCAAGCTTACTTACATTTTGCATAAGAAAATGCAGGCACTCTGTGTTTGTCAAGCTATCAGAACTGAAATAAGTAGAAGAAGAAATCCACTGGAAGTCTATATAAAGGGAATAATTCCTTGCTTTTGTTTAAATAACAGATTTATTTTTTTACAGAAAACCTTTTCTGTTTCCAGCCTATTTTTAAGTTGATCCTTGAGTCTCTCTAACTAATAAAGTAGGACTGAAATCTAAGGTGCTACTTGACAAAGCTTTTAAAAGTARGAAGCTTTGGCTCTCTAGAGCTTGCAAAAAGTGGTGTGCTCTTAGCTTCAGTCACTGAGTTACCATCTGTGAAATCTGATGTAGTAATTAACATCTGTTTTTCTAGAAAAGAAACCTATACCTGTGTGACATGTTTATAGAAATTGATATATTTAAGGCTTTTATTTATGGACGAGTTCTCTGAAGACTTCCAATTAAAGGAGTTAACTAACAGATGGCTGCATGACACCAACTTTTTTTTAAGGTCTGCCAGTATAACTGTGATGTATACCATCACAGATGTATAACTGTGGTAGCATCTAATTACTTAAATGAGAACATACCTCTTACAGTGCATAGAGAACAGAAATGCTCGTTACTGCATAAGACGCACACAAAATATCTAGTTCGTGCAGTAGATCTTGCTACATTAAAAGGCAGAGTGGAGTACCAGCTGCTTATTTGACCAGTTTTCAGGTTCCTTAAAAGGCACGGTGTATACTTCATTAAATCTAACTATATAAAATGTTYACTTAAATCCTTTCCTATTTTCATTAAAAGCCAGCCATTCAATTTTTTGGGTCAGCTGAAATATTTCCTGTTTCACTAAGCAATTAAATAAAATCATTTGAGGAAAGAAGTTTGACATCTTAAAAAAAATTTTAGGACTGAGGATTGTAACTTTTTGATTCCCTGCAGGACTCAAGATGATACCTGTGTAACCTCTTCTTAAGACTATTATCTTTATTTTAGGTGAATCTGTGTCTGTTATTAAGCACACTGACCCTGTGCCGGATCCTCGTGCTGTAAACCAAGACAAGAAGAACATGCTTTTTTCTGTAAGTTATTTGTTTTGAAATTTTCAAAACTTCTATAAAATAATACTGAAGCTGATAAACAAAAATGTGCAGAACTTCAGGTCTTCACCTAAAAGCTGTATTACTTCTTTGCTGTATTCTCTATATGCATCTGTATGCATGTCTCCATGTACATCAAACTAAATGAATTAAAAATTAGAAGTAAATTTTATTAAAAGCTGTCCTCAGGAAAGATGCTTGTTGAAACCAGTTTATATGAGGAAACTGATTTTTGTCCTTCACAAGAAAGTCTTGAAGGCTGGGGCACACGCACTTCTAAAGTGCTGCTACACTACTTTTCTAAAGTAATAGTTCTTAAGACTGGTAAGAATGCCCACACAAATTGTGGTATTGTGTGGCTAGAATTGAGAACGAGTTTTCTATATAGGAGTGAAACCATTTATTCAAATTTGTTTAAAGGAGGCATTGAATGCCTTTCAGATAACAAAATAACAATTCTCTTATTGTTGGTAGGCTCCTTGTAGAAAATCTAACTGTTCTTTCTCATGTTAAGTATGTTCACACAGGGAGCCCCACAGAACACATCTATTACTCATAGTAAATAACATTAAATCTGGCAAAATACAATCCTAATAAAAAAAGAAAGTAAAAGCACACTTAAGATTCCAGTTTAAATACATACTGCTTACTCTGCAACTGAGTTGGACTATGCTGCTTATAGTAGATCAATACTACTTCATTTTGAGCTCATTCTGTAAGCAGAAATTCTACACTGGCATATTCTCTTACGGATAGTGGGGGAATGTCATTCTCTTCCTCTTCACCTTTTTCCATATCCTAGCTGAAACACAGTCTAGACTTGTATAAGGTGGTTTTTTTAATTACAAAAAACCACAACAACAACAAMAAAARCCCACCACCAAAACCTGTTTATAAATTGCTACAAGTTTTCTCTTCCCTTTTCTTAATTTACTTTAGGGTACTAATATTGCTGCTGGTAAAGCTATGGGAGTGGTTATTGCAACAGGAGTAAACACTGAAATTGGCAAAATTCGTGATGAGATGGTGGCTACTGAGCAAGAGAGAACCCCGCTCCAACAGAAACTGGATGAGTTTGGGCAGCAGCTGTCTAAAGTCATCTCGCTTATCTGCATCGCTGTCTGGATAATAAACATTGGTCACTTCAATGATCCGGTTCAYGGTGGCTCCTGGATTCGAGGTGCTATCTATTACTTTAAAATTGCTGTTGCACTTGCTGTTGCTGCTATTCCTGAGGGTCTGCCTGCTGTCATTACCACCTGCTTGGCTCTTGGAACCCGGAGAATGGCCAAGAAGAACGCTATTGTTAGAAGTCTTCCCTCTGTGGAAACCTTGGGTTGCACCTCAGTTATTTGTTCTGACAAGACTGGTACTCTGACCACGAATCAGATGTCAGTCTGCAGGGTATGTTGAACTATCTTCTTCTATTTTTCTTCTTCTCCTCAGCCACTCTGTTTGAACAGTCAGCATTGCTTGAATTCTTCTGATCGTGAGTCTTTTGGTTCTCATATCATCAAAATCTTGCTTTATTTTCCTAAGATAAGCTTCCACTTTTAATTCAGTTTTCCACTGTGTAGTGTTTAAGGCTTTATCTCTTTCCTTATTTAGTCATGGCCAAAAATAGCTGTACCCGCACTTGATGGAAGAGAAAGTTGTTTGCAGGCAGCTTTCCATTGACTTGTCTGTAAACCATTCAGTCTACTGGTAATTGTTTAGTATGATTTATCCCCTGTTTTGGAAAGGTAGGATAGTTACACTGTAGAAGCAGGATGTGTGTAAGTGTAAAACACATGTTTAATTTAGCAAGATGACAATGGTGGAGAAACTTAGGAGTGAGAAAAAGGTGGAAGATTTACTACAGTAGCTAGGATAGTCTAAGGTACTTTCACTGCTGAGTGGTTCTACCTTTATTTGGTTATCTTATCTTCAGTAGCTCCTATTGTCTGATGTAGATCACTGTAGTGTTTTCAGYGTGCAATATTGTAGGACTAATCTGGCAACTTGGAGGTGCAGTTGACCCTGTCACCAGCATTGCTAGGGTCATCTTCAACGTATGGCAGATTTTTAGGTAAGCATAAGTTATGTGCTCCTCCTCCCTTCCCCCCAGTATTCTTTCTAGTGTTGATTAATTTGGGACTTCTATAGCTAGTCACTTAACAATGCATGTTAAGTTGCCAGTTCTCTGTGCTTCCATATGCTTGATATTCTGTGTAGGAATTTTATGGCGAAAACATTAAGTTCTTCTGTTTAATAATGGTAGACGTTCAGTGGCATAGCAACTCTGTGACATCAGATGTTCAGAGTCACTACGTTGGGTTAAATTCCAAATGTGATGTTGAGCACTGCACACCGGTATTTTTTTGGCGAAAGTTTGTAAGCCTTAAGCACTTTATTCTCATGCAATTGATGGCTTTTTCTTTTTAATTGGTGGTTGACTTGTTCTACTTCCTTAAGTATTGTAGTATTTATACCTAAGAGACACAAAGCAGCTGCTCATCAGTATTCCAGAGGAGGTTACTTGCAGTAGAGTTGCATAACTGCCCTAGTCTTTGCAGGGATTTTCTTCATCATGCAGATGCCAAAACCAGAAGGCTTCCTGGTTAACTCATCATTCAAGTTGTGTTTATTTAAAAGCTCAAAATGCTCTACTCCTTATATTTGGAGGTCTAAATGTTTTAGATCTTGTGCAGTACAACTTACTTGGTTCCTTGTTAACCTCTGACAGCTACAGAATAACCTTAATTGCAAGATTTTGCAAAACATAGCGAAATCCTAATACCTGTAAACAATAYGCTTATTCTTGGTTTCACTCTAAGCAGAGAGATTGCTTAGCTTTTTAAGAAGTCTGGTTTACAACAGTAATTCTATTTGTAGTTTTAGTTTTCATGTTAAGTAGTAACTCCTGAGTGTCCAAAGGAACCCTATGCTAAAATGTTTCAGTCAGAAATTATACAGCTTTAGAAGGAGACTTGAGGGATTGTTTTAATGTCCTCCTGTGGTATCTCCSTCTGAGAATGCACTTACTCTGCTTTGTGGACTTTTAATTTATCAGCTTGTCTAGCTTTTTGTTTTTTAAAATCACTTTGCAGATTATAGGGTCTCCAGACATTAATGCAGATCAGTTGCAGAACACCTAATTAACACCTAATTATTAGGCTGTATTTTGTGAAGATGCTTGTCTAAAACATAAGGCAGCACAGCGAGGGGGGAATTAAGACACTGGCAAAATGGCTTATACTAACYAAAGGGTAAGAAGTTCCATTCAGGTATACTATCAGTCAGTGAGAAATTATTTTCTTCTCTACTACCACTCCAGCAAATCACGATAAGAGTATGACAGCTTCAGGCACTATGGTTTTTATCTCCACCTTCCCAGATTTGGTTCTGCCTACAGATCTCCTAGAAAGGATACAGAAGCAAAGAAAGGCTGAGATGCAGGTGTCTTACGGGGTACAACTGCATCCTTCAAATTGGTGTCTTTTTGAAAATAGCATTTCAGTCTGTGCTAGAAGGGCACTTGAGCTGTCTGAATGTTTTTAAGCTACCAGTGTACTGGATGGCAAAGTCACTTATAACTAGAAAACCAGGACAGGAAACACTTTCATGTAGTGGCTGGTATTAAGGGAAACTGGCCATAGTCTGGCTCTTGCCTAAAACCTCACCTCTTAGATTTAGAAGCTTCTCCTAYTTGTAGATGCTTTTATTTTTACTTCGGGAAGAATTGACAGTTTCCAAGCTGCCCTGTGCTGCTTTTGATTGGAAATGCTGTTTCAAACATATACATGAGAATTAATGTACAGGTCTGAAGCCTTGGAAGAGCTTGGGTAGTGGATGTGTGAGTAGTCTTCACAGCTGAAGTTGTGTACATAGTTTGTGTTTTTCAACTCTTTGTATTTGTGCCACAATTCAGTTTTCAAATGAGTTCTGTTAAGCAGAAGTGCTGTTTTCTGTACTTCTTGCTTCAGTATAGGGAGCTGTTCAAACATACATGGGATTGAAGTTCGGAGTATCATATCTGGTTTTGTCTAGTTTGTTTATTCAGCCTGAACTTGCCTCTTGTACCTGCTTGCTTAAGGCCTGTTTAAATCTCTTGCATTAATTACTGTTCAACGGTAGTAACATTTGTAACTCTAATTTCAGATGTTTGTCCTGGACAGAGTAGAAGGAGATAGCTGTTCTCTGAATGAATTTACTGTAACTGGTTCAACATATGCTCCCATGGGAGAAGTGTAAGTGTTCTGTTGATGTTAAATATTTGTCTGTTTATGCATTGACTGCATAGGCTTTAAAAAGTGATGCATGTAATATTCAATAGTGGTTGTTAATAAATGAAAGCTCAACYAGTGAGAATGCAAACTGAAGGGCTAGGGGGGAAAGTAATTAACAGTAAAAGGAAGTTAAATTCTAGAAGAGTAAACCTTCATGAAAATACAGTCTTCAATATTGCAGTGTTCCTTTGATAATCTGAAAATAAATTAGGGGTAGGTTGAGAGGATTTATTTTACTGAAATCTTACTGGACTAAGATTAGCTATTGCAATGCTTCAAAATGAGGTTTACTTTTTTATTTAAAAAGAACTGCATAAATCTGAAGAGGTGAGCCTCTGTTAATCTGTGAACTTAGTGTTTCCAATGCCCCTGCCTCAGAGAAGGGTTTTTCTAAAGCATCTTATGAATGTGTTGGAGTTAATTCTTAAATTCTTAAATTTACTGTAAATTCCTGTCCCTTACCCTCTGTAGTTTATTGGACTTGGTGCATCTGTACTTGAATAGATGTGTGTGTTTGCCTCAGCCTTTGGTATTTGAGCTGGTGTTAAACCTGCTTCCCTTAGGAAGGGAATGATGCCTTTGGTTTACGTTATCATTTGTAAGTCGCTACTAGTGGGATAGATAGTTCATCCTGACAACTTTAGGTATTTTTGGGGTTCTGTTTCCAGAAGGAGAGCCTCTTCTTACTGGATTGTTAACAGCTCCTTTTACTTGGCCAGTCTTYCATGTGTTTTTTAATCTTACCTCTTCAGTTTTACTTGAAGAACAGAATTCTACTATGTGTGAAGTAGAATTGAGATTTGGTTATTGTAAACATCTCAACCTTGTGGAGTTTCACATGCATGCGTCTGACTCCACGCAGTCTTCACCGATCTCTGTTTAATTTTCATAGCAGTTAAGACCATAGTGTTCTCACCAGCTGGAAATCTTAATTCCCCAATTCTCTTTTGTTTCAAAGCTAATTGCTGTCAAAAGCTTACGCTTTCATTTCAGGAGACAGCATTTACTTGGGCAAGGTGACATTCTAGATCTTGTAAAGCATCCAGCTATTATGCTTTAGCTGGTCTTGCAAGAGCTCTAGATAAACAAAATAATAAAATATAGTGTGGTGACAGATGTYGAGTATAATAAGACAGCCATCAATGTATGTTAATGTTCTATTTTTACTTGCTGAAATTGGGGAAATGTGAACAAGTGTTAATCGCACTGCATTCACGTACATAAAGAAYATTCTGTGAAAGAGGAAATTACCACAGAAAGGCAGTTACTGGAGCATAAGGAAACAAATAGGTAAATTCTCAAACCTTTAGGGCTGATTTATTTCTGCATTTATGGATGGCTTTTTTTAAAATCGGTGGCTTTAAAGTAAGGTGTCTGACTTCACCTTGGATTGCAAACTGTCACTTAAGACMAAGTTTGGAGACCTTAAGAGGCAGTCTAGTCCATTGCACAGCCCCAAAGCAGGACATGCTCTAGATATGAGCCATTCCTGACTGATGTTTCTTTGTCATACTTAACTTCAGATACTGTTGTGTTCAACAGCTGTATAGGCAGCCTACTCTATTTCATAGCCATTAAATGTTCTTGCAATAAATGAGTAATTTTTCACTTACTCTTAAAGCTTTTGAAACATAGCTTTCCCCTGAGGTATATTCAGAATATAAAATTACAAATATTTCTTACTGAAAAACTAAAATTCCGTACTGACTGATTTCCCAGGGATGTTAGGAGATTGTCAAACAGTTTGGAGTAGTGCGTCTCAGCACGCAACGTGCATGCTTACTTGCAAACTGAGAGCATAAAACTAACAATAATTAAGAACTGYGGCAAAAGCTAGCAGATTGCATTTGACCTTCAAATGAGTTCATCTTTAGCTAATTGAAAAGCCTGAAGTTTTAAGGGCGGGGGGCGGAAAAAACACCTTTATCCAGAACTGACCCCAGCAACTTAGACTCCGCGTGCACTTGCCGTTCTTTAGAAATTGTTGATAAGGAACACACAGGCAAGGGGGGGGGGAAAGCTGGTATAATAAGTTATGGATATTCAAGTATGCTAGTTTTCTTCTAGTTCAGAACAGGTGAAAACAGGAAGTATTAGCTGTGATAGACGAGGTGACAAACTGAGAGCTGCTGGGAACTTTAAAGAGTTGAGAGTTTAAAGCAACTGCTTATGGCTGTAGAATTATATGCAAAATGAAATTTTAAAAACATGCTTGTTTGTTTAAGATGCATTTTGTTCATGTGCTGTGTTATACAAGATTGGAATTTGTTTGCAGTACTACAAGAGACTGAACAAAAGCTTACGTAATCGGACATAGTCTGTGTTATAAATTCTTATGGAGTAGTGATCCATGTCTTTCTACCACCAGACCTTTCTTACTCCTTGAGAGCTTTAACAAAAGATGTTATATATGGGTTATATCTTGCTAATTTTGGTAAGGGGGAAAATAAGAGTATTGAACACTGTCTTGGTTCTTCTATGCTTATTCCGGAAGTATGCTAATGTTCCAGGAAATGAATTCATTTACTATGTATTTCCAAATGTGAAAGCAGAGAAGTTGCTTCTTATTTGTGATGTTGAAATGGTGCATTACTTTAGGAAAAGGTACCTTCCCTCTTTCTAAAGACTTCAGATATTCATCATGAAGTGTATATGACTACTAGAAAAGAGTGTTTCATTTCTAGTGGAATTTGTATTGTGAAGTGACTTAGCTTTTCATTGGCGTAGGAGGTTTACATATAGTCCAGATTAATTTTTAAGAAACTGAAGRTGCCACATCTGCTTTTATGCCTGCCCAGTGCATGCATTTCATGCATGGCAGGAAATCTGCRGAATATGCAGTAAGACAAAGGAAGCTAAGTTCCTAAGGTATCCAACAATATCCCTCTCCTAATTAGAACTCCCCTCCAAGTCCTGCACGTTCTCTAATACTGCTTTCATATGCCTCTTCACTGAGCTCTGTACTTCTCTTGTATGTTGCTGTACAGCTGTTACTGGAGGAAATAAGGTTTTGTGATTCAGGTAGTGATTTCATTGATAATCATGTCATTTTGTTCACTACTGTTTGATCTAAACTTCAGAACTCACCTTTATCAAACCTGCTCTTCTCAACTATTTCTGGTTCTGTAGTTCCAAGTCCATAACTAATAAGCATTGTACTAAATGGAAATACAGTAAAGGGATTAAAGAAGGGAAAAAGGTGAGATGCTAATACTAAATAACTAACTTAAATCTCCCCCTTTTCTTCCTTTGGAAAGGCATAAAGATGACAAACTTATTAAATGTAGCCAGTATGATGGCCTTGTGGAACTTGCAACCATCTGTGCGCTCTGTAATGATTCCTCTTTGGATTACAATGAAGTAAGTACATATCCTCAAACAGAGGAGAGCGTGAGAATGAGAATAAATGTTTGTTCTCATCTGTCTATGTAATACCTTTCAGTRGTAAATCCCCTTCTAGTCAAGGGGGAGAGTATTTAGGTCCTCTTAAGTATTAATTCTGGGAATGACTTGTTTGTTGAACACTGAGAAAACTAAAGCCAGGCAGCAAGTGTAATCTGGAACTTGGAGATCTCTTGGTGTGTAGAATGCACGGCTACTTTTTTGTTTTGCCTTGCCTCCTTAAGGTTGCTACATCTYGTAATGACTTAAATGCTTGATGATAAAGTACTGACATGCTTCTCTGCTGGTCTTGAGAGTAAAGGCCTGAAATTCCCTACAAATCGTACTCTTCAAAGTTGCTTTTTAAAAAYAGTTTTGCTTGTTTCATAAGCCGTAGTAAGTTGTTAGGCTTTTTTTCCATTGTGAAACTTGAACTTTTGTCTCTGRTAGGTTCCAGGTGAGGTTTAAAGTAAACTCCTGTGTTTTTGTTTGCTTTGTGTTAAYTAAAGGCTAAGGGAGTATATGAAAAAGTTGGTGAAGCCACAGAAACGGCACTTACCTGTCTGGTTGAAAAGATGAATGTATTTGATACAGACTTGAAAGGACTTTCTAGAATTGAACGTGCAAATGCTTGCAACTCGGTCAGTACTCTTTTTTTATCGGGAATTCAYTGGGGAGTGAGTTTTGTAGTATGTATTATCTAAATGCATTTTTATGCTACTGTTTTTTATAAGGTGATAAAACAACTCATGAAGAAAGAATTCACTTTGGAATTCTCAAGAGACAGAAAGTCTATGTCTGTCTATTGTACACCGAACAAACCAAGCCGCACATCCATGTGTAAGATGTTTGTTAAGGTCAGTTCCTCACTTGAGAAAGTGTAGTTATGGAATGGCTGCAAAGGTAGCACAATACTTAAAAATTATGGCACAACTAACTGCAGCTTGAAGCAATGACTTTGTAATTTGAGCAAATGTTGTAATGGAAAGGGGTTTATTAAGCTAAATTACTTTTTTTTTTTCCTTTTTTGCCTCTGCAGGGTGCTCCTGAAGGTGTAATTGACAGATGTACGCATGTCCGTGTGGGAAATGCTAAAATACCATTAACCTCAGGAATTAAGCAGAAAATACTGTCTGTCATTAGAGAATGGGGAACTGGTAGAGACACATTGCGTTGCTTGGCTCTGGCAACCCATGACAATCCACCCAGAAAAGAGGAAATGAATCTTGAGGACTCCTCAAATTTCATTAACTATGAGGYAGGTTTAGTAAAATATCCTGTTAACACTTCTCCCTCTCCTTATGTTTGATTCTTCTTTGAGGAGGTTACATCTGAGAATTTTCACTTTTTGGGTATTTTTGATGTCAGACAACGATAGTTAGCCACGTGTGTGGAGGGAATGCTCTGCTTAAGAAGAGACTATATGTCTCTGTGAAGAAACTTAAGGGATAAAACTTGGAGTATTCTGTGGCTTATGATACCTGTCAGTCCTACTTCATTCCCCTAGTTTATTTTGGGTTTAAAAGAAAAACACTGTGTGTGTGTGTTCTTGGTGGCTGGTATACGTGCTGCTGCTTGGATAAAAGTATTAAAAAAAAAAAAAAAAAAAAAAAAAAAAAAAAANAAACTCGGTTAAACAGCCATCTGCAAATTGTATTATTTTTTGTCTATACATAATGTCCTCAGGATCATAATACCTTAAACTGTTTTCAGAGACTGACTCTGAAAAATAATCCAAAAATTGCATTGTGGTTTCAGCGTTAATAGTTTTCAGTTTGACATTGCTCAACTGCAAGACCTCTTTGGGGATTTTGTGATGAAACATACCTGCCATTTTGTGCTCTGAGGGTCAAGTTCCCTTCCCTTTCTCCATAGTGTCAGCTGCAAAAGCTCTGTCCATGGTGATCATCTTAGCTACTCTGTAATTTCCCAATGAAACCTATATCTAGGATTTTGGGGGGAGGGGGGGAAATGACAACAGTTGCGTGAGGGTTTTTGGCTTGYGCACTGTGCTCCTGGCACTGATTACGAAAAAGAAAGACTTGACTGCTTGCAGGTTGAATTTGCAAGGCTGACRACTGGAGCACATTTTAACTAATAAAACGAGTGCATTTGAAGCAAGATATGTTTGGAAAGGTAGGATCCCATTTCAGAGTGTGGTCATGCTCTGGGAATTAACTGTGTTCTCCCATACACTGATCACGTARATGGTACCATGTAGCATTGTGATTCCAAAAGCATTAAATTCTTACTTACCTCCTCTTACTCGTTAATGYGCGTATAGATTTGTGACTTTCCAGTTCTTCTCCAGCTGTCTSAATTCAGTGTCAGAGCTAAAGTGCTGTGAAGACTTCGTATGGTGAAACAGATAACCCCTCTGAAGTAACCCTTTCAGGAAAAAAAATCTGACATAAGAGCAAGTATATCATGCATAATACAMTGGTTTTGACCAAATGGCAGGATGACATAGCCCTCAGTGTCTTAATTGCTCAGTGTAGAACCGCAGAATATTGTGGACAAGGAGTAAAAACAAATGTCACTATGCTGAGAGATATTTAGCATGCAAGCAAAATGATTGYTTTGCTAATGGCCAATGAGAAGTCTGCAGGATCTTGCACTAAAACTTGGTGCTGTCTTGTTTCAGACCAACTTGACCTTTGTCGGCTGTGTGGGTATGCTGGATCCCCCAAGAATTGAAGTAGCTTCATCTATAAAGTTGTGCAAACAAGCTGGTATTAGAGTTATTATGATTACTGGTGATAATAAAGGCACAGCAGTAGCTATTTGCCGTCGCATCGGTATCTTTGTGGAAGATGAAGATGTTTCTACAAAAGCCTTTACTGGTCGTGAATTTGATGAACTCACACTCGCTGCCCAGAGAGATGCTTGCCACCATGCCCGTTGCTTTGCTCGTGTAGAGCCTTCCCACAAATCTAAAATTGTTGAGTTTCTTCAGTCTTTTGATGAGATTACAGCTATGGTGAGTAATTGAACTTTCACTTGGTTTGAAAGGCAGATACTGTGTTTAAACTCAAATTATGCCTTGTCAGACTAATGCCTCATTCTGGAAAACACTTCCATGTTTTCCTGAACTCAAAGCCTCAGAATAGTTCTGCACTTAAGTGATTTTTAAAGATCCAAAACCACACCCAGTGCMAAATTCCTTTCTAGTCCTATATGTAAGTGCCCACCTTTTTTTTTTTTTCTCTTTTTTTTTTCTCAACTTTAAATTCTTGTTTTAGACTGGTGATGGTGTCAATGATGCCCCTGCATTGAAGAAAGCAGAAATTGGAATTGCTATGGGTTCTGGTACTGCAGTGGCTAAAACGGCTTCTGAAATGGTTTTAGCAGATGATAATTTCTCAACTATTGTAGCTGCTGTGGAAGAAGGACGTGCAATTTATAACAACATGAAACAGTTCATCCGTTACTTGATCTCTTCCAATGTTGGAGAAGTTGTTTGGTAGGTTTAACATGTTGTTTTTTCTTTGAACTAGAGTAGTGGAGTCTTTTGTTAGTTATTTACTTCCAGTATTACTCACTAAAACCAGAGAAACAGGTTCTCCAGGTAATTGATCATTGTGATTGTGCGGAAGTCTGTGTACTTCTAGCCAAGTCTTTACTAGAGAATTTTAGCATACCACAAAAGAATTCACATTGCATTGCATATAATATTCTAGCTCAGTAGGTGGCTAAATGCTGTACAATTATTTCTACTATTGGAATAATTCTCTAGAATAGAAAAATAAAAAACCTTAATCAAATATTACTAGATTTGGTATTTCAGATAACTTAGCCGCAGATACAATTTAGATGTTTGTTTAACCTCAAGTTACAGAAGAATGTGTCTTCTGTGTCTTTGGAAGGAATGGTGACCCAATGCCACAGAATGCATTTCTGGTAACAGAATGTAAATATTGATCTCCTAACCCTTGCTTATATCAAAGCATAYTTTCTCCCAGAGTGGAATATAACACAGCAATTGTCTTGCCTTGTTTCTTGTAAACTTTAAACCTGTCTTTCATGTGGCTCTTGTTGCAGCCCCTGTTTCTATTCTGTTCACACAGGCTTGGAGCCGTGAAAGCTGCATGCTTATTAAATTTTTGCAGGGACTAGCAATAATCTAGGGAAATAAAGCTTAGTCATTTGAGTTAAAATGCTATTATGTCTGCAAAAGTTTTAGTGTCATTTAGAAAGTGGCTTGCAAGTCTTTATGTATGTATATATTTACCTATACAGACAAGTAGAGTGGGGAAAAAACAAGGCTAAAGCAGAAACTCYTCAATTCCTGAAGTTACCAGAAGAAGCTAATGCTTCAAAACTTACATGCCAGTGGTTAGAAGTGTTTGCTATTGGATATGTTTTTAGTTTTCTGAACGTGAATATTCAGCTTGTGATATTAAATGGGTAACTCTGTACGAGAGAACAGAAGTGATGCTACGGGCTTAGGCTTAAGCGTTAAAAGGATTTATCTACATGCACAAGAACAAGCTTATGACTGGTGGGTTTTTTTATAGTATCTTCTTGACTGCTGCCCTGGGTTTTCCTGAAGCTCTAATACCTGTCCAACTCTTATGGGTAAACCTTGTGACGGATGGTCTCCCTGCTACTGCTCTGGGCTTTAATCCTCCTGATCTTGATATCATGAATAAGCCACCACGCAACCCTAAAGAGCCACTGATCAGTGGATGGCTCTTCTTCCGTTACCTAGCTATTGGATGTAAGTAATAATAGCTTTTTTTTTAAGTAAACTTAGGCAGGTAAATTTTTTTTTGAGATCCACTTGAAAGCAGTTTGTCTAATCTCCTTGTATGCTGAAGTCTTGAAAACTAGCAAYAGATGTTCTGTGGAACTGGTATTCTTCCTTTATTGGTAGCAACACTGGTAGCAACAAAAGCCCTAGTTGCATAACATCAGTATGACATTTTCCACTTTATCAGAATCTCTTGATTTTGACAATCGGAAACCATTAGAAAATTTATATACTGCCGTACTGGATTAGACCTTCAAAATTGKCTGATAGTAGATGGTGTTACAGTCCTAAAGACAGAAGCCTTTCAGGAATAGGTGAACTTGSGGCTGAGTCTGACCTCTGTTCTCAAGCAGCCACCTACTTGCCTTTTCCCATTTGACTCATTCCAAGCTGAAATACTTTCAGCTCAAGGCATTGAGACAGCAGGTTTTAGCTTGTCCATGCAATGACTGTCAGCCTTAGGAAGATGAGCATGTTGTGGGATTGGGATTGAAGAACCAAGACCAGTGATTAGTGAATATGCACCTGCATTAGCTGTTGAGGTCGTACGTAGAACTACTTCTAAATCTGAAAATTACAACTGTCATGTATCTAACCTACCATTTTTGTGCTTAAGTAGAAGAACACAACAGGTTTGCTGGCGTGGCTATAATCAGGGAAAACAAAGGAGTATCAATTTGTGAAATCATATTAATTTGTGAAATCAATGGATGTAGATTTAAACCTTAAATATAGCTATAGTACTGTAAAACTAGAATAAGTATCTATGTGGATACTTAAAGCACACTGTCTTCATGCCAGAAGTTGTGACCTTAATTTTCCTAACTGACTTCATAGATCTTAAAGTAGGTAAACGTCAGTATTAGTTAATGTAAGTACAGACACGTTAGGTTCTGAGAGGAAAAAAGATTGCAGGAAAATGGCAGGTTGATTACTCCAAGTGATATCCTTGTTTCCCTTAAGTTCTAGCTGTCAGCTTCCATATGCAGATACTAGTATGGTATTTAATGGTTATTTAAGTTACAACTGGTGGAGCAGATTTCTTGCACAAGAGATAGATGGATTACATTCTATTTTTTTACAGTACTGGAGGTTTTGAGGTAGAAGTTCAAGCGTGGCAAGTAAGATCTTCTCTTGCGTACAGTTCACAACACTGAAAAAAGCACTTTGTTTTCTTTAAGGTTATGTTGGTGCTGCCACAGTGGGTGCTGCTGCTTGGTGGTTTATCGCTGCTGATGGTGGTCCAAGAGTTACCTTTTATCAGCTGGTATTTGCTCAGTTTAATGTCTTTGGGGGAAGAGGGGGAAGTACATGCTTCTGTCATACTTGTTACTTGAAATGACTGTAGAAAAACAGTAGGTTACAGAAATGTGTATAACAAGATGTTTTCAGACTTGTTCCTGTAAAACTTGATCATGATTAATTAGTCTTAATACTAAAGCTCAAAGGTGGGATACCTGAGCTTCTAAACAATTTGAAGGACTAATTGTTGTCTTGTAAGTAAAAGACTAATGGGGATTTTTCTGAAGCTGGCAAAAGTTTAAAACCAGTGTTTATAGGAGTCATATTAGAAAGTTTTGTTTTCATAATACTCGCCGCTTAYTTCATAATTGCCTATTTTACATTTTAAAAGTTAATAAGCTGTGGAAGTGAGTTCACATTGTTCTGTTCTAGAGCCATTTTCTGCAGTGCAAAGAAGACAATCCAGACTTCTCTGGTGTCGACTGTGTGATTTTTGAGTCTCCATATCCAATGACAATGGCTCTTTCTGTACTTGTCACCATAGAGATGTGCAATGCCCTCAACAGGTTCGTATGTCCAAACAGGAAAGCAAAGTTTCTGCATAGCTTATCCAAAATCCTACCTTTTGTGCAACTTGATTCTTAGTGTATGGACAGCTCAACTAATGAAGAATGAGTCATATTTCCTTTCTGAATCCTGGTAGTGCAAACAAAATGACTCTCTTAGGTAACATTTGAGATCTCTTATCGTAAGGTATATTTTTAAGTCTGCCAATTCACTCTGGTATTTTACTAAGCATGAGCAACTGAAATGTTTTCCATTATTGCTAATCTAAGCTTAATCAATCAGATTATCTCTCCTATGTTGGTATAAAGTGATACCAAGGAGAACTAAAATAAGAATGCTGAAGATATGGAAAATAGTTTTTCCTGCCCTAAGGGAGTGTGGGTTTAGCCAATTAATATTAGATTATAAATGGAAACCACTAAATAGCACAATGTCAAGGGTATTTTTCTTCAAATAGCTTAGAGGTCAGTTAATTTAAAAACAAATAAACTTTAAATACAAGTGTACTGCRGCAGTCCTACATAGTAAGATACTGCTCTACATCTGATGGTCTGGATCTCAGCCTCTTCTGCAGCATAGCCTAAATGCAGATTGACTCTGAAGAGCAGAATTAAAGAAGGAGCATTAAGAAGGTGCAAGTACTTGACCCTCTGTATATCCAGTCGTTAAGTGAACTTCAGAAGAAGTGGGTGCACGAGGTCCCCAGGCATACAGTAGACTGGGGAGGATTCTGTCTTACGCTGTCATGCCCATCTTTCCCTTACCCCTCCCATGGGGAGAGGATGTCAGGGTCTTGGCGAAAAAGGTAGACCAGCTCAGGAATGAGCAGAACACACAAAGGCTTTCAAAAATAAATGTGCAGCTGAACTGTGACTGCATTGCTAAGCAGACTTCCGAGGTAGTTCAAAGTTGCAACGCATATAAACTGTATCTTGGTGTCTTCCTTTTCTTCATGACTGGGGTAATTGTGACTTGCTATGCTGCTTTTCTTTCCAGCTAGTTTTCCGATTTATTGAATTTCCTGTTGGTATCTTACGTACACATATGTACCATGTTTCTGTTGCAGTCTATCAGAAAATCAGTCCTTGATGAGGATGCCCCCGTGGGAGAATATCTGGCTGGTGGGCGCTATTTGCTTGTCCATGTCACTCCACTTCCTTATCCTTTATGTGGAGCCGCTGCCAGTAAGTGCATGTGTCTTRCACCCCTCCCTGAACTTGGAGATAGAGCAAAAACTTGTCTGGAGCTTAAGGCAAGGGATGGAGGGGGAGAAAAGGTATAATGCTTGGCTTTTCTTTCAGATTATCTTCCAGATCACACCATTGAATGTGACTCAGTGGCTGATGGTATTGAAAATCTCACTACCTGTCATTCTGCTGGATGAAACACTTAAATATGTGGCCCGTAACTACCTGGAACCTGGTAAAGATAGTGTGCGGCCTGCCACCAAAACCTGTTCTTTGTCAGCATGCACCGAAGGAGTTTCCTGGCCGTTTGTGTTCATTACTATGCCCTTGATTATCTGGCTTTACAGCACAGACACTAACTTTAGTGATATGTTCTGGTCTTGACTGACATGGTGACAAGTTTTACATTTAAAGAAAAAGTTTAACTTAATTTTTTTATTGTTTAGAGCAACTGTCTATTTCTGCTGAATTTTCACATGAACATATTTGCCGGTGATGGAGGTTTCATAATCTAGATTTTGTTTTTTGCTTTTTCTGACTTCAGTGGGGGCAATATACTCCTCTTTTATACACAGTTAAAGTGTCCATTGACATGTACAGAGAACTAACACTATTTTATGCAAATATTTTTTTGTAGATGAAAAGCATGTACAGTGTTCTGTTCAATAGTCTATTCATCATGTAAAAAAAGTAAATTTTTTTTGAGCCAGCGGACACTATCAAACTAAATTGGCAGCAGATTTTAGGGAATGAATGTGTGTCGTCTAAAACTAAAAAAGCATGTAACTGTTTGTCTTCTGCATGATCATCCAAACTTAATTTGTCATAAAGTCAGGTTTTATTCCTAAGCAGAATTTTCTGCACTGGGTAGAGAGTACTGCTACCTCGGTCAGGATTTCTTCTCGGTTTCCCCTCTTCCTGTTCCCTCACTCTCGGTTCTTGACTGTCCTTGTTTACACCAGTTTCTGTATGAGGTATGCCTAATCTTGCTCGTGCAGAAAATACCATTCCAGGTGCAGCCTGCTGGGGTTCTTCCATACTCTCAACACACATAGGGTTGGTTTTTTAAGATTATTTATTTAAGTGTCTATTGTATTTTATTGTAACAGACCTTATTTTGCCAGTGTTGCCCATTATGCAGGGATAGGGAGGGCTACTTCTGTCTACTTAAATCTAAAACAAGCCTTTTTAACAAACATAATCTGTTTTAATTCAAAAGAGGGTTTAAGTTGGGTTTTAATACCTTATTTACATGTATCAGATCCTTTCCTTTTCTCCCTGCGCCCCCCTCCCCCACCCCACCCCCAAAGTGACTAATGCCCCCAAAACTTGTAATGAGACCTGGAAAAATAACTTGCACTGCATAGCTAGAAATTGGATTTCCTACACTTAGGGCACTAATGATCAGCTGTATACATGGAGTTACTCTGCTGGCCTGTTGTTAGCCTGACTTGAAGTAACAAGCTCGTGTGTGTGTTTTGTAAAATCTGTAAATAGCACATGACCAAATTGAACATATTGTATAGAACTATTTTTATTTTAATGTGGCACTAACCACCTTCATTATTACGGTAAATGTTAAAGCATGTTTTCAGATTCAGTCCTGTATCAACAATGTGTAAGTCATTAACAGTCCTAACTGTGGTGTTTTTCTCCAATGCCTTCCAACTTTCATCGACTAAAGTGAGTATTTCTCTTCCATTTCACCATGCCAGTGGTGACTTGCTGTAAAATAGCATATGCTGTATACATGTTGAAGAATAAATAGTAACTTCCTTCATTCCCATGCTGTGTTTTGTCAAACTCTGCTGTGCTACATTATTATCACCACTTTAGACTCTGTTTTGTGGTCTGAAGCTCAAATTACTGATTCCAAAGGCAAAGCACTTGCTTTTGGTTTAGTGCATTTTAGGTCTTGTTTTATAGCACCCAGGAGCTTTAGTGCCCCACGGTCTTACAGCTTTTGGTCTTAAGTTTGAGATAAAATTGGACRAATCTGTAACTTAAGACAGTGATGGCTGTTCACATGAATGTTTAGTGTCCAAAACACTCTGGTACTTGTGGTCAGGTGCTGGTTTACTCCGGAGCTTTTTCCTGCTCTGAAATAGGGGATGCCCCTCTGAGCTGACCACCCTTCCCTAGTCTCTGGTATCTGCAGTGCTCAAAGTGCAGGTGCTCCTCTTCGCAGAAACAGCTTATTGTTTCCAGTAAGTGGAAACACTTTGTACAGCCGTCACGTGAAAAGACAAAAGAACAGTCTCAGCTTAACGGGATAGTCTTTGAAAATTGTACTGGGGTCACTATGTCTTTGCAGGCATAGCGTTATCTTCTGCTGGCTCTGCTTTAATGACCAAATTCAAACAGCTTTCTGATTCCCCGTAGAGGAAAATGATAATTAAAAGCTATGTTCTGTTGGTGCCAGCTGGAATCCRGTGAGCACAGATAATTCTCTAGGTTTCAAGCTTTCAAATATAGATGCTAACCTCAAAATACACAGACCCTATCTGAAATTCTACTGCATTGTGAATACTCACTGTTTATATAGACTTTGACTTGTTTAAATTGATGCTGAAGTGACTCAGAGGAGCTGGACCTGATGATGTAGTAGGTGTGTTGCCGAACTGTAAGCATTTAAATCCTGTTGGGTGCCCTCTTTAGTGTAGAAGAATCTGTCGTTGCCAAACTAAGGTTTTGCATACCACAAAACCAATGGCCAGCACCGGCCATTTGCTGTGTCAATAGGAAAAGAGCAATATGGCACTTGTCCCTGTTTCTTGAAACAGAAAAATAATAGGTCATGTGATTTAGGATTCCTTGAGATCAAAATATGTACAAGTATGTTATTTGTTGGAAACAAATACTAGCAAGTTAGTTCTATGTGCTCCCAACATTACTGGCAAACATTTTCCAGGGCAGGAACGCCACTGCATCTTGGTTCTGTGTGAACCTCCAGAGCACCATGTTGATGGGCTTTTTAAAGCCTCGTATTTGATGGTCACCATGAACGATTCTGCTTCTTGTACAATCCTATTTCTGTCTATTATGCCAAATAATCCTGCTATGCACCCCCTTTTTCCCTGCCTCTAAGAAGCTGAAGGGGAAAATGACTGTCGATAGTAGAATTCAGTCTTCAACTTTGTTGGATCTCTGTCTGCGTTGAAGATGAATCTTGCTGCTTGTGTCACAGATCTCCATACTGACGTCTGAGAGCTCACTCATATGGCRTGTCTTGGGGGCACTTGCATTAGGGTCTTGTTTGTGTTCCTTGGAGTTTGCCTTTGAAAGCTGGATGACTGGTGGGTAAATGGAGTGGCATTCATCCCTACAGGCTCCTGAGGTTACGGGAACAGTCAGGTTTTATAAGATGCTCCTGAAGAGCCCCAGCAACCTTAATCTACCCAGTTTTTCTTCTGTTTCTCCCACTCTTGCTGTCCAGATTTTCCTGTAGCAGTGGAGCAATAGGGTTCCCTAAGATCAGCACTTATMTCAGGTTCAGTGGCAGCTGTTGCTATGCTTTCAGTACTTCTGTTTTCCRAGTGTTGCCACTACATGGTAAATACCAGCCTTGTGTTGTCTGGACTGGCCAAAAGTTAAGACCCACCATCAGCTTCCTCTCAGGCAGCGGAGCACCCTGCCCTGAAATCCCTGCCTGCTGCAGGCTTCCTCGTGATCCTGGGGCTGCAGTGCTGTGGATCTGGTCGAGTAGGCTGTGGGAGGTTGCTCAAGTGTGCTTCTGGCGTTAGAATGGCCTAAGGCAGCCGATGGCTTGGCTTTTCAATYACAGAAACTGTAGACATGCAGTGCAAGGTTAGTAATGCACTGCAAGAAAATGTGTTAATTAAAATGCTTATCCTTAATTGTGTAGATCCTGTCATTCTTTAGCTATCAGTCCTTTCATCTAGAGAAGCCAAGAAGGGAGGGCTCTTCAATTTAGAAGAGACTTACCTGCCAACATCTCAAAACTGAAACTCTCGCTTAATTTCATTGTTCCCTACATTTTTCCTCTCTAGCCTCCTCACTGCATTAGGGTCATCGGGGGATAGAAATAGGTAACTCCTATTTTAATGTGTTAGCCCTGTGAATACATAAACAAAAGCACTTATTTAAGCAGAAATAACTCAGTTACCCAGGCTTTATCTCCCACCCTGTTTTTAGAAAATAACTTCATACTTTTTGTTTCCTTTTGCTCTCATCTCACTGAGCTCTTTCATCTCTTCTGTTTTCTGGATTCCTTAGTGTCCTCACATATTGCCACTTATTTTCTAGTGTGAGAGGTGTGTGTATCACCTGTGACTGATGCTACCTTATGCTAGGAACACCAGGAAGGATATCAGCTTATGCTGGGAAACCAGGGGGGTTTGGTATGAGAGCAGCTCTTCCTGAATTTGGTGTTCTGTAGCCTGGTCCGAATTAGAGCAAAGAAAATGGTCAGGCAGCTGCAGTTATATGTCAGATATTTAGGGGCTTTTATCTTCATAGTGCCTTAGGCCCTTTCTGCTTTCAAATGCAAGTGATTCAAAGTACTGTTTGTGAGCTACACAACGAGCTGCTCCTTTTTGCTGGCATCCAAGCAATAAAAATAGTTCATACTTGGTTTCCCAAAGTATTATTGCAAATAAATAAGTACGAGAGAAGCTGCAGAAAAATATATACCAGTCTGTCAAAATGGTACGAGGCTTATGTTTGTAGGGAGGCTATTTTGGAGAAGGCTAATGGTAAGAAAATGAGTTTTTAATCTGATGATAAAATGCAGTACAGCAGTCCTCTGTCACTGTTCCAAGAACACAGCCGATGCACAGAATATACACGGTAAACAGCTTAAAGACGGTTGAATTTGCTGAGATGAAGGGAGGTAAAACTGATATMAAGTTGTCTGTCTCTTGCACCTGTCTTGTTTACTTTTTTGCACTTCTAACCATTAACTGTTTCCCTAATCTCTGCTAATTACATCCTTAATTACATTAATATGCATTTTCAAATCTTAGCAGGAGAGCCTAAATTTTATAGTGTTRAAGCAGTGTTTTGAAGAGCCACCATCAAGTTCTAGGGAATCRGAGTACTGTTCTTCTCTCCTAGACACAAGGCTAACCTTACGCTGTATTTTAGGGGTAAAGTACAGGGTAGCTTTGTTACGTTGTACTCTACCCTTTGCCTACGCATTAATCTGTGTAGTTTAATGACTTCTTCAAAGCTTTCCTACTGCTTCCCAGAATTAGCTGCGTAACTTGGAAAAGGGACATTGTTAGGTCACTTTGGGGCCAAACTTGCAGTATAATGCCTTGATTAGAAAAACACCCTTAAAGTTCTTAAAAACTTGAGCTCAAACTGTGTAGTATGGAACTTGAAAGTAAAAATTACAAGTGAGACTTAYCTGTTGCCACTAGCCAGGCAGAGAAAGGCCAAAGCTATCTAAACATGTCTTAATTCTTTTTCACTGCAGTCTTCTGTAGAAGTGCTGGCTTTGCTGATGCTGAAGGGAGCTCTGCTGCACTCAGCTGAGCCGTAATCCGGAGGGTTCTGGGCTTTGAGAACGAAGTAACCTGAGAGTGTCCCTTCAGTGAGAGCGCAGCCAGTTATCAAACTTAACATTCTTTCTTCTGTCACTGTTGATCTTAGTCTTGCTTGTATAATGATACTTAGCATTCATCCTTTCATTAACTGATGCCTTTTCTTTCTTTCCTTTTCAGCAATACTGGAGTAATCGCTTCCTAAACAATTTTGCAGAAATGTAAGGTTGTTTTGTTGCGTGCATGTGTTTTTAGCAACACATCTCCCAAAACTTCTGCATGTATCATGTGTAAAGATTCTTTGCTTTCCCTAAAACAAAACTCATTGTGTTCTCTGTGGAAGAAATGTGTGGTACCATTAGGACTTCATTATACAGATGTACAAATGTGCAATATAGCTTACGAATTGGAAACTCTCTCCAGAGAAGTTTGGTTTCTGTGCTGCATGGAGAAGAGTTTGTTTATCCTTGAACAAGAATCGCGGAGCTGTCAGCCAATTTTCCATATTTCTGTATGTAAAATGTCAGTTTATAAAATGTACAATATCAAAATAATGCATGCCTTCGGTTGTAGACAAATCTTTCTCTGTATTGTATCATCCAAACATACTACTCTATAACAGCTTATGTACAATGCTATCCTATTTATAAAAGTCATTGAAAAGATTACAGGTGAATGTTAAACCGTAAGCCTCCAGTTCATAACTTTGGATTTTTTTTATCATGTGTGCAAATCAACCTATTTTGCACTGTAATGTAACTTATTTAAATCTAAGGCAGTAAGACAGATGTTGGTGCAATACAAAATATTGTGATGCATTTATCTAAAAAGCAACAACCGACTTAGCCAGTTTAACAACTGCATGTGTGACCTTTAGACGTTGTAAATAAGATCAGTTGTCTATTTACATGCTGACAGTAAGAGGCATCACACCTAATTTCATTTGTATCGGGTAAATAAATTTATTCTACAATACATATTTTGTGTGTTATTTTATGCACTTTGTTTTCTGCAGGTACATGCATACATACTTCAGCGCGCTCTTATATTAATGCCAGGATGACACTTATTAGCACCAACACCATTGCAATCTTTCCTCCTAGAACTATGCAGATGCCAGCTGCTCTCCGGCAGTATTGACCTCCTCGCTGGTGTGATTTCCTCTGTCCAGGGGCTTGTGCGTGTGTTTAAGGGACACTGTCAAGTACTTTGATCACTCAGTTTTTTTAAAATGCTCCATTGTTTGTAAAATCCCTCTGAGAAACTTAAAATAAACATTTCTTTCCCAACTACATCTTTATTTTTCGTCCTTTTCTATTTTCTAAATTGCCCCAGCCTGAAGGAGCTGCTAGTCTCTTCCCCTTTCCATAGGCAAAAGGAAGATTAACCAAATGTGTTTGCTACAGCACACCCCACGAGTAGCCTGCTGGGAGTTACGGCTTACTCCGTTCCCCAAAACATGGGCTGTTCTGCCACGAGCTCTCGGTGCAGGAGTCTGTGCTAAGTGTTAGGCAAGGCTAAAGCTGGATTTTCCAAGCGTCCTGTAACGCTCTGCTCCAAAGCCCATAAACTAAGTTTTGTTTGGAGTAAGAGGAGGGGGAGTCTCTCTAAATATGCAACTTCAGTAATGTGTTTTAAATAAAATGTAATGCCTCTTAACCTCCAGCCCCCGCTACCAGCGCAGCGCTAGCAACCAGCGTTATCCAAATGAGGTGACATGTCTCAGACCCTTCAAACGCAACAGCGTGAGGTTTAAAAATACCGGGGTTGAATTCCGTTGTTCGGCCGAACTATAAGATGGTGGAGGATGCACTAATACATCGGGCTGAACTGCTTGKGGCTGCTTCCTACTATGGTAGTGTTGTTCTGTGCAAGCCGAGCCCTGCTCCTAACCTCTGGGCTGAGGCTGTCGGAGCCCCGTCCAGCACTCGGCTGTTATCTACAACTGCAGCTCTTCCCGCCGCCTTATTTATAGCCTGTCTTCAGCCCGCACCGACAGCRCTGTCGCCAGCAAACCTTCCGAGCTGGTCCGCTGCAGACAGCCCAGCCCGAGGCAGTGGCAGGCGTCCCGTTAACGCTTCACACAGACACCTGAGCTAAAYGATTAAAGTCATTTGTTCAGAACACGGTGGAAGAAACTGCTTGATCGGCACCTCTTCTCTTGTCATAACCTCTGGCCTTGCTTTTATTAGGAAGCAACGAGAGGGAAAACGAGGCTCACTTCTTTCTCAGCAGAAGGCGGTTGAAGTCCAGTTTCTCAGACCTACGCCCTCACGTGTTGTACCAGCACATCTGTGTGAGTGACTCGCVCTGCCCTTTTTTTTTTTCAACTTGCAGAAAAACATGTCACCAGCGCTGTACCAAATGTAAAGATTAGTGACGCTATGAAGTCATTATTCAGAARACAGCTCTCGCTCCGTCCGCATTGCTGTCACGGCGAGTTACATTCCACAGATGGTTTCAGCATTTCTGCATTCAGACAGCGCCTCACGGGTGAGCAAACTGAGACCAAACTCCACTTACTTTTAAACATTTTTTTAAATTATGATCTGCAAGATTAACTTGTAACTAGTCACCCAAATGAACTGCAAGCAGCACTCTGGAGTACAGCCATATGAAGAAAACGTGACGCTCGGTGGGTTGCTAGGTACTTACGTGCACGAGTATGGGGCAACAGATGCTGAGCTAAAGAGCTTCATCTTCTCCCTCCTCCTCCTCCACTGCAGTTGTGCTCTAAAGCGTTGCATGGATGAGCCCACTGATAGCCACAGAGGAAGAAAACAGTTCCCCATGTATCTATAATGCCTCATAAGTTGAGCTATTACATCAAACTCTAAATACAGAGGGCAGAAAATAGCCTTATTTTTACATTGGGGTAAATTTGTGTAATTAGGACCCACACCCACCCCCAGGAGGGTGGGCAAGAAAGGAGAAAAGCCTCTGGGGAAGGAGATGGCAAATTTGCTTTGCCACCTCAGCTAGGAAAAAGCCACAGGAGAAGTCACAGGACTGTAGAAGAGAGGCCAGCAATCCATCCTCTGCKCTGTCTGCAGAGCTCCGAGTACCTGAAACGTTCTAAAATACTTCATCCCAACACTTTAACCACGTGGAAGTGCAGAGAAGCCTTTGGCCATCAGTTTAGCAGGCTCAGGCTATTTGCCTAATCARGTCAAGTCCCTGTCATCTGTGTAAATAGAGACAGCGGGAACTGAATCTATGAGGATTATCCCTTTATAATGGAGTCTATAAGAGTTATTCTCTTCCCGCTCCTGGAAGGTGCAGTGTGACGGGACCACCTCGACGCTTCCATCTGAATTAGTGCTTTTGGGGCAGTGCCAACTTGCGCATAAGCCAGACACRGGATTTTGATGACATCACCAACTTCAAGAGAAGAGGTAGATTTTACCAATCTCGCTCTTCAGGCATAGCAAAGGAAAGGACTTTTAGGCCAATTTTACACGTGTAGGTCGAGGAGCCCGAGGAAAGCAGCTGAGAGGCCGGGAGCTTTCAGCACACGCGGTGTGAGTTGCCCTTCACACGTCGCTCAGCCCAAAGGGACTGTCCGTGTCCCTGCAGACCCAGACAGTGACTTTGAACGGTGGCCGGCCTCCAAGAACCGTTTGGTGTGTCCCCTTCAGCCTCTCTTCGAGGCAGAGAGGCTACCATAATTAACTGAAATAAAGTTCAGAAACAACAACAAACACCTAAAACCCGCTAAGTTCAGGCTGCTACAACCCCCCTGCTATTTATGCAGATGGCAGAGTCAATTTTTCCTACAGAGGCAGGCAAGGAACACRGCTTTACTGCCGGGGTAAGATAACATCAGCGGCTAACAACAAGCTGCACCCAGCTCGTGCCTTCATAACCAAGTCACACAGATCCAGCGCACTGTGATTGCAAAACACGGAGCGTTTTGGTCTTGCGCTTGCTGCTGCCCCGCATGCAGCGAGGCAGGACACCCCAGACAGAAGTCGTAACTTTAAAGAAGTTTTTCCTGTCACTGCCCTTCGCCGTGACTTAAGCACTAATGCGGACCTTCAGTTTAGGTACAAGACTGACCTGCACCAGGGAAACCATGGGCAGGAAAGCTCCCACCACCCCTTAACTCACCAAATGTGTGTCCTTTCCCTTCCTGGAAGAACAACCTCACTGTCCATAGCCGGGCTGACTCGGGGCTGCCATGCCAACAACTATTCATGGTGGAGCTCTTCAGCTTCCCAGGGATTCCTGCCAAATATTCMTCATCTCACCACGCTGCAGCCAGCAATTCCAGTCCTGTTTTGCAGTGGCCACTTTGCTGTGGACACAGTTCACCTCTGTAAGTTATGGGTACCAAATCCTGTACCATTAGAAGATCTAAGCCTCTGATTTGTGGGCACTGTCAGCTTCTCAGGAGATCCCACCGAGGGGCTTTATACCTTCAGTGAGCTGACAGCACAAGAACCCAAGCCACAGCCACCCACCCGTGCTCACAAACCAGCCGTCAGGTGCTGGAAGCCTCAGCCCCAACCAGYGAGTACGGACTCCTGATGGGCTGCCTTCCAAACCCCACGCTGCTCTTGCTCACAGCTCTCAAACCTCTCGTAGATCAAAAAGAAAACCAGAAGGAAATTGTTATAGCATTGACTCAATCTCCAGTCCGTCAGACAAGGCACGCAAACTGCAGGTGGCCTGTCAGAAACCAAGGCCAAGTTTCCAACGCACCCAGAACCTGCTTTAACAAGTTCTCCGCCTCCCAATGTTACAGAACCTCCCCAAGCAGCACCGCTGACATTTCTACCCACATCCCAGCATTGTGTCAACCAGATTCCGCAACAGAACAGCAAAAAGCTGTACGCGACGTGCCAAAACTAGCTTGAAGAACGATCACGCGCTGCACAGCAGCAGATCTGCATCACACACGTAACTGAACCAGAGGAAGGCTACTGCTGCCGGTGGCTGCCTACCGCAGCAGGGAACAAGGTGCTCGTTCCTTTAGCCCGGGTTGAAGGACAGAACTAATAAAGGTGTTGAAGTGAAATTCAAGCACCTAAAATTGAAGTCCTGAATTCCTTTCTCAAGTTGAYGCTGACCCTGGAGCACACAGACTTCCCAGGATACTTCTCTCTTCTTGGAAATCACTCTAACTCCTGAAGTTGCTTTTCTGTGTCTACTCAGAGCTGCCCTGGTGAGACCAACTCAGCATTTACCTCTTCCCTACACCTCATAAGGTTCCTCGTGCCCATTAGGGAGGTCTCTAAACCAGAAGGGCTTTTATCTGACAGATGTACTTTGAAAGACTAACAACATCCAACCTTTCACAAAATGGAGCTGCTGACGCTCTGATCTTAGAACCTAATGGGATTAAGAGCTCCCCTCACCAGCTGCACGGCAGGCGTTGGTCTTTGAAGTCTTCACCAAGACACTTGGATCTCGGTGCAAGCCCCGCTGGCAGCTTCTAACCAAGCTACTCAGTTCCCCTTTCACCCGCGGCTAACAGCCCAGTGGAAAGGCAATCCTCACTGGGCTGGCACTGGGACTAGACTGGGGTTAGAATCAGGAGAAATARGAGCGGGCCACAGGCTTTCCCCTCTCCTCAGGGCAGGGGAGAGGAACGGTCGTTGCCAACAGGCAACGCTTCCCTTCGTGCCCTGGCTGCATGCCCAGCAGCCCGGTGTCCTACCCAAGGAATCCATGTAGCAGGTTGTGGATGTCTCTACGCCTATTTAAGGCCAGATGATGGATGTTCTTCCTTCCACCATGTAAAGCCTCTGAATTCACGGCATGGATGGTAAATCATAGCACAAAAGGAGATGAAACCAATCTGTTCCCTAATCACCCTTCTTGGGCGATAGAGGCGACAGGAACAAAAGCAGAAATCAAAGCACAGCGCAGGAAGGATTAAACACCTTTTGCAAAAACTCCAATATTTCCAGGGCTGGAGCRTTACTGGGTGGAGGGTCCTTAAAACTTCTCAGAGCCCAGTACTTCCGTAAGGGGAGCAAACACTTGGCAGAATCCCCCAGCCTTATCGAATTGGCCGAGTTTCGGTGTGACATCATCCTCCGCAGAACAGACACCGAGAGGTTAGCTGGAGCCACCCTCTTTCCCACCTATTAAAAGCCGTCCTGGTGAGCTGAGGAAATGTTAAAGCCTCTCCCCGTCCCCTGTTCCTCCTCTTGTAACAGCCAGCAGAAACGGCAGGACCCAGGAGTTACCCAGAACTCAGGCTAATACAAGAATTACTGTTTTTTTCAGAGCAATGCCAAACTTTCCCTGCGTAACAGATACCTGCATTCCAGGCCAGGTGGGACTGCCAGATGGACAGGGACAGTTCAATCCATACAAACATTGCCTCCAGCTCACTTTCACTATGGACCTCAGCAGGAAAACCAGAAACCGAGGTTACGCCGCCTTCCCACTCCGTCGCTGGCTAACTAGGACCCCGTCAAGTTTTACAGGGCAAAAAAGGTCCTCGGTCACAGATCACAGCTTTTGTCCCGACAAACAAACATTTATCTCAAGAACCATACGGATGGCAGCTTACACAGACCAGTCTAAGGAAGATGGGTATCCGCAGATTGCTCTCCTGGTGTCATCACGCTGAAGTTTCCTGGGAAACTATTTAGTATTGAAGGAGGATGAAGCCAAGTTACCAGCTTCAACACATCAAACCATACTGCACCTCAAGGAATAACACAATATACTATACACTAAATGTTAGGAAAAAAGCAGGAACAACAAAAATTCAGGTCATTTTTAAATAGTTAAGTAGTTCTGGGAAGGAGCTGGCATCTTAGCGGCTTTATAGCAAAGCGCAGGGCAACGCGTCGCCTCTGCAGCACAGGAAAAGGCCCTTTTGTGCTGCCAGATCAACCCAAGTTCTTGGATCAASTGCCAGTGGAAGTGCCTCACTTCTGCCAACCATTAAACTCTCCCAGCCCAGGGAGCCCAACTGGGAGATGTTCCAAATCACCGAACCCCCCATTAGCCAAGCAGAGTGTGCTGCTGCTGCCTGCCCGTCCAGCCACTTCCATTTAATTGGACTTTTTGTCCTCTGTCAAAATTTATATCAAGTCCAAGTCTCAAGACATGGGATTTTTCCCCCCCTTTGTCCTCTAAACAAGGCTCACAATGCTCCAGAACACACAACTGAAAAAAAGAGAGCTGAAGTGTCCACAGGCGAACGTTCAGAATGCAAGGGCAGTGCTCCCTGCCGCACCACGCTCTGGCCAAACGCACGCCGCCGGGCAGGCYGCTCAGTAGATGGCATCTGTTGTTCTTTAAGAAATGGTACCGTCTGTGAAAGGCCAGATGTAGAAAACTCAATCCCTTTTAAAATTCCTAAGTCAGGAACCAGACTGCTCTTGTTAGATGCTCAAACCATCACTCTATTTGTATGCATTGGTGTTTTGATGGGATGATAAAGGAGGAAAAGGAATCTSATCTCCAAACTTACAAAGTCCTTGGCCTCCCTGGGGAAGCTATTTGCAAGGGAGGCTTTTACAGTGTAAACATCCGTCAGCGACCCACCGCAGCAGCGGCTTCCCCTGCGCATTCCGTACCCAGCATTACACAACCACTGAGGTTCGCAAAGTACGCGCAAGGCTCAAGACAGTAAGCAAAAACATACATTTTTCTTTCTATTTTGTTGTCRCCAACAGTGATAGACGCAGACTAGCCAAAGGGCTTTACTTAATATATAAATTGTTACAGTGAAGTTCCCCACATGAATGTTTTACTCTTCCCTGAGCTGTGTGTGCACCAGAATAATTCTTTTTTTTCCCCACCCAAACACCCAGCCCTAGGCATCTCCCTGCCTCCTCTCGGCCAGCTTCCAAAGGACATCTTAACCAGCCCGCGGGTCCTAGGATCGCAGCAGGAATTGCAGCGGCAACCCCCTTCTCCCCCCTTGCAGGCCAGCGTTCCCTCTGCCCTGTTGCCCTTCCCTCCGACGTCTGGTCACTGGACCGACACAAACRTGTTAATTATCACCAGGGCCTTAGGCCAGAGCTCCAGCAACGCAACAACAGCTTTACAGTTCTTGCCCCTGCTTCTCAACATGCTTAAAGCAGCCAACCTTTGGCAGGGCTATGAAGTGAACAGATAAAGGATTTAAAAAAAAAAAAACAAACACAGTAAAAAAAAAAGCAGCAAAAAGGTTTGCAGAGTTAAAACGGAAAGGAAGGATGGGAGAGGAGTGGGAATATTTTGGAGGTAGGGTCAGGCATGAATTCACAGGACTACTTTCCAAACTGTCACCCTGGCAGTTCAGGAATGTAACGGGTGGAGGAATCATTCTTTAGGCCCACACGGGATCCTTTCGACGAAGAAACTACAGCAAAATCGACTGCAATGTAYTTGAGTTTTGCTGGGTACTACATAAAGTTGTATCAATTTACTGATGGGCAGTTCTGAATACACATTATCTAGAATACACTACTTTAAGCCCTGCCTAAGGCTATTTAGTTTGAAATCATAGGTTTATACTGAGTTTAAGCTCACCTAAGGTCACTAAATTTAAGACCCCTGGAGACTGCACTAATTTAGGTCTGTTTTTTAAAAGATATTTGGTTATGATATATTTGTGTAACTTGAAATTACAGTGGCAGACACAGCCTTTGAGACTTCCTTACAGCTGAGATCCGAGTGAGGAAAGAAGGTTTGCTGAATAAGAAATACTCCCCGCTTCTGCCCTGGATGGATCAGTTTCCACATCACTGAGCTCCTGAAAAGCAAGGAGGGAAGAATCAGCACACAAAAACAGGCCTAATGAGGAAGACAGTTATTGAAAGAAAAAAAAAAAAAGTGCTAGTTAATCAGAAATCGCTCTATAATCAACAGTAACAGCAAAGGAAGCAGCAGCTCAATTAGACAGAAAACATTTGTATTGGCCAGCAGGCCTCAGTTCCTTCTATTATCTCTGCTTCACAATTCTTGGATTCCCAAGATCTGGAAATCAGAATTAGAAATACTGTGAATATTTCAGGTGTTATCAGCACATTACAGAATAAAGCGTGGGCAAATCTCTTGCTATGGACCATGCCTTAGTTAGGTAATTCCTAGCCACATCATGAACGTGTGCTGCTTTTAAATTCTGGTAAATTAAGACTTTTAGCCCTTACCTAAGTCTATGTGAGGTTTGATGAAATTGTGTCCCTTTGCATCACTTCTGTCTTACCTATCACAAAGTAGGAAAAATTTTAAATCACAGATGTCAGTAGTAAGTTTTAAGTGAAGGATTTCCAGCAAACACAGGCACTCCATCCTCACCCAGCCCCACAGACTGCCCCTTGCAGACCTGCCAGTGCTGTACAACCCAACGGGATGGCAACGGCTTTCTTGCCTCACCTACAAATTGCTTCACTTCAGGGAGCTTACGGATTTGACAGAATCTGAACTTCATTTTTTTGGCTTTATGATCTTTTCTTCTAGGGTGCACAGCACATGATTAAGGGATGGAATGAGGTCAGCTGCTTATTATGGGCTAATTGTTATATTCCCTGAACTAGAATACCAGTAACTGAATTTGAGTACGAGATCTCTGCAAAACCAGAGATCACGTTCTAAAATTAGAGCACTAATGAAGGCTCATTAATAGGCAAGAAGAATCCCTGTAGAATTCTGAAGCTCGTGCTAAATAYATGTATCTCTATAATCTCAAATGCACTCGACACGTATAGCATCTTAAAGTTCCTTACTCACTTACCATACAACTATTAGCAAAGACTATACACAAGCTATATAACCCCAACACATCAGGTACTTACAGAGGTATTAYTTGCAGGATCTGACTGAACTTTTCACTTTCAATAAGCAGCCAAGTTCCCAGAAAAACAAAGCAGTGAGGACACAACTCCATTTTGACAGCTATCTTAAGGTGTTCTTAGGTGTACCTGGACTTGTTTGCTAAAGCCGCCCGTAAGCACGCTGATGTTTTTACAGCACACTCATCTTGAAGCAGTTTTAGTTTCCCGTCTGTTCTAAAAGGAGAGATTATCAGATTATCTACAAACACACTACAGAAGGGTTTTAGTAAACCTGTGGTTCTCCGGCTTCCTGTTCGATGTAAATGTTCAGAGAAATGCGTAAGGCCAGTGGTTTCCATCTGCGATTAACGACCTATTTAAAGGAACCACTAGAATAAAATGGCTGAGCAGCTTGCAAAATATACATCACATACCTCATACACTTCTCTCATCAAAAGTAAATGCATCCTTCCTTTAGTTTAGTAACATCAAGAACTCCATTCTTTCATCCACAACAGGCTTGGAATACAACTAGAAAGCTAATGAAGCTACCCAACTTTCAGATGCAAAATAYAATCTGATGAATGCTCGAGTGTGAGGAGAAAACAAAGCAGGTTTTTTTTAAAAAAAAAAAAAGAGATGCTTTGAATTTGCTTGTACATGTAGATTTCTTTCTGTTATGAAAGACATGCAGTGAGCTGAAATCTATTCACTGCGTCACAGCAATGGTATAAACAGATTCTTCGTAAAAGAAGAACAGGATCAGGCCTCTCATCCACCAGAATGCAATTAACAAAATGTTTGCTCTAACTGAAGCACAGCCATTTGATGTATTTGCTTAATGGACGAGCACGAACAGCTTATGCCAATTCAATCACCAAGACAGCAGCACATGCTTTTCTGTTCTTCCCATATCGTCTTCAAATAACCATAATTCAATTTGATATTTTGGAAAGTCTAAAGCCCACAAAATTCCAGAGAGAACAGATACCCAGCTGTTTTCTTTTTTTAAACGGATAAACTATTAGACTCCTCCTTTGTAAGATGTGACATACTGAAACATTTCCAAAATAGACTATAATAGAAGTAATCTGCCTATTCTTTTTGTTGTGCATTTTTCTAACTGATATAATGCACATCGCAGAGGGAGAGAGATTTTACCCTTATCTGCATTATATATCTGCAATAGGGGGAAGCTTGTTTTCCACGTCACGTATTTGTATGAAGTAGCCATTTTTCCTCTGATACTCAAAACTATTTTTTAGCTTTGTAAAAAAAGTCTGTGTGCTCCAGCATACCTGTGGTAACAGAGTAAATACAAAAGGAACCAAACCGCCAATATAAAGATAAAAACGCATGTTTTAGTAAAGAGTAAGGAAATCAGAACTGTAAGAAAAATAAGRGCGAAACGTAATTCCTCCTCCCACACATCAAGACAGAGAACTGAAACGGTTTCTAGATTACACAAAGCAGCTCACCCTTGAAACGCTGATGTTGAGAATTTGTACRCGAAGCAATGCAACTTTGCTTCAAAAAGGTGAGGGAAAACACATGAATTCAAATATTACCTGACAAAAACATGAAGTATATAAACATGGCAAAAACAAGACAATRTGTGTGTTTGCATAATTTAACATTTCTACAGCAATGCAAGTGACRAGGCATGAATTCTTTTCATATCATTTTAAATGTCAGTGCTGTATACAGAATGTGAAGTGCTTTGAGTCACCGCTGTAAAACTTTTTAGTAACATACTGAAATAAAACTAAACTGCATTTAAAAATAAACGTCCATGTACAGACTTTAGGTGATTTCAGGGTTTAGTAAGGATTGAGGAAATGACTGTAATTCTCCAACACTGGCTCAATGCTTTACACATAGGAATCAGTCAGCTACGAAAGTGTCCTGTAAGTCGAAGTCGCCTAGCGTACCAAACTTCTCCTTTACAGCACACRTAATGCCTTACAAAAAGACAAATTAATTCAACAAACACAGCAAGAGAAAAGTGCTGCTTTCAGCCACACCCAACAACTCCCTCAGACTCCAAGAGGAGTGTGAGCCCAAAGGGTAGCATACAAACAACAGAGTAAGACCTTTTCCACAAAGGAGTACAAACCACTGTATTCGATCAAGCACACTTAGCCCTGGACAGAATTTAGACATTGTTTTCRTCATAAAACAACAGGCTTATTACACACGTCAAATTCTAATGCTTTTAGTTTTAGCAGGAATTTTTTGAAATGAAAGTTGCAAATAAACCTCCAGTACAGTTAGTCCCTTACACTTAATAAATAAGAAGCATCAAGAATCTTCATGGCATTGAGATGCATAGAACTATTAAATGGCTTCAGAGTCTATTAAAAAAAAAAGGAAAAAAAAAATCCTTTGTTACTGCGAAAATCATAGTTTATGTTCTTCAAAGAATGGCCCTAGTGGTATGTTCAAGTGCCAAAACAAGCAGCAGGATGAGAGGCCATTACTGCATCCCAAACCACTGCTCCTGATCTGCCCACTGAGCTGCTTCACTGTCGCTGCCTTCCAAGTCCCCCTCTTCTCCACTTCCCTCCATATCATCCACATCTTCTTCCTGAGTTGCATCTGTTGGACTTTCCTCTTTTTCCATTTTCTGCATTCCTTCTAGTGACTTTTGATCATTTGGATCCAAACTGAGGAAAGTAAGAAAAAGAAAGCATTGTCCTAAAACTTTTTTTTTTTTCTTATATTTGTGATGTTATTGTAAATAATTAAATAATTTAAAAAAAAAAATCTCATCTTGTCGTCTGCACTTCCTGTTTAACACCATCAAGAAGTTCAATTTAGTAGATGATGCAACTTCACCTCAGGATAACCATAACCCTGAGTATTAAATCTTTATATAAAACAATTTCATCATACCTAAACATCACACTCTTTCAGAAAACTTAGTTAACTCTTCCAGACAATACTAATTATAAAGTAACATGAAAGCAATAAAAATTTAAATTACTATGACTAAATATATTACATGGAAGCAAAAAACAGCTGACCCATTTAAGCTATGTAAGTTTATAGTGGACATAATGTGCTAGATTTAAGGTAAATTTAACTTGTTGAAATCAAAACATGGTAACATTTAACATGGTAACCCCCTAAAATAACATTTAGGTTATGTTAAATTGAATCACACTATTTAAATTTACTTAATCGCTCATTTTTATATAGCACCTTCTAGTCTAAAGGAATGGATCTTAAGGTACTCGACTATAGAATAATTAATAACGATAAGGAAGTCCATGCCTTAATCCTTCCGTTAGTTAAGGAATCGCATGCCTAGTGACATGTTTAGCATTAACGCAGTCCCTAAATTTTGCACTTCTCAGTTCAAAGCCTTATGACTAATGCGTTATTGTTTAAGGCAGAATGATATAAAGCTACCTCTGATGCACGTCCTAATCAATTAGTAGCTCAACTTCTTACTTAGTCAAGTTGATTATTGGTTCTTATAAACATACTGCAATCTCGGAGTCTCTGCTTTACCTTAGGGCAATACTGTACTGGTCCATTGCTTCCTGATACTCATTGACAGCTACAAGAAAGTCTCCCAGTATYCGGTGCAGAACACAGTCACTCTGATTAGCCAGTGCATTCCTCAGCAAAGCAATTCCGTCTTCATACTTTTGTTCTCTACCTGTTTATATGCAAAACTACAGTTTTAATTAATAGTTTAGATAAATCTACAAAAAGTCAGAGCGTACACAAAGTCATCGCAACACAAGACTATTTCTTCCTTCAGAACTGTCAGCATGGGGGATAGTAGTGATATATTTTTTGCAAGATAAACCCTAAACAATGGCTTTTTGTTGCAACAGCCACRCTCATGATTGCATATACTTTGAAGTCAAAACATTTTGGCTGCAATTGTTTTAAGTGCTGGTGTAATATCAGTTGCTAGATGCAATTAATTCCTGTGATTTTTCCTTGAGGATAGAACTGATAAATCCCTGGGCTGTAACACCCCTGTTACATTCTTCACATTGATGAGGCTGCAGAACACACTTCCATGTAAAACAGTACGCTTTAAGTAAATTGACACGGGGAAAAAAAACGGAACTTACTAAGCAGCTCTGCTTTCTTTACCACAGCTTTAATGTAATCAGGTCTTTGCGTTAGCGCTTTGTCCAATAATGTTTTTGCTTTTTCCTGCGTGACTGGGTCTTCGAGACAGACCGTTGCTAACAGAGTGAGTGTCTGTGCATTTGCTCCCAGAGTTTTATACACGTTATTTGCCATAACCATAGCTTCACGGATACTGTTGGATGCTAGGTAACATTCGATGAGACCTGATGATATAAAAAGGAAAACATTTCAGTTTTTGAGTTAGTACTACAGGCACTCACCTCGCCTCAATTATTTGCACTTAGTAGCACTCAGACTCCAAACAGCTGACACTCCAATAAGCAAATACAAATTGCAATTGAGAAAGTGACACTATACATTTTAGCATAACCATTCTACAGATAATTGACTTCATCACTTTTATTTATGGGCAGGTACTAAAAAAAAAAAAAAAAGCCTAAGACTAAGTACACCTAATCTAAGATTTTTGTCCAGTTCCACTACTGAGATACTAATACTTCACCTGGACTCTTCACAACTCACTATTTACTTGAAGCTGCTGTTGAGATCAACAAGATTTAAATAATTATGACAAATGTATGACAAAACGAAGCTCCCAGTGGAACTAACCATAGTTAACGTTATCATCCARAAGTTACCTGCTCAGAACACCCAAGYCTATTTATATCCAGAGTACACAAAACAAAAACCAACAAAAAMCAGCCCTGTTTGAAAATCATTCTTATAAATACATGCATTCTCTAGTATTCCTCATCTGACCGCTTCTACCAGCACYTTCTAGGTTTCCAGGTAATAATAATTTACTTACTAGAAAGTCAGCAGAAGAACTCCGGTCTATTCCCTTGCCTAACCATCATCGTGACACCAACTTCCACACCAAACCAATACTGTACATGTGAGTAGCTTCACTTCACTCACCTTCATAGCAATCCAGCCTGCAAGGTGCRAGACGTATTGCTTCACGGAAGTGTATAATTGCTTCCTGTACTCGGCCCATATTCCTCAGAGCAGCTCCTTTCAGCAGGAGAGCTTGAACGCTGTTACTATTAAGCTGGATAGCTTTGGCTCCTAAGTATAAGGCACGAGAGTATCGTTTACTGTAGAAACTATGACACCTATGGAAAGAGAAGAGGGATTGTAAACATGTACTTGCCTGTGGTGCCTGTGCACATTAAAGGTTTGAAAGCAGAAAGAAGGAAAAAAAAAAAAAAAAGAAAAGGAAAAAAAAAAGAAATTACAGGCGACTGTTGAACTTCTTGCATTTGAAGTTAAGAATATATGTTCAGGAAAAAGAACTCTTCAGGAGTTTAAAAAAAAAGCAGTATGAATATTAACTGCTACAGCTATTTAATGTACCTTTGTTATTGCACAGGTGCCATAACAGTAATAGGTTTAAACATACAGAAAACAACCAAAATGGATATTTATGGATAGCTGATTTAAGTTACCCCAAGAATAGAACAGATAGGATAGAAAAACACCTTCTGAACAAAAAAGCAGAATCCACTGTATCAACTGTAATCCACTGCATGCAACTAATCAAGAGTGGAGGTAGGAAAGGAAAGAAAACAACTTACCCAGACACCACCCAGGGTTCCGCATGTTGATCAGAAATATTGAAGAGACGGCAGCCCAAGTTCTCCACATCCTCTAGCCGACCTTCACGTGCCAATAAATAACCATACACATCCATTCCTAAAGTGACACGTTTGAAGGTCAATCATCAAGAAATGGAAAGTTCATTCACAAGAAGAAAAAACAARAACAAAACCACGAACACCTACTTTAAACTGTGCAACCACCAGTAACGGTTCAAGATACACAGCTTCTGAATGTAAATTCTGAATGGAAATCCAGGKACAACAATGTACAATATTCCACTGCACGTCTGATCGCATGTAGCCGCTACTCTAATGTCACTCATCAGATCATTACACTAGGTAAACTTTCTTTTAGGATTTACTCACCTTTGATTAGGTAAGGATCCAGCATTTGTGCTTGTTCAAACTTTAGAATAGAGTTTTTGTTATCTCCGGCTCTGAAATACAGGTCTGCTAAGCTCCCCAGTAAGTCTACATTATCCCTCAGCAGTGACTTTTTCTCTAAAGAGCTTTAGGAGAAAAAAGCCTGTTATTTATATAATGCCATTTTAAATAGAATTATATATAAATATTAACATATTATTTGATTACATCATGCTCTTTGAACTCTTACCAAATGGTATTTATTGCTCTTGTGTTATCTCCAGTATGCACAAAAGCATATGCCTTGATCCACACTGAAAGCCAATCCAAGTTAGGAATACTCTGAATTACGTTGATTGTCATAGAGGCCACTTCCGCACCCTTCACCGACAGCGAGAGCAAGCCTATTCGGAACGGTATATACATCAATTTCAGCCACCATAAACTGCTTTTAATACAAATTAATTGCCTGAAGACCAGAAACTCCATCCCTTGACAAGCATAAACAAGCAGCTTGTTACAACGCTTTTTATAATTTGCATAATGTAAGCATTACCTATTACATGCAAATGCAAGACAGTTACCTAGTCCTAAGCATAATTCAAATTATAATACTGTTTAATATTGAAATATTAACAGTGTGCAGACACCTACCYAGTATGGCATCAAGTGCTAACGGGCATTGCCTTAGTACTTCTTTGTAGCTCGTAACAGATGAGCGTTCCTGACCTGCTTTCTTGTATAGATTTGCCAACATCATATTGATCTACAAGCAATAGAAACGTTGATAGAGTCAAGCATGAGAAAGGAGAAAGCCTCACAGAAAAGGTCACAACGTTGTCTTCAGGCATGCCTKCCTGCCTCCCTCCCTGCTGTCCTGGGCAGAGGACAAAATTACCTGCTCTTCTTCTGAGAACACTATAACCTACCATACAGTATAAAATTAACATTGTTGCTTCTTTCTGAGACCAAAGATAAAATTTACATTATTTTGTATTTAKTCATAGTGCATCTTGAAATCTCAGTGTTTTGCATATAAGCTGTCAAAAGATGGGCAAGCATTTATATATGATGCCAAGAAGCACCTGTATATCCATTATGTTAACCTCCTTTCAGTTGATCTCTCCATATCAATGGAAGYCTTTGAGAGAATTAGCTTAGGAAGGCAGAGAAAGTTTCCATTCCTGAATGAAGTCATGATTGATAAAAGAGCAGAAATTATTTCAGCTCTACACAACAGAAGTAGCTGGTTTCTGCTACAATACTTTATTTTACTAGTGTGTACAGGTAAAAAGTTTGCTTTTCTCAATCTTTTCTTCTTTTTCTGTTCTGTAAGTTGGTCTTTAAACAGAACACTTTGATGTTACTACAGTCTAAGCCACGTACACTGTTAGCACAATACAGGAATACTGTTAACATGAAACATCACTGACTGACCTGATGCRTTAAGTCTTTTAAGCCCTTACGACATAACAGAGCCAGCAAGCAAAGACTCAACATATTTGGCACTGCAGACCACAATGGGATCTAAACATTTAACATTATCTAAACTGTTATTAAAAAGGATGAAAAGATTTTAAAAGATGGAGCACTGGYATTCCTTCTACTTGCCAAAGTCTTCAGCCTTTCAAGGATCTTACATKGCTCAAACTATACAATAAGACATGAAGTGCCATTCCATACACATTCTGGGTTCAAGAATGTATTAAAACACTTGCTAAATTGTGATTGCTCAAACTGAGCAAGTTATGTTGACTGGCTACTAGTGAAAACACCACAGAACAGCCAGCCTTGTTAGACAACAAGGCTAAAAGTCTCCCCTTCAGCTCTAGCAGGTGACAGCGTGCCTCTCCTGTCCAGTGATACATTGCTCTTCCACGGRGACTAGGACTCCACTTTGTGGTTACAGCCAGGCAAAGTACATKAATTTAAACAATTGCTTTGGCTCTCACATTCACATGTTTGACTCAGAATTGCAGAAAATTATTCAGTCGGGTATCTGGCAATCGCTTACTAACTTGCAGTAACTCAGCTGTTTGCAATCGCATAAATTTTTCTCCTGGTAGATGCTTTTGTTTAGACCAGCCATTATTCTTTGCCCTACGAAAACTATTCATTATAACATGCAAAGAACTACCAAATGGATGACACAGATTCCAAGCCTTACGTATAGATACACAAATACTTTACAAACTTTGAGAATTAAAAAAAATAGTGTTTCTTTATCCTTGTACACAAGCAAAATTCTGTACCTGCCATGTGCAGTAGTAAAGAGTTAACCAGGTAATTCACACAAATTAATAAAGATGCACGCAAACATTTAACTCTTTTCACTGTTTTTGAATTCTTTCTAACAGAGGGAATACAAAATTTGCCTGATTTTAAAAAAAAGAAGCCAAATAAACTAAACTAATTTAAACATCAGGAAGTGTTTCCAAACAACATTTAACTAATACAAAAGCAAATACTAAGACACAGTGCCATTATACCTATAGGCTACGTTMATTTTTGACCAGATACTGGCCTACAGATTCAAGATACGCTGACCAAGGATTTGTGACAAACGTCCTCCAGAACTAACCTTTGGGGTCCTCTGTCTGGAAGGAATCCCATCAAGAATAGCAATGGCATCTTTATCTTGCTTCAGCATTGTRTAACATTCAGCCATTTTATATTTCACTTCAATTTCAGATGGTAAACACTGAAATAAAAAACAAACTTTGAAGTGCAATGCTGTTTTAGTCAAGTAAAAAAACTGAACAAGGTTTCCTCATTAAATGCTTAGACTATGTTGAAAAAATCTACTGCAAGAAAGTTAACAATGCAACCTACTGCTAGCTCACRTCGCTCCTGTCTTCAAAGGAAAAGCATGAACTACACATACAAAAAAATCTCATGTTCGAGACCATATTAAGTTTTGCATTAGAAGACACCACACTGATATTTTCAAAACAAATTAAGTCTTAAATGTCAGGTTTATTTGACATGATAAATCCATAACCTTAAAATTTAAAAGGCATTTAAAAGACATGTAGACGTGGCGCTTAGGAACATGATTTCGTGGTGGACTTGGCAGTGCTAGGTTAACAGCTGAACTTGATGRTCTTAAGAGTCTTTTCCAACCTRAAGGATTCTATGATTCTAYGAATATYGAGTCAGCACCATTCATTGTAAGGGGGAACATGATCATTTTAYGCAGCACATTAGTAAATTTTTAAATACCTGGCTTTGGGGAGTTGATGCAGCATTCCCAGTAGAAGGTCTTACTTTTGAAGTTTTACTTAATGCTTTTTTCTGCTGCAAGGCCATTGTATACTTACTTACAGCATTTCTATATTCTTTATCATGGAAGAGAGAGTCTGCATGATATACAAGGAGCTGGTATTTCTGAGATGGTGAAAACAGTTCCCTAGAAAAAATGCAAACAGAAAGGCTGAGATCAGCTAACTGCATAAGAATAAAAACCTTACAGATCCAAAGTATTTGCAGCTTCCGTTTGTCTGGCTTCTGTTGCTGCTTCTTTACTACCTTGAAGGGCCCTTGGGAACAGRTACCACCTCCTCACAAAGGGATTATCTCGCCAATTTCTTTTATCGGTATACAAACAAATGTAATAGCCACTCCTGACACCTCATCAGTAACAAAGCTTATTAGTTTAGCTGCTTGGCCACTGCTTCCCATAATGGAGCAGCCCCCATCCTCCCCATAACAAACCACACATTGTCAACGTCCATTAAAGCATATTTYGTTTGAATGGACTCGAGCTTACAAGGCAACCCAGCTCTTTGTACAGCTATCCTGGTCCTAATCCACATGTTCCTACACTTTACAAACCCCCTTTGTAATACTTCCAGTATGTTTGCAGAAGTGTTGAAGAGTTACGGTTTCAGAATGGGATTTTGGCTTCAATTAGTACCTCAAAACCCACCCAAAATGTAAAACGATACCTTACAGGGAAGTCCTGAAAAATAAAAGGAATCACTTGAGTCAGGGGAAGAGCCGTGACCCACACAGGGCACCCTTGGAAGGAGAAAATCGCTCCACCTCCACGACTCTCATGTACCGTGTACCCCAAAGGGTCCAGGCTGCGCTGCTCACGCTGAACCCCGGGCAGAGCCGGGCTCCATCCCCTGCAGGGCCGGGGACAGGGGCCCGGCGCCCGCACCACAGAGCCCGGCGGCAGGGACAGCTCTAAAAGCGARCCTGCCTCCTTCCCTCCTCATAAGACACCCCCCGCCGCCCTGCGAGGTCCCGCCTGGCCGCTCCCTCAGTCCTGTCAGCCCGCAGGCACCCGGCGCGCCCTCCCGCGGGAGGGCCACTCACGGGTTATTGCCGCTCATCGTGAGGAGAAGCCCGCTGAGGAGCCGCACGTTAGAGTGGAGCCCGGCGGACGCCATCTCTCGTACGTGCTCCACCACACTCATGCTGGCGGCGGGAAGGCGCGGAGCGGAACGGACACACGGCAAAGGCTSAGAGACGCCGCCGCCGCCGCCCGCCGSCACTCCAAAATGGCGCCACCGAGGGGGCCTCGCGCGCAGCCGCCCGCGACGCTGCCTTCACGGCGGGCGCGCGGCCCGACAGGCGTGAGGAAGGGCAGCCCGGGGCGGTGYGCGCCGCGCCAGGCCCCCGGCAGCCCCGCGCCTGCGCAGTGGCGGGGCGGGAGGGGACGGGTGGTAGTCAGCGCGGTGGGAGCAGGGGGGCGTTAGGGGGGCGGTAGCTTTTTACACAGGGCTGGCGGAGTCCCTTCCCGGCTCAGTATCGGTTTATAGAAGAGATACGCTCCCTGTGTCTGCACAGCTCTTGAATCTGGTCCTTCTTCTCCTGAGACTTTATTATCTGCTGGTTGCGGCAGCTAAATGTGACAGAGGTACAGAGAGAACGAAGCTCCTGCCTATAAAAATAGGTAACTGAGGAGAAAGACCCTTTAAAACCTAGATTTCTTCTGGGCCGCAACCAGGGGAATCGCCTCACTAGGGCCACCGTTAACTACAAGGCATAGACTGAAAGGAGAGCTGAAGCATAAACTTCTCCCTCCCCCCCCCCAATTACAAAAAGAATGCGACACATGGCTATCCTTCTATTACTACTACTGCAAATCAAACCAGTGGGAGCTTTCAGTTTGAAGACACCATCACTGCTGTCCGGAGAGGAATATACCTCTCAACAAACAGCCAAGCAGCAAAACATTCCTGGCACTGGACTTCAGACCAAGTAACACAAAAAGCGTGTTGGTGCTGCATGGTGACAGCGAGTCCAGTATTGCCACAAAGGGAAGAGACAACTCGGAATAAACCGGACTTGGATTTGCRGTTCTTCAAGAAGCCATCTGACTGATCAAAGCAGTCACAATTTTTGCCAGTTTCATGTGATGGTTGTGTTTGACTGAATCACAAAGGCAGCCTCAAGACTAAGCTGTATGTAATCTGCCTGCGTTATCCTTTGAAGGCATTTTAGTACARTGGAGCACTGCTCGGCGAAGGCAGACCTGCTAAATAACCAGGTACGTTGCCGCAAACTACAGCCCCTGTATTAATCCCGTTTTCAGTGGGAATGATTCACTTCCTACTGATAACCATTACATAATAATGATGGTCTTTTCACAAAAAAAAAACCTCTGATTTCTTTGAAGGCTATCCATAAGACATAAAGCAGTTACCACGTTAATTACAAGCTAAGTTTATTGAAAACAAGGTAAAAATCACTGCACTTGACAACACAGCGTGAGCGGTACGTTTTCCGTGGACATACAATACCGAGACTCTAGCCAGTAGAGCAATTACACAGCTCCCCCTGCCCCACAGGCAAGCCCGTTTCTTCTCTTCAATACAAGCACTGTTTTAAATGCTAGCTGTAGCCACTGATAATAAAGCAGCTTGCATCTGAAACAGCATGTTAGAAATCACTTATTAAGCACCAGCTTAATAATACTTGCTTGCACAAATTATCTTTTTGCTCTCCCTCCCTCTATCCCTCATGGACTGGTTTGTGGTTTTGTTTTTCTTTTTTTTTTTTTCTTCATAAGCACTTAATTATTTCTTGGTACAAAATGTATCCAAAACAAAGGCAAAATACTTTATACACCTTGCTGTGGAAATGTTTACTGTTGTTGCTACTTTCCCTCTTCACTGCCCGGGACCTGACAGACTCTTGTTCATGAACTGCCTCTTCACAAAGCAGATCCACCACTGCAGAAGGAAGTACAAAGTCAGAAAATACACCAAAGCTGTTTCCATGCGATAAACAAAATAGTGACTTCAAAGTATTCAACGTCTGACAAATAACAAATGTTAAGGCTCTAGTTTTGCACATACAGTTTTCCACACTGGTTTCTACTGGAATTTAGAACAGGAGGACAGGAATGGACCCAATGAATTTATAATATAGGACTCTGAACTAAAGCAGAACATTCTACTTTCTATTATTTCTATTTTTTTTTACTTTATTACAATATATTTATTCCAATATAATTATAAACAAGGGATGCATCAGAAAGCTATGACTTTGAAACTAAATTAGCCTAAATAATTTCAGTATTAAATGCAGTCAGATTTGCACATGAAAGATATGAACAGTCAGGAGGTTCATGCATTGATTAGCCTTTTTTTTTTTAGTCTGGATATGAGGCAAAATGGTCACTTCAAAGAAGCTATCAAATCAGAACCGCCCAGGAAGATAAACAGCATCTCTCGTGCCTGTGAATTTCCATTTGAAAACCTAGCCAACAGCAGATGTGCARTACTTTGAAGTGTTGAACCAGATGCTTCTTATTACTGCCTTGCTTTTTAAAGTAACCCAAATTGGCATCTGCTGTCTTACCACATTACAGATTAAATTTATTGATAACTTGCAGCCTGCTATTTCACTAGCCTTGTAAAACCAGGGAAGCTTGCGCCAAAGTCGCCCACATCTGATCCCTCACCCCATCATCTCACTTCTCTCCACACATTTCTGAAAAAACACACCAAGCCTCTCATTAAATCTGTCATGATCGCACTAAACTCTTACCTTACTAGGCTTGTCACTTTGAGGATCAAATACTTTTTCACAAAGGCGAAGACCAGTTTCTTGCCTCAGCTGCTGCAGGTAGGCCCTCATCACCTCTGAAACACAGCACAGGAAAAAACAGTGTAAACTGAGGCAGCACCAAGCCAAACTTAATTTAACAGGGAAGCATCAGAGATCGCTGCTTAAAGCAGAAGGTGTGTTTTCACATCTGCAGGTACTCGTCGGCCAACTCAGGTTTGCTCAATTTACAGCCATAGTTGGGATTTTTACAATGCTGGTACCAGTAAAAAGGATCATCCAAACTTGTTTTCTTCTCTCATTTACCTCTACTCATTATTGTGGGCTTCCTATTCTGCCAGTGCAGCAGTTGGCTTGGGCACCATTACAGGGTTTAGCTAGTGATTATGTTGATGCAAAAGGCAGATTCAGACTCCTGTTAATCCAGAGGAGTCACTGGGCCCCCGAGGTCAGGAAATCCAGCTTCTGCTGCCCGCAGAAGACAGAACTGCAGATTTAGAAGATTCAGTTTTAAAGCTGCAAATTTTTCTAGTTGCAGTCACAAAAATGCAGCTGGGAAAGTATGAGCCCAGGGAAGCCTTCAGAGGTCCTGGATTAGCCTTACCTTCCTCTTGCTTGTTGGCGGGTTTGGCGTAAATGGCGTTAAGTGGAAAGCCAGGCTCCCCAGGGATTGGGAAGTTAGTGATTCCTAGTGTGTACATTTCTTTCTCTCCTTGGCCTTTGGAGTTACACTGGAAGAACCAGGCAAACAATGGATTAACAGTTATAAACAAAAGCTGATAGAGCATTAGACCCAAATGTTTTACCAATCTCTAACACATAAAAACTCATCAAGAACAGCAACACGCCTCTTTGGAGATCCACAGCTCTGACAACTGGGACTGGGGTGAACAAGATTATTTGTGCCAGTAGGAGGAGAATATCAGCAAACCCCTTCCCAAGTACAACCCCCAGAASAGACTCACTTTCCCTCCTGCACAGGAATTCACTTTTCTTACCTTTTGCAGCTTTTTCAAGCACTCAGAAATGTAGAGGGTTACGTAGATCAGCGTTCTGTCAGCCTCGTTCTGCAAAACAAGAGCAAGCACAGAGCCCAGCCACTCTTAGATTAAGGAAGACTTTATGGAACTGATAAAAGTTTGAACAGGAATGAGTTCAAGCCATTTCGGCCTACAATTTCCCCATGAGAGAGGGACTTGCAATTCGTGACACTTACCCAACATTAAAAATTAAGTGGGAGGAAGGGGACTTTTTGTTATCTAGCAGAATTATTTCACAGAAAATAAATTTATATTCACAGCACCAACCCTCCAAAGAATTACTATATGCACAGTATCTCAAAAAATTACCTTAATTTCATAATTTTTGAAGAAAACATTAGCTTTGAAGTAGTAGATGGCTTCATCTATAATATCTGTGTCCTTAGCTAACAAAAAAGAAATACAGAGTTAAACAGTGCACCATTACACTACATTTGCTCATAACTTTTACTCACTGAAATACATAAGTAAGGATTATTGCAAAGGCAAAACCTTGGTATTTACAAAAAGCAGAAGACAGCACTATGTAACAGAAAACAGTCRTTGCCGTGTGAAACACTGGCGATCTCAGACTGTAATATTTAAGCTTCCTACTTTTAGCAGGAGCTTTAACTCCCTTCTTCTCCTCCCCCTATGATTTCTCACTTCACAAATGGCAGCAATTCAGCAGTTCCCCACTTTTCTACCATCTGAGTAACTCACCAGAGTTTTAACAGCGTAAAAGTCTTCTCAGGACACAAAAATGTTTTTGGAGAAAGCAGAACAAGACAATCACACAAATGTCATCATCCTCTTCAAAAAAAAGGGGAGGAGCAGAACACATAGTGGCAAGCTTACTTGTGACTTTCACCTGCTTTTGCTACCATCCAAGACCGCTTAAATCCAGAAACATTTCCTYTATATTTCCTTTCTCAAACTGAACTGCTTTTGGGGATGTCATGTCCGGGAAGCGCTACTTCACGTGCTGAAGGGSAATCTGTACCAGGCTGCCTGTGGACCCTGTTGGGATGCCCGTAACTTCATTTCAATTTTTGAAKCCCCCTACCCTAACGTGCTGCCTATCCTACTCCTCGTCCTTCAGAGAACCTGAGTGTCTTCAGCCACAGCCCCAAAGCCTGTTCTCTGTAGCTAAACCTCCGCTTCCTCTGACAAGAGGGTTCACACCGCCACGTCCTCCTCAAAAYCTTACTGAAGAGCACAGTGAGGCACAGGAGGAAGCACAAGAATAGTAACTGTAGATTTTAATTACTGAAACAACTGATTTAAGCACAGTGCGTATTTATCTGTGCGTAATTATTTCCTACGATTTGCACAACTTAAGTATTTGAAAACTTTTTTCCTCCTTTATAAACTGCAAAGCACTCCATTTCCAACCTGTGACTCCTCTCATSACTCTTGCTAGGGCTGGCTTGGAGCAAACCATGAGACGATGATAAGCTATACGCAGRCAGGTTTTCAGAGATTATTATAAACTTACTTTCCCGAGGCGCTGGGCCTTTGAACTGGCTTCTGATGGGTAACAGTGCCATGTTCCCAATTAGCTTGGTATCGGAGTCCATTAAAGTTGAGTGGTAAGCCTACAGACGGGGCGGGAAGGCTKGTTATTAGTGCTACTGAAAATAGACATTTCCGTGTCCGATTACGTGTCCCCCATGTCTTCATCAAATAGGAGTCGGAGTCTAGTTCATTGCACAGACAATCACTATTTTCTAATTAGGCCCTGATCTCAGCACCGTTCTGGTGCAGACCATGAAAGCATCATCACCGGCACCATTTACGGTCGCGGTGGTGGGAGACGGGATAAAATTGGTACGGCTGGTCTGCACGCCTTGCTGCATCCCCAGGCTGCCTAACCCCATTCTGCACAGCACCGGGCGGTAACAGCCCTGCTCTCCTGCCTAAGTATGGGCTATTGCATAGTTAATTGAAAGTTAGTTGGTCATTAAAAAATGATTATATTTTATTTCCATGTCTAGATAGTAATATTAGATAATAATATTATATATATATATAAAGCTTAACATATATATATGTATATATAAGGCTTGACATATACCCACTCCAAAAAAAGACCTTTCTCTGCACTCTAAAACTGGTCTAAGTAACAAAACCCAAACCTTTCTGCATACGACAGATTCTTCCTGGGAAACTGATTTTTAACAACCGATGAGTTTAGTTTTCGGCACTTCCCAAACATTCCCCGCACGCTGTGCCAGGCCGCTGGGAAACCCTCACCTCCCCACAGCCGGGGTTTTACGGGGGGAGAGGGGGTGTAAGCATCCCCTAGCAAAAAAGCAGTTTATTTCAACCTGAGGAAGGTGGTGTGAACAAAACCAGAGCAAAACACAGCTTTTACCACCCTCTCCCTCGCTGGAGCCGGGGGCTGCCACCCTCCCAGCTGCGGGTGGATCCCTGGCGATAGGAGGAGGAGGAAGAGGAAGAAGAGGAAGAGGAAGAGGGCGCTGGCCTTGCAGCAGCCTCCCATAAACAGCAATTCCCCGCTCTTCCGCAGTGTTCCCCGCAGCTCCAGCCCCTTTACCTGCCCCACGCAGCTGCCCACGGCCAGACCCCGGCAGCAGAACCCCTTTCCCCCAGCCCAGGGTAGCCCCCGGCCTGGCCCCTCAGCCCCAAGCCCTTCCCCCCCCCCCCTTTGCCCTCTCTCCCCGCCATCAGGGGCTGGCCAAGCGCCGGGGGCTTCGCACCCCGCCTCCCCCCCTCACCGGCATCTCGAAGGGGTAGGACGCAGTTCGGCGGGGCCGGGCAGGAGGGAAGCCGAGAGAAGCTGGCGGCAAAACCCTCCTCCTCCTCCTCCTCCGCCTGCGCTGCAGGAAATGAGGCAGCAGAGGCGGTGCGAGGAGGGGAAGCCGGAGCGGAGGCCCGCAGCCTGCACCGCCCCGAGAGGCTCCGCTCCTGCCGGGGCGCGGAGAAGGTGCTTTCAAAGCACGCTCAGATGGGGACTTGTTGGCTKTTTTCCCACCTCCATGGAGTTTTCTCCCCCTTCCCTGTGCTGTGGCCAGCACTGCAAGTAATCCCTCCTCGGTCCCTCCGTGCCGCACTTTTCTGTTCCAGCCACCCTGACATCTTGCTTCCTCGCTGGCAGGGGCGAGCTCCTGTCCCCGGCGAGGGCCAGCGCTTGGCAAGGGCACAGTGGGAGATGCTTTCTCTCTGTTTTTTCTGCAGGTTTTCTCTCCTGCAGCACTCCTGCACATCACTTGCTCTGACCTGTGCAAAGCGCAGCCGGCTGCGCAGGGCACTCGGTGTAAGGAAACACAGAACGGGTCCAAAYGTTGCGTTTGGAGGGATGCAGTATTTTAAGCTGCACGCTCCTGTTACTRTCGAGCCATAACCTTCCGTGTGACCCAGCATGCTGAATTTGTCCCCTAGTAAATGGCATGAGTCAGGGATTAAAAATGGGGAGATTTGGAAGGTGAGTCAAAGTAATYTGACTGCAGGGTTTGTCCTTTCGACATGCCACAAGCGTGACTCGTCCCAAGGATGCGCCAGTCTGGAGGTGAGTTACACCACCAAAGTTTTCCCCAACGTTTACATGGTTTAATTCAGCCAGATCAGGTCCTGCCATGATGTGATTAGCTCCATGTGGGGATAAAGACTTACCCCATGGTGAGGTTAACCGACATCATAACTATTAAAAAACAAATACATTGAGGGCTTTTGGCCCCGTGTTTTAAAGCTCTGAAGAGCTRATTTTTTTTCATTTCTTCCTGGTGACTGCAATGACTATCTTGAAACTGAAGTCTCAACCTTCACTAATTGTATGGAGCTGGGAGTAAGGTTTTAGAAGTGCTGAGTATCATGAGACTTATAAAGGTCGTAATTTGGTAATTTTTGGAAACCTAGCTTTGAAAAACCATTTTAATAGCTCTTAGATGACATTTTATTTCACAATTTTTCTTTGTTCCCATTTAAAAGATCCCAYGTGATCCTCCCTGACCTCCACATATGGATTCTGGGGAGCCCTTTTCCTCTAGATGTTCAGGATTTGCTGGTCTATTGAACCTCTCTCTCTGTTCTGGCTMTGCTTTGGAAAAAGCAGATCCTTACTTCAAAAATAAGCACCATATCAACAGTATGACCATTTAACCATTTATTTAAACAGACAGGAAGAACAACCCTACCGATGAATAAGAAAAAAATTGCACCTTCCGGACCAGAAGCAAGAAACTACAAAACTAAACTCTGTGCCAAGCTGCTATCACGCCCTGGGTTTAGGTAAGTGCGGTCCTTGATTTGGTTTCCATTAAGGGGTATCCTTGCACTCAGACATCTGCCAACTAACCAAGCTGCTCCTACAAAATGACATCAATTGTTCTTATTGTACTGAAATACTTGGCTGCTCGTATTTTGTGAGGATGGGGTTAATTTCTAATACATGAACTATATATAGACAGATGATATGCCTACATATAAGCWTTCACTGATGTTAAGCATGTCACAACCATGAGGCCCTTTTTGGAAAATRTTTTAATTCAAGGACTCCACAAGTAAATCTTGTTCCATACGATCAAGGAAAGGTTGGTGTGTAATTGGATGTAAGCAGCAAAAAAACACATCCTGAAATTCAGCGGAATGTAGCTAATAAATTGGACTAATCGATATTAGGAGAAGCAATAAAACATGTTCTGAAACACTCAAGACACCCCAGGAACAGTCTGTATATATGAAAGAACTATAAACAGTGAGAGGTAAATTCAGCAGTATGTTTTCCCATAGGGTTTGAATTATTATCTGATATGAACAGTCTGTTAAGAGCTACACTGAATTCCAGAATTGATGCTACTTGCCTGAAAAATTCCTAAGACGATTTTTATGTGTATTTAGTTACTTAGGTGAATATGTTCTTTGGAGATAGCGTGCTGAAGTTTTGCTTCTCTGAAAGCACCACACATTGTACTACAGAGGTAACATATRTCCATAGTAGAGTACGAGTTCTTCATTCAGGGGGAAAAAGCTTACTTATTTGTTGCTGAATTCTTCGTTAACTGACAGAGTTTCTAACATGATTGCACAAGACCGTCACCAAGTTCTATTTAAGCTGATTTTCTTGTGTTGTGCTGTGCTTAAGATGTTATCGATGTATAAACCACTTAAAGCCATGTGCAAGCTGTACAAAAACCAGCCTTAAGAAGGCTTAAAATCTGGGCTCTTCCAAAGCGAATGTAAAACACTCAAGTTCTTCAAGAAGGGTGAGAAACCACCCACTGACCAGATATCCCTCTGAAGTCGCCAGTCATCTCTTCGCCTAATTCAGGTTCAGTTCATGAAGTACAATTTTTACTCTTTACAATAATTCTTTCTCTCATCTAATAATGAAACTAACTACTCAGTACTGGAGATATATATTTATTACAACATACTTACATTCAGCTTTGCCTTTTTTGCAAATAATTAGATTTTTTTTTTAAGCATTAAAAAAAAAGCTTAAGTGAAGTACATCTATATGTGGGGAACTTTTATATGTACTAACGCTAGCCYATGTATTTTATAACACACACGCATAAGAATAAAAATTGTTTATTAAAATAGTTATGATATCATATAGCTCACTCTTCACTATAAATATTAGTTATCTTACAGATAAAACATCCAGTATGTTTGTGTAGGGGTGGATTTTTTTTTTCATTTTTATTTTTTAATACAAGCAAGGTATTTTCCTCCCATTTTTGACATCCATTTTTTACTCATCCACGTGATCTTGAAAGTATTCATCCACAAGAGCAGATTTATCTTCTTCGCATTCCTGCCAAAAAGAAAACAAAAAAGGTAAAACCTGACTTTTCCCCAGTGGCTGTTGTACATTGTCTGTTCTGTGATGTTTTATTTTAGAAACCACAACAGGAACAATGTCTAATATGGTTCCATGAAACACATAGCAAAACTTTCTGAAAAGCACGTTGTTTCTAGAGCTATCAAAATTGTATGCGTCAAAATCTAGATCCAGGTATTCTGCATATTTAAAAACTACAAAACTGAATTAAAAAATGGAATAAAAGCACTGGACTTGTTCCTTAGGATTTATGAGCTGAATAATAAAACTAGACAGGGCTTGGAACAGATTTTAACACAGCAGTCTTCTATCATGTATTTTACATGATAGAATTTATTCCTAATCTRTATCTTATATACAACACATGGGTTCAAAACAAGAATTATCAGGGAAGTTTCAACAGTCATGTAGGAAGAAATCTTAGTGATCTTTGGTCCTTTCTGACCTTTGAAGTTTAAAATTCCATTATTTTTGAAAACCAAAGCATTACTTTTAAACACAACCATTTAATCAGACTGCATATGCAGGATGATACTAAAGAGTTCCACTTTTGTAATTGTAAATGAAAATGATACAAGCATTGTCACTAAAAGACTAAACATGGCTTATTTTGRACCATACTAAGACAATAATTAATTAGCAAGGCAAAGAACATATTTATATTACAACTTATATTATGGATMATTTTTAATTTTTTCATCTTAACATCAGAAGTACCTTACCTTTGGTTCTTTGAATTCAAGATCTTCTCCATACTGAATAGTAAAGTCTATGTGCTGCAGAACTATGTTTATACTTTCCTCATCAGAGCGATCAAAAGGTAGAAATCGAACCATACCGTAGTCATCAATCTGGAGAAAGGATTCAAAGGATGTTAGTAAGAAAATGCAGTAAGTTAGTTCTCAGTCACAGCACTCTAAGCCACTTCCTTACACCACACTTATGTCTTCCTCGTCTGGACTGCTAAAATACCATTTAAAGCCACACTGCAAACCAATGGCAATTCCCCACTCAGAACACCTGGCTGTCAGTCCGAAGTTCTACTGAGTGGAAAAAGCCATTTTCCAAAAYTGCTAATAGAACAGGATTCACAAAAAATGTATTATTGGCTACAATCCAAATGTTAGTATCAAGAATCTTATGCCAATCTGAAAAAAACAAAAACTGAGTTAAAATAGGCAAAAAGTAAAATGCTCAAGTGCCTGAGAATCTTTTCGATTCTGGCTTTGTTAATAAGTCTGGTAGGTAAATACATAGTTTCCGGCCGAGGGGGGGAGAATTATTATAGTACATACAGTATCTGTCACAGCAATGAAGTCAGCAACCATACAGTATGGTTTATAAATACAGGACTGAATTTAAGGGTACCAGTTAAAAAGCAATATACCTACCAATCCACATATAGATTTAGTCAATTTTTTAAACATTTTGCTTTTCAATATATTTGTAGAATCTTCAATCATAGAATACATATCTGGATCTAAGTATCTGGGAGAAACAAAGTCATCGTTAACATCAAAAGAATCCTTGGCCACAGAGCAAATGAGTCATTGTGCTTTTATATAGCTACCAAAACCATCTGTATCATTCTGTGATCTGAATGAACTAACTTCGTATCAGGAGAACTTAAAATGTTTAAAAATAGTTTTTGTAAGTATTTGAGATCTCAGATTACGACTGCTAGTAGAAACAACTGACGCATTTTTTWTTTCTTTTTGCTAATATACTTGTATACTCAGGAAAGCTTTGAGGAAGATCACAGGGAAAAACTTTAATTTTGTAATTTTAGCACAAATGTAAAAGTAACACATAAGTAATTCAGTATGTTCAGTATCAAAAAACTGATAGGATCACCTCTCCGGTTTAGCTTTTGAAGTACGATACCCTGGTGGGCACAGTACCCTGGTATGTCATTCAAAATGACATAAGTTATTCAAGATAATTATTTACAGAAAAATCCAGAGACATGTACAAACATGGAGCTAGCCTTTTGACTCTGACTAAATTGTAAGCATCCTATCCAGACATTTAAAGACTATGTTCGATATAAAMCAAATGCATCTTCTCCCATTCGAAAAGAGTATGCTTTAATTGTGGGAAACATTAGACTGAATTTTGAGTGACGTTTACCTCAAGGTATTACACTACAGAGTAAGTAATTTTTCGGAACTTACTTTTCTATTTCCTTCTTGGCTTTCTTGCTCAGCAAATCCATTTTGGTCATGATGTTAATCTGTGGAATCTCTAAAGATATCATTGCACYGAGTGCTGCCAGAATTCCAGAGATAAACTTAAGGAATATGAAAAATGATGTAGTTAAGTACAGAGAAACACAATACAAACATGCAGGACACTCTACCACAGACCAAATCTAGCTAATGARCATATGAAACATGGACACGAGGCCAAGTGGGGAATCCTCATCTCTGCTGGAAAAGGGAGGTGCTGAGCTTCCCATCTGCCATCTTACTTCCAGAGCCTCAAATYTGGATCTGCCACTGAAAAGGCCATTACAAAACTCAAAGCCCATCTCAAGATTCTTACTGCTAGATGGGGAAAGTGGCCTGCTCTCTCTCCAGATCTGAGAAAGCTCTCATAGAATTTAGGTTGGAAGGGACTTTTAGAGGTTATCTGGTTCATACAACTGCTCAAACCAGAGCCAGCTTCAAAGTCAGATCAGGTTGCTCAAGGGTTTTGCCCAGTCAAGTTTTAAGGAACTCCATGAACGTACACTGCACAGTCTCTCTGTGCCCCTGTTCCAGTCTGACCACTCTCCCAGTGCAGGTTTTCTTTACATCCAACTGGAATTTTCTCTGCTGCAACCTGTGTCTRAGGCAGCTGAAGACAGCAATCAGATCTCCCCCAGTTTAGCACTCCTTCCTCTGGGCTAAACAAATCCAGCTCCCTGAATTCCTCAGATTTCTTGTTCTTTATCAATGTGAATTTTTACAACAGACTTCAAATGGATACCTTAAAAGATTCCACCATAAACTGAGAATCCACAAGAAAAACTCCGCAGACACGGAATTCCCACTGCTGAAGCTGCTCCACCAGCTGYTTCATCACTGGCAGATGTGTATAGAGTTCGATCTGACCTAGGGCACACTTAGGGTATTAGTACGCAGAAATGGGAAGCTAACAGGAACAGTTATCAGTTATATAAATGTGGGCATTGCACTTAATATGAATAAAAGCTGAAAAAGCATCATCTTTCTTTTCGGACAACTCTGACTGTATWAGAATGAACTCGTACTGGAGAAGTGGAAAAGAAATTGAAGTTTTTTTTCCTTCCTTGACTTCCAATTATTGTTAGTTAGAAGTTGCCATGGCGTTCCCACACCGTATGATGCTATTAAAAGTCAGTGCAGTCACCCAGATTAGCCTGGAACCAAGCTCACTTCTGAAACATCTGAAAGTGACTCTGACAACCGTTAATAATGAAAAAAAAAATGTGTGAATGATTATGASCAACACAAACGAAAGTACTGCAAATTTTATATTGCATACGAGAAACGATACCAAAACATTGACATTTGTTTACCTGGGCAATCAAACAATATATAGTCATCCTCCACATGCCCAAGGCTTTCCTCTAGCCAGTTAAAGTTATTGGCAAAGTATTCCATGCAAAACACCAAGCCGCCATTGGGACCAAACCTTAAGGATTCATCTTCCATGACGTCGTCCACTTCTATTAACTCCCGGATGTCTGGAACGACAGACACGCGAGGCGGGCTTCGTTCGTTTGCTCACAGCGCTGCCCCAAGGTTCCGGTAAGCGGCCTCCCGCCGCCGCCGGCGCTCACCTGCCATGACGGGGTAGCTGAAGAGCTCGGCGGCCGGGTCCAGGTTCACCACCTGCACGGCGCGGCCCAGCGCCTCGCAGTGCTGCACCATGGTGGAGCAGTACGTGCTCTGCAAAGCACACACACGCCCTCAGCGACCGACCGACCGACCGACCGACCGAGCCGCTGTCGCCTCCCCACCGCTTCCCGCGCCCCGCCTCACCTTCCCGCTGCCCGCCGGGCCCATCACCAGCTGCGCGTACCGGGGCATGGCAGCGGGCGGGCCGGCGGCCTCCGCGCAACGCCGAAGCGGCGGCAATTGGCCGCTCTAGCAGCCCGTAGCTCCCCGGGTCACGTGCCCCGGGCAGCCTATGAGCTCGCGCGGGAGAGCCGGCGGGCTCAAACCGCGCACCGCCACGCCCCTCCCCGTCAACGCCGCGCGGTCTCCGGCGGCGCGCGGCTCTCGCGAGACGGCGGCGGCGCTGGGGAGGGCGCACGTGCCGCGCGGTGTGTGGGAGCCGCCGCCGCCGGAGGAGGAGCCGCCGCCGCCTCCCCGCCACCGCGGCCTGAGGGGCCTCCCGGGTAACGCCGCGCCGCTGCCGCCCCTCGGCTCCCCCGCCCCTTTCTGCGGGAGCCGCGCTCCGCCGCCCCGTCCCAGCGGCGGGCGGCCTGCCCCGGGTCCCGCCGGCGGGCGGGCGGGCGGCCTCCCCCCCCAACCTCGGCCATCAGCATCCTTCCCTCAGCTCCGACACCCTCCCTCCCCTCCGGTACTGCGGCTCTGGCTCCCCTCGCAGTGATCCCCCTCGCCTCTTGCACCTCAGCATCCTCCCGCCTCAGGTACCCGGCGCTCTCCTTTCTCTCAGCCCCGGCGCCCTCCCGCACTGCGAGCCTGCCCCTCCTCAGGGACCCGGCGCCCTCCTTCCCCTCAGCTCTGTCCCYCCATCCCACCATGTTTGTGATCCCCGTCACGTCTGCTACCCCAGCACCCTTCCCCTTGACCCGCTCTCACTCTTACCCCCTACTACCCAGCACCCTCCCTCCTCCATTTGGGATCTCCATGCGTACTCCAGCATCCTTCCCCTCACTATGACTGTCTGACGCCTTTCCCTGCGGTCCCCCTACCGCAAACCCCACCGCCTCAGGCGCCCTGGCATTTTCCCTCCACTCTTTTCACTGCCCAGGCACAACATCCTAGCCCTGAGTCTTCCACACACATATCCTGCTTGCTCTCATGATCCTGGGGGACTTCTTATGCATTGCAAACCCCTTCCCTGTCGACTCCTATTTTTTAAGCCTCTTGCCTGAAAATGCATRCATGTAAACCATTATTAATTGCGTTAGTGGGTTGAGTTTGGTTTGCTTGCTTTGGGGTGTTTGGKTTTTTTTGCCAGTGTCCCAGGATCAGATTGTAACTCTTCAGACATTGATTTAAATGACCCGTTTTCTTTGCTAGTGTACTGACAGTACCTCCCTTACTCCCCCAGTGCACCYACTATTTATGTATCACTGATTTAACACGATACTTCACATTTTGCTTAACCCAGTATGTTCTGTAATTCCATGTGTTGTTCTCGCAGATCTTTCTTCATTTTACACTGCGTTTTGTGGCACTTTATTTTTTTTTTTCCTCTGATGTGCTAGAATGCCATACTGCGTGGTATCTTTTGCAGCCATTTTCCCATATTTTTTCATTATTTCTTGACTCCTATTTTCTCCTCCCTGATCTCTGCTGCTCTTCTTAGGATTGTACCTATTTTCTCTGGGATTCRTCAGTGTCTGGGATTCTTGTTGAGTTGGGAAAGATGTGAATAACTTTAACCCAGAACTTAGGTCCTGATTCTTTCRTTCTGTGACCTCCAGGCTTGTGACATGGCCACAGATGTAGCTGAGCCTGTGGTCCCTGACTGCAGAGGAGACGTAAGGAGCGGTGCCAGGTCAGATGCCGACTATCCTCTTCGGGTTCTCTACTGCGGAGGCAAGTGCTAAAGGGGCAGTTGTCCATAATTCTTAAAATGTGCTGTTTGTGAGGGCAGCCTAGCAGAAAGAATGAGAGAATCGGAGATTTTCTTTTGGTCAGCTTTTATTGAGAAGCTAGACCACCGTCAGCTTGACCTTTCTGATCGTCTTTCTGAAATAGCTTGTGTGGTGTATTTTGTGTAAAGCATTTTTGGTGAAAYGTAGGGGTCTTCCTTCTGAGAGATGGAGGTACCAACAGCTTGCTGTGTGTAAAAGTTGCACTAGTGGGAGTGGTGCTCAGACTGAACTGTTGAGCAGAGATCTCTTCCTGCAGAAAGCCRGTAAAGCCTTTGGCACAGACAAGGCCTCTGAGCATTAGTATGACAATAAGAAATAAAGTTGGAATTCATGAAATTATTCTTTACTCRTTACATTTGTAGTTATGTGGATGAAATTTAAAGGGAAGTAAATAACCTTGACAGGTATGTTTTTTAGATAGGTATGTTATTTTGATTTGGGCTTGAATACGGTTGCAGGGGATTAGGAAAGGATCCCTGTTCTGCATCAAAGTCTGCACAATTGGTTTGTGTTTGTTCTGGAGCCARGCCCCTCTTCTGGACATTGGTGGCKYTTGGAAAAAGGAAAGTTAACCAAATCAYGTGATAATTTATTAGGTATATCTTTTGCCTCAGGTAGAACTGGTGTTTCTGTAACTTTTCCCAAAGCTGTAGGCATCTCCTTCCCTTCTTCCATTGACTGACTGCTTTTGCTGGATAGTTTTATCCTAATGCAGAGTGCATGAGCAAATGACCAATGAGAAAAAAATTAAAATGTGGAGTGGTATCAATAAARTAATCTTTTTGAGTCAATGTGTGGTTATAACCAGAAGTTATGATGTGAGAAGTCATCTCTAACTTTAAAATACCATTTTGAATTTAATGCTAAGCCTGTAAGTTAATACCTTCTTTTTTTAATCTATTCTTTTTTTTTTTTTTTTGACATGCTTCTTTCTCCAGTCTGTTCATTGCCAACAGAGGTGAGTTAATTTTTTTGTTGTCCGAGTTTCTTCCTTCTGTCCTATGATTCCTGACTATGRTGATTCTTTCTGATCTTTTCTGGCTTTTCTTAATTGTGGTTGTTCTGTGCTTCAGCCACCGTCATCTTTAGGATGACACAAGGTTTCTTATGCACTAGTATAGTATTGGTATTCGGTCATCTTAAGGAGAAATGCCTGAGCTGAATAGCAAATATATTTTGGTGTATTTGTGACCTATTTTGTAGTAACTCTGCTAACAACATTCATATGACCTTTCTTTTCTAGTACTGCGAATACATGCCTGATGTGACTAAGTGCAGACAATGGTTAGAAAAGAATTTTCCAGATGAGTTTGCAAAACTTACAGTAGGTAAGAATCTTTTCTATTTTCTAACTGATATGTGCCCTTAGACATAGTCAGAATTCTTTAAGCTTGTCCAATTCTAATCTCTTTTCCCACTGTATCAAGTGTGAAAGGTAATCATTTTCTTAGGATTCTGCCATGCTTTTGGATGCTATGAAAATATGTTTGATAATGTCAGAAAACACTGAATAAACAATGTGTAGTTTCAGTAATAATGTTTGATCTTTCTTAAGGTTCCTACTGTAACCGATCATCCATGCACTTGTTACCCATCAAAGTTAGTTTGTTGGATTTTATGTCTGTCCTGTCTGCTGTGGATGGCTGGAGGAAAGGTCATTAATAATAGGGAACCTGTTGATTTGCATTTGGAATTTCAATATTAATGCTATCATTAATTTCTGTCTCTCTGTGGAAATTATGTGAAGAGACTGTATTGAAATTGTAATTATCTTTGAGCTAAGGCTTTTCTGAAGTCTAATTTGCATAAGTACTATAATGAAGATGTAACACACATCAGTCAAGGGGCTGCTGTACTTAAGCAAAGAGTTCATGGATTTAGCAAAATATCACTGTACCTTACTGCCTGTTCCTGTAATGCTGTGGTTGTCGGACCGCTAATTTTATTCTTTCTTCTCCCCACTCTTTCTGATGTATTTTAGAAAATTCACCTAAACAGGAAGCTGGGGTTGGAGAAGGCCAAGGAACTGCGGGAGAAGAAGAAGAGAAGAAGAAGCAAAAGAGAGGCAAGGTCTAAATAGTTGATTGTGGTACTGATTATAAGCAGTTTGGGGCATCCTGTTCTCACCTGCTGGTCTGGACTGTGGCACGGATTCCTKGCATTTTGGTTGTTAGCTACGCTTTGACTCTGCACAAAAGATACCGAATATTTTTCTTCCAGTGGTAGCAGAGTTAGTGCGGTGAGATATGCTGATGAAAGAATTGGATAGTAGTAATAGCAAGTGAAAGATGACCTGCACCATGTGTCTCATTGTTCCTGTCATTGCTATTGCACTTATTCAGGGAGTAATTCTTCTCAACCTAAAATCAGCTGGCATCCCTCCCGGAATACTTGTTTCTGCCCTGTTTAACAGCAGTTTATARGTTGCTGGCAGAGTAGAACAAAGACTGCTTTCCTGTATTAATGCCTCATGACACCGCTTTTGCCTTTTTTCTTTCCACCCCTCCCCTGTATTCACGTAACAGGATTTTGGTTTATGCTTTTAACACTATCACCTATGCCTCCATTAACAGCTATGTCTCTTCCTAGCAATACTAATGAAAAAACATTTTTCAAAAACCAACTTTGGAAGATATAAAATATATGAAACAACTTAAACACGCTTTTATCTTCTATGGTTGGAGTTCTTTCTGTTTAATTAATTAACATACTTTCCACCATAAATCAAAATGCTGGGGTTGTTAATAATGCATTTGCCTGTGGAGTGTCAGTTGTGCCTGCAGTGCTTCAGAAATTATGGTTAATAGCCCAGTAAGATTCAGATTTTAAGCCACAGATGTTTTATTTTTGTGTCTTGGTAACCAGTTATGTTTACCTTGTCAGTAGGCTATGTGTAGTGACAACAGTAACTTATGTTCTGTAGCTTGGATGCTTTTCCCAGAGACTTCAGGACATTTTCTTTCAACATTAATTTATTGTCTGGAGCGGTATGGTTAGTTTTCAGTCTGGTTTTTGGCTCTAAAATAATAGTGTTTAAAATATTTAGGGATTTTCTCCTAGAATCTAAAGTTGCATGAAAACTTATGGTATGGTGAAGTATGATGGTGTAAGATTGACTGTAAGAGAGGGTAAGGAAAAACAAGCAAAAATTTACTAAGACGCTGCAGAAATTTACTGAAGAAATTTTAAGACAGAAATTTGCTGTCTTAACTTATTGGATATCAATTTATAGTAACGTAGAATTGAAAATGCTGCATGTTAGAAAAAGAAGTAGTCACAAGGGGTTAGTTTGCTTGTCATAAATTCTTTAGGTTTTCATGCTGAGAAGGCTCGAGAACATGAAACTTTGGTTACCCTGGAGTAACTTGATGACTGTATACAAAGTTAACAGAGATCTTAATCTGACTTGAAGAATGCTAATGAGTGGAATATATCTTTTGCATGCTTTACTCAGACTAATAAATGCCTGATATGTGAAGTGTTCCCTCAGGTTGGCCTAGAAACAGACAGTAAGGAAGATGATGTTAAATCATGTGGAAGTTTGGCAGTCAACTACTGCCAACTACCGTGGCTGGCTTCTGTTCAGAGGCGTGGTGTTTTCTGCTAGCTCGTATATAGATGTATGGTTCATACTGGGGTTGCGCACGGATATCTGGAACTTAATCTGCTGTTTAACCCAGCAGCCTGAGTAGGCACGTCCTCATGGCCTCAGTAAACGGACATGAGTAAGTTGCTTTGCCTCGGACACGAACCCTAAGAATATTAAACTCGTGAAAAACAGTAAAGTAACAGTTTGTTCCTAGGATTACAACCAAAGAACCATTCCTGAAAGAGAGGTTAAATGTAGACCAAATTAGTAAAGTGTGGGGAAAACTGCTTTTTKGATAATTGTAGTGGGGTTCTGCTGGGCAAGCTGTACTTGAACGCACATTTGACATGCATGTGTCGTTATTTCTTGTAATATTGAGCTTTGATGACATGGGACCTTTCTTAAATAATAATAAAAAAACTGAATGTGAGACAATGTGCAAAATATATTTTTGTTTACCGACACAGATGGGGAGATAACAGTTTCTTTGTTTTATAGGGATGAAATCTGACCTTATATGCTTTTTTCTTTAGTTAAATAATGTCACACTTAATCAATTATGTAACCTTATACTCTGTTTTAAAGGTGGAAGAGGTCAGATAAAACAGAAAAAGAAGACTGTACCACAGAAAGTTACAATAGCTAAAATTCCTCGAGCAAAGAAAAAATATGTCACAAGAGTATGTGGCCTTGCAACGTTTGGTGAGTTGACTTTTGTTAYGTGGTTTTTGTTGGGTTTAGATGCGCTTGCCTTTAACCTCATATTTCTTCTGATTGTGTTACACCGAGTGATCTGCTTCCATCTGTGTGAGGTGAGAGTCCCAAGGTGCTTTTAGCAGTTCCAAAGCATGCCAAAGGTACACTGACTTCCCTCAGTGRTAAATTATTAAAGTCCTTATTTCCATGGTGTTTGCAAACAAATAGGGTTGAGGGTTTTTTTTTTGAAACAGGGCTTCCCATAGCAGTCCACTTGTTAGACTTCATAGTAGTCTATTGTCTTTAATTAGAAACATGTTTATTTTCAAAAAGTTTTTTATTTCCATCAAACCTGTAAATATGTTATTGACAATTAATTTTACCTATCCCTGARATTAAGTAAGGCTTTAACTGCCTTTCTAGTAAGGCAGTCAGATTATTACCAAARTACACTAACAATGCTGTCCTGCATAGCTTTGGTTCAGCTGCAAACAGCCACTTGGTGTTTATAACATCTCACTTCACACATTGATCACGAATTCTGTTAAAAAGGTAAGTTTTAACCTTGGTTGTATTAACAAGATATGTTGCATATTTCCTGCATGAGAGTATTGTCCGTTTTCTTGAGGGATCAGTAATATGCAGTAGCTTGATCTGAACTGGATATGTATCTTGGTGCTGGAAGCCAATCTCAGAAATTGTTGGGACATGTTTCTGAAAAGAACATCCTGAAGCACTTCTTCCATAGTTATTGAACAAGTTTTTCCATAGTACTTTTTAAACTGCTTGGCATGTGCTTTTCTGGTGAGTGTGTGTAGCGTAGACCTGTGTAAGCAGAATGTGTAGAGGACATTCAGTGATTTTTACCTTTTGCTATTTTTACCTTGAAGAGTTTGCTAGATTTGTAGTCAGTTGTTTTGTATGTAAACAACAGACTTTTGCTTTCAATGGAAATTGTAGCAAAGCATTAACTGTAAACTGCCACTAGTTTTTCAACAGTTAAAACAAGATTTTGGTTTTAAACTTGAGAAAATACTTTTATGACAATGACTGTACTTAAACTGTCTATTTTCCCATCAACAGAAATTGATCTTAAGGAAGCACAAAGGTTTTTTGCTCAGAAATTTTCCTGCGGTGCCTCAGTAACAGGAGAAGACGAAATCATCATTCAGGGGGATTTTACAGATGACATTATCGATGTAATCCAGGAGAAGTGGCCTGAGGTAATAAACCCTTTCTTCTGTCAGAACTCTAGTTTTTCATAATAGCCTGTGACTTTCCAGTGATTTTGAAAGAGTTTCATCTTTGGCAGGASGTATTATTGTGCAAAAATAAAAGACCAGTTGTTGCAGTCCCACCTGTGAATGACGAGGTTAAGGAGTGATTAAATTTGAAGTCAAATGTTGCTTCCATTGTCCAAGAGACATTAACTCCCTAAACATGTAGTGCTGTTATTGTGAATACTACAGTGAGGAAGGCATGTCTGARTAAGTCCAGCTCTCAAGTATCTGTGGCTTCTTTGTGACCATTTCTTAACAGTGAATGCCTAAGTATTCTTGCATTGCCATCCTATTKTTTAAAATCTCTTAAAATATTGCAAAATTTAACAAACAAACAAACAAACCACACCAAAAACCCAAACAAACAAACAAACACAAACCACCACCACCCCCGCCCAGAAACTGAAACCACACACTTGTGCTTCAGAAGAAGAGATTAGTTAATTTTGGGTTGGACTGAAATGTCGATGGTTGAGAGGTTTGRTTGCGCTGCTGTAATCACAAGTGCTTTCTTTGACTCTCCCTTGTTCTGGTATTTCCTGATTGTGTTCTTTCTGAAATAACTCTGTAGGCCTGTCTTTATTCAGAGCCCCATAGGCTCGGCTGTGTCCTATAGGCACATGTCACTCGTGTAGAATTTGCAGTAGGGAATCTTGGATGGTGCTGTGTGCTTCTCCCACACTTCATTACATGTAGAGTGGTGAATATTGAGTGAGACATCTAAGAAGAAAATGTTGTTAATATGCTGTGTTTTGGCCTTTTTCTTTTCCTAGGTGGATGATGATAGYATTGAAGATCTTGGAGAAGTCAAGAAGTGATAGTGAAAGAATACCTTTATTTAATTATATGGTTATAAATGATGTAGCCAAAGTGAGGCTTCTAAATCCATTTGCTCTGCAGTGAAACTGTGGAGAACCCGTATCCTTGGCATTTTCACTGTTCTGTATAGGCTGCTTTGTTTTTTTGTTGTGATATTTGCCAAAGTTAAATTGGGGTTCTATCATGCTTACGCATGAAGTAGATTTAAATAAAATTACTGTTCCTCACTGAATACAGTTTCTGTTTTCTTTACAGTTACTTTCCTCTAACAATCTTACAGGAAAATAATGTCATTAAAAGCTCGTTTTTCATCTGCTGTCCTTTCTGCTGAACTTAAGTGAATAAGGCATGTGGCTAATGTACAGAAACTTGTCCCTCTGATTTACCTGCATAAAATCTTGGAAATCAGAATGGGGCAAACATTCTAAAGGTTTGTTAACAATTAAAGGCACATGAATCCTGAAGTGGTCAGGCAGTTGGACTAGATGATCGTTGTAGGTCCCTTCCAACTGAACTATTTTATTCCGTTAAGTCGAAACACTGAGAAACATGTGAATATATCTGAAACGTTTAGCCTATTTTCATAATTCCAAATGATCTCCTAACCCTGCCGGTGAGGCAATTTTAGTGGCTTTATGCTTTTAGCATACTGCTAGTTCAAGAATGGTRGTGATTAACACAACTTTGTAGTGACCACTGTTTGTTTCCACAAACTGCCTTCAGGCAGCCGGTGAGGTGGGGGCCGGCTCTGCTGCTGCTCTCCGTCCTCCCGCAGCCAGCCTCCAGCATCCGCCTGCTGCTTCCTATGTCACCGCTCGTTTCGTTAACGTTAAATGCTCCCTGGCGGCAGAGTCCTGGAATTGACGTTCTTCTGTCACTGTAAAACCTAGATGAGGTCAAACCCAAGGGGGTGACGCATCGTACACCCTGTCCTCTATCGGTAAAGTTCCTTTTTTCTGTGRTTTTTATAAGCTGATTGGTTTGAGAATGATGTATCTACTGTGATAACTCTGCTGCTGTAGGTGTTCCATTTAAAAGCCGAGCAGGGTGGTTACCTCCATCCTGTAAGATCCGGTCGGGTTCTTACTCCTCTCCTATTAACAAACAACATTATTAATTCTCCCGTTTTTCCAGGCAGCTTCACCCCGCCGGCGGAGCGCGGCCGCCGGCGGAGCGCGGCCTCCGGCGGCCGCGGGACTCGAACCCGCGGGCTCTCCTCTGCGGGGGGGGCGGAGCCTCCGCCTAACCGCCGCCCGAGGCGGGCACTCAACGGCGGGCGGGGGCGGGGGCGCGGGTGGGTTTGGCGGGGGGCGCGGGGTGACGGGCGGGAGCGGCGGGGCTGGGGGGAGGGGGAGGCCGCGGGAGGCGGGGGGGCGGCCCCGCCGTGCGGGCGGGCATGGGGCACCCGCAGGCCTGCCCCGGGAGCGGTCGGCGGAGTGGGGCCGCTCGCCCGGGCTGGTGGCACCTCAGGGCCCTCCTCAGGCCTCGGCGCCCGTGGGAGGCCGCAGGGCCGAGCCCGCACCTCGGTCACTTCCCCGTTTGTCGTTCCTGCAGGCTTGGCGGGTCGGGAGGAGTCTCGGTGTGGTGCTTAAACCAGAGGCAGCCTCCATGCTGAACGTTACAGGCGTAAATAGTTACCAGTGTCCGCCAATGCCTGGTAGCGCTCTGGTCCCCACTCCGTTATGAGTTCRTCACTGCCGCCTTCTGCTTCGCCTCAGGTAAAAAAATGAAAGTACAGCTAACAATCGGAGCGCTCTATTTTTAAYATGAAATTACTCATTGTACCGCTGATGGTTTCAGTCAGGGACCACAGGTGGTACCACAAGCATGAGGAACTTTTTGGAATGGTCTCAGTTTATAATATAAAAATAGTTTAACTTAAATTGAAAACTCGAGTTTATTACCAGAGAATTTGTTCTTGCTTCTTTATGTTGAAATGCATTCTGTGTGTTACCTTTTACAGAAACTTAGCCCAAGTCTTGAGAACAGCACCATTGAGAAACAGAGGCAAGAACTCCGCCTTTTAATTACAGAACTGAAAGATCGTGATAAGGAACTCAATGACATGGTTGCAGTGCATCAGAGGCAGCTTCTAGCCTGGGAAGATGATAGGCAAAAAATACTGACTTTAGCAGAACGATGCAACTTATTAAACAGTAAGTATTGTGTGTATAAAGAATAAGACCCTGGTCTTTTAAGTACGTTCAGGTGCTTAAACCCTTCAGTAACAGATATAAGGAACCATTTCCTACCCTTCAAGCTTAAATTTGGTTGTCGTCTTTCTGAGATCAAAACTTCCATGATGGTACTAAGGTGATCTGATCTTGAAGGGGATATGATAATCAGATAGCTCTTTCTCATTTGAATACGTAAATTGCTTCTGTGGACTCTTCAAAAAAAAAAAAAAMCCACACATGGTGAAATRAATGTGGGGAAGAGAACAATTTGCAAACACGCTGGTGTACAGCAGAGTCCTGTGCCCCGAGGTTCTGCTGCACAGCTCTGACATCATCCGCAAGCCACCCGGCTAATCACCTGGCAGCTCTGAACAGTCTTGTTCGGCAGCCATAGTACAGAGGTCACCACAGAGTTCGTATTCCATCTGACCTGGGTAGCTAGGGAATCCTGCTTCTGAGTATGCAATGCGAGCATCCATTTCTGAATCGCATGGTTCTGAAACACTGGATTAAATTATTTCTGAGATTTAAAAAATTGCATGACAGTATCTGAGCTGTTTTCTCACAGATACCTCATGTTTCTTTTCAGATGAGCTGAACAAGAGAAATGAAATTATAAAATCACTGACCAAAAGGTTAAAGTTCTTAGAATCTCAGCAGAATGACAGTAAGACAACATTTGAAAATASACAACAGAAGTTTAAAGAGCTGTCTCAAAGAGTTACAGATGCAACTGTTCACTGTCAGGCTCTGGAGGTAGGAGTTGAGTAATGGTCTGATTTTGCAGTCCRTGCGTGTACAGAATGCCCGTGGCATTTGTGAGTTTCATTAGTGAATATGTATTTCATACTAAGGCTCTTGAGTTGCATTTGTCTTTTAGTGCAGTACTGTTAGATTAAGTAATAGCTCTGATTTGTTGGGGGAAAAAAAGGGGGCAAAAAAAGCTTTCCTAAGCTAGGATTTGGAGTTTGCTGTTTGTTTGCTTAGTTTTGGGGAAYGCTGCTCAGAACCAACTTGCCTTCAAAGATGTCAGGCGCTGTGATCGCAAAAGGCAGTGTTGGCCCCTGGAGCAGTACTGATGCTTGCTTGGGAAGTTCCAGAAAGTTTTATTTACAGCTTTGATTACTATGATGAACTGTAACATTCTGAAAACGGTTTAAGGATATGAAAATAATTGGTATTTGAGGATTCTAGATTTTTTTTAAAGTGATTTGGCAATGATGTGTTTATTGGGATAATTTTTTCCCTTGTATGCAATAAAGTAAAGCAGTATTGTGCGGTTTCATCTGTCTAATCAGCTTGACTGAAGGCATGCAGGATATTAAGATCCTTGGTTGCAAGCAAGTTTCGTTGTAATGAATTGGGGAACAATTTTTATTCCAGTCCTCTTTTTTTCTGGATCCGCACAGCTTGCTTAGAATCCCACATTGCCATTCATGATGTTTAAATAAAGTTGTGCACACTTTTACTGGAAAATAGTAACTTTGACTCATTGGAGGAGTAGCTGACACTCTTATTTCTGTTCACTAGGAGAAAAATCAAAGTCTCCACTGCTCAGTTTTGGAACTGTCTGCTAAAACAGGCCAGCTGCAAGCGAGAGAACAGGAGCTACTTACTATGCTTAAGCTGAAGGTAACATCTGTCGTCTCCTCAGGCACTAAATGTGGTCAAATGGCAGTGCAGTTATTGGTGACTGTGCCGCAGTGGTTTAGTCACTGTTGATCTCACTGCTCTTCAATTCTTAGGCTTGTTTGAGAAGGGAAAAGTGGTCAGCAAACAATAAACTGGTTTATTTTCATAAACAAGCTTGTTTCCTGGCTTTGATTTATTTATTTATTTTCKCAAGAGCTCAGAAGAAAATCTGTGAAGTAGCTGTAACTACAGCAGTAAGATGTACTGTTGTTTTGTCAAAATCCATAGATGAAGATAAAACAATCCAGAATACATTCTATTTCGTATTTCAGGATGAGGCTATACTTGAAACAACTGACCACATTACCGAGTTTACATGTAAATTCAGAAAGCTGGAAAGTGCGTTGCGTGCAGCAAAGACAGAGGAATTCAGTCTCAACAAAGAAAAGCAAGACCTCAAACTGAGACTGAAAGAACTAATACTTGAAACAAATAAGCTGAAAGGTAAATGTTTATACTGGGCACCTAATTTAGTGTAGATTAGCATGATTCCTTTTCGTTCTGGGAAATAACTGCGTTTTGTTTTAAAGATGACCTCTGTGAAAAGAWGAAAGAAAATAATAAGCAGCAGGAAGAAATCACTCACCTCAAACAAGAAAATGGCTACTTGAGGAATGAGCTCACACTTATTGGTAAGTATGGGCAGTTGGCTTTTCATGCCTTAGCTTTCAACAGCTCAGAGACTTCTAGACAACAACAGTTCACTAATATCTGTGAAGGAGGCAGCTTCTTACCTACCTTTCTTGCAGTTTAATAAAGGTATATGCCTYTGTGTGTCATTCTTCTATGAAAGCAATAGCTAGGGCTTTTGCAGGGACAGTTTATAAAATCTTGTAAAAGCACAAAGTTCATCAATATGATTACGCATGGAGGAATAAATGGTTCAGAGCATTCTCTCTTGAAAATTTTTGAGACTTTCATGTCTCCTGTGGTATTAATACAATAGATGGGGGTGGCATTCTTCCTTCTGACATAGGTTGCATATGAAATGGTGACCAACTGAAAAGAAGCCACATGAAAAAYCTAAAGCTTAGGCCCTGTGAAATTACCAGCCCATCCACTCCTTCTGGTGTTTGTATGGAAGCAGTATGTTTACAAATTCACTTTTTCTCTTGCTTTTCTTTAACTGATGGTTTTGGCTTAGACTGGTTTACTATGCAGGACTTGGTAAACTGCAGCTTGCTATCTGTTGATGTCTTCGCTTTGGTTTTGGGTACAGAGKAACTCTTCTGTGCTGCAGTGGATAAGAAAGGCAGGCTGTGGGTTGCTGCAGTATTCTTACAGACAAGCAATATATACCTTGAAAGATTAGGTGACCAAAGATGTCCTCTGCTGTGAGATGATTTACTTGCCTATCACTTTTTATCTGCAATTACTTTTGCCAAATAGTGATCCCATGTCTCATTGTTTTAAAAACAATAGTAATGGGAAGAATTTCCCAGCACTTCCATGTACAAGGCATGAATGAGAATTAATTACTGAATTTCCTTTCCATGGAAGAATGTTAACATGAAAAAGTAAAATAAATCAGTCAGTGAAGCAGAATATTGCTGCTAGTAAAATAAAGCTAGGTGCTGGTGAAAAGTCCGAGGAAAATACTTGATCTGCTTAGTTGTCTTACTTTTTTTGTGCTCTTTTTATTTGGAGGGGAAACAGATCCTGTTGATATTAAGAAAATGCTTTTGTTTTGGTTAGGTACCTGTTTCTATTGCTACAGGCATACGCCTTAACAAATGTACTTGCTTTGTGTCTATTCACTTTAAGTAAGTAAAAAATTGTATATGTTTTGAAACAGTTGAGAAAGCAAAGAGAAAGGATCAACTTCTTCAGTTTGCCAAGTCTAAGCAAGCGCGGACTGATGCAGAACTATCAAGTTTGCGACAGGTACAAACCTAATTGTGTTTCTACTCTGAGATTATGAAGGCATTTTTCAATAACATCAGATCTGCATGGAACAGTATAAAAAAGTTAGATCTTAGAATGTTGGGTTTTTTTTTTTGTTAAAATTAAAAACCCATGGTACAAATCCTTGTATTTACAWGTGCTTTTAGCCTTTTTTGTATAATTGTATTTACTGGGTCCTACAATGAGTAAATACCACCCTCATAAGAACAAAGTGGGGCACCCTGTTAAGATAAGTTTGTCGGTGTGTGTGTATAACCAGAGCGCGCTAGGCTCGAGAAGTCACGTGAAGGGCAGCGGGAGTGGGGCTGCCTCGTGCTGCCTCGAACACGCGCCCAAGGTGAACTCACGCAGCGTAAAGGGGCATGGTGTGCTGAAGGATCTGTTTTTCAAGAGACTTACACCCAGTGTTTTCACCTGCACTCATTTCAGGTTCTCAAGGCATGTTCCATTTTTTTTTAATTGCAAATAATTCATCAATATGTTATCTTCTACATTAGCTTTACAAAAAATCTTCTGCAGTGAAAGCCAAATACCATGATAATCATTCATGTCCTGTAATTCTGCATAACTTTGAACAATATAATAACAAAATGTATTAAATATCAAATAACAGTAATGATATTGTGTTTATGATTCAATGTGGTTCCATCTTAGAACAACACTCCAATCTTCTAATAGAAATACTGTTCATTGCTGCAAAACATTATTTTCCTAAATACATGCAAGATGGCCCCTTAGATTTGTAAGGCTTTGACAATAGTTTGACTGCAGGTATCGGTTTATAAAAGTCTTTTGAGGATATTTTTGGAAGACAAGCAATGTGTTAGTATCTGATGACAACGTTCCTGCACTCCAGATTTTCACTAATGCGCGTTACTATCTTTAAACAGATCTATGTAAAACAGCAGCGTGACTTGCAATTTCTTCATGTCAATTTGGAGAGCTCTCAGGAATTAAGGCAAAAGCATGAAAAGGCGGCACATGAAAGGAGGTAAAGTAAATCTCTTTCTCTCTCTCTCTCTCTTTTTTTTTTTTTTTTTTTTTAGTAGTTTACTCTCAGAGAGAGACTTCACTGTTCAGCCACAACGAACATCCTAAAAGAGATGTGTGCTGTGTCAAGATGGCTTTGCTGGGCTCAACCACAAGCATCCAGTGAAGTTGTCGGATACCTTTTTTAACTCGGTCAGGACGCACCATGAGTATCAGTCACAGAATAAAGCGTTGTGTGCAGGCCAGACAGTTAATGATTTTTTTAAAAAATGGAATAGTCCGGAGCTAGGGGTATTAGTCTGGCCCACTATTGCTTTTGTTTAAAAATCAGAATTTATTTTGCTTTCAGAYTAGGAAATTGGTGTAAACCCTGGAGATTCAGGCAGAATCACCACACTATATAAACCATGAAGGAACTCTCAGACTGATTTTGGAAAGTAACAGCCAAATCCGGGCAGACTTCTRTCGGGTTTTGGCAGGATACAGCTGCCTGTTGGTATATGATCTACCGCAGAACCATGGCTACAGCCTCTGGTTAATGTATAGCTTTAACTTTGAGTACAGTTATGTATGGTCTTTAAATGCATCATTTCTGACTGTTTTCTTTATCGTGCCATTGTAGCATAGGTATGGCATTCTCTGCCCCTGAAAGTAGCAGCGAGACAGACACGGTTAGGACTGAGGGCACCCCTGGAATATGCGAGGAGTGTGGAACTGCACAAGTTCCAAAAAGTAGGGCAAAAACCACCTCTGAGATGTGTGAAGTAGATAATAGGCTGTTACTGAATGCATCAGACTTGGAGGAAACTACCTCAGCGTACTTAAACCGGTGTCAAAAAGTTGTGAAAGTCTTTGCTGTCCTTACGGAAGAAGAAGAAAAGCAGGATGTTGCATCAATTTCTGATGAGCTAGGCAGCAAAGTATTTTGTGAGGCAAACAACACAAGGCCATTAAGAAACAAGGAAATTTCTGAGAACAGAGTGGAAAGCAGAGACCAACAAACCTTTGAGTCACCTTTACCTGAATATGAACATTGGCTTAACGTCGGTTCTTGTGTAGATTCGCAAAGTACTTTGGTCCAGAACACCGTCACATCTGACAAAACTGATAATGAAARTAAGACCTGGGAAGAGAGAACTGGAATTCTGTTTGGCCAAAAAAGCAGAGAGACTCCTGTTGCAATTCACAAGTCTGAATCTGATTCCTGTAGTAATAACTTCATCATAAAAAAAGATGCATGGTGGAAGCCAGTGTCAGATCCAGAATGGTTGAAGATTTTCAAACCCATGAAAGGAGGTGGAAGTATGTGGCATGGAAAAGATGGCAACTGTCACAAGACTGCACAGGAGATGAAATGTGCCAGCTCAAAAAGGTTATGTACTTGTTACATTTAMGAAATAGATAGGTACAGGCTGGAGTTGCATAGAAACTTGGGTGTACAAGCTCTCAATAATTTGTATCATCTTAAGTGATGTTTAAAGTAACTGCTGTTTTAAAATTAGTCTACCCACTTGAAAAGTAGTAAATTTAAATAAGTTAAAATAGCTCTAAGGTATCATGATTCTGTCTTTATGCATTTATTTTTTCACATCTCTCATCCCCAAGGGCTGCGTGGGTAGGAGAAGCTGCAATACCAGATAACTTGCCAAATAAACTCATTGAGGAAAATGCAGATTTAAAAAATCATCTGATTTTTTGAAATCCCAGATGTTGCTTGTAAATCTGGTGGGTAAAATATGTTCTGACCAGAATGGGACTTCTGCAGTGATGTTTCTGTAAGGCAAGAAACAAACCTAGATTTTGTGTGATGCTTTAGCGACTGTGTTATTTCTGTTGCCCAGCCACCGTGTGATTTCTCAAGAATGTAGGACGCGGCTCTTCCGCACAGGCTGCTTTCCTCACTCAGGGCAAGAAAATGAGATGGCAGGATTTAAAGGACAGCAATCTGTCCACTCTCCAGTGCGTCTTTGTTCATGGGACTCGATCCCTGTGTTTATACTGGGGGAGGAGGAAAGGACGTGTGGTTGGGGATAAGCAGAATGAGGTTTCTAATGCTGAGAAGTATTGGAAAAATACTCACGTGTCTTTGTGGTATTGGAAGGTATCTGAGATATAAATGCTGCTTCACATTTATAGAAGTGGTTTTATGCCTGCACAAGCAAGGGCATTCAGAGCTGTGACTTTCTGTGGATTTGTTGTGTTGGTTCCTCTATTTCCTTTCAAAAAATTGACTGACTTACCAGCTCTATTTTAGAAGGATTTCTAAAGTTTTACAGAGAAGTCATAGCTGCCTTTTAGACAGAGAAGAGAAGGAGGAGTAGCTTTTCAGCTGGTTGTTTGACAAGTACAGTAAATTGAACAGCTGTTAAAACCTGCTAAGAATTTTAGCCAGCAAGTCTGCCCAACATCCAAACAAATTAATGTTATGGAATGGAAATATCTGATGTACGGATGCTTTCATTCTGCGTTTCTTTTAAAACAAAAATATGATAGAAATTATTACTGTAGTAAGACAGACCTGTTCAGAAACAAGGTGAATGGGCAGCCATTGAAAAAGAATGCTGTCCTGGCACATTCCCACACAGCTTAGCTGAGCTTCACGCTCTGTGTGGACTCTTTCTAGTTTCCACTGTCCACAAATCATTAAAAAGACTCCATTGCCCTTATGTCTACCCTGACCTTTCTTATCTACTCCCCCAGCAGCATGAATGAGACACTGCCATCCCTCCAAATCTCTTTTGAGGCTGAATCATGAAAACTGCTTTCACTTTTTGTCTTGACCTTAAGGGGATTTTAGGGGAGAAGGAACAAATTCAACCTTGGCAATGCAGATAGAGCAGATATCCTTCAGTAAGGGAGGGCTGCTCTACCCATTTGGGATTTGCTGCTGAGCTATCAAGTTTTCTTGATGCCCACATTTGGTCCCAGGAGCCCTGCTAACTGGGGATGGATCGACTCGGTGCAAATCCCAGACTGTCTGCTTTCCAGCCTCTGCTGACTCTGATTTGCCACCAAATAAATTCTCGCCCCATAAATGGGAGGAAGGCAGTAGTAGTGCAGTCTTCAGTGTGGGCTTCTTGTTAAGGCATTAATGACAGAGACCAAACACAACATTCCTTGTGGGACTTGGATCTGGATCCTCCAGTTTTCCATTGCTGGCTTCGTAGTGCTGATGATGTATTTTGTGTGAAGGGAAGGGTGCTGGCACCTCCCTGTCGGCCCAGCAAATATTTTTGACATGAGTTCTTGAATTCTGGAACAGCCAACAAGAAGGCTATTAACGCAGTCAAATACCTTATCCAACTGCAAGAGTGATTGTGAARTACTGTAGTGCAGGAATCTCTGTGTGCTCTGACTTAGTGACTTCATTTATGTTGGACCAACATTTGCTGCCTTTGGATTTTTGTCTCAGTTCTGGTTTTAAAGATGGAGCRTCAGCAGTTGCTTGTTCAGTGTGTTCCTGCTGGACTAAGCCACCAGTTCCTTGAGCCATCTCCCTGCCTCAAAGTCAAACCTGTTTTCCCCCCTCCTGCCAACCTGTGYATCCTTCAAAACTGGCTGTGCTCATCGCATTTCCTCACGTCCCCTGCTTCTAGGCTGTTACAGCTTGTTCCCTCCCATCTCTCCAGAGCCTTGCCTTGTCAGAAGCTCACAAACGTGAGCTCTTCTCTCTTAAAAGCCKTTTGTATCCCAGTGTGTCACAAGAGAAGCGAAATGAGACACAGCAGACAGTTCTGAGCCGGCATCTCTCACAAGGGCTTTTTCTTAGATTGAATGTCATTTAAAAATAAACCTTTTTGTAACAGTCTTGCCAGGTATGGAAAGTGTTGTATCTAAAGAATATTTCATGAAATGTTGTAAATTTGAAGACACTATTTTCTTTAAAATATACGTATTTTGTAATTATTTACCCGATCAGGGCTAGCGCTCTGCTTCTGTTTTATTCAGAAGTGTGATGAATACAGAAATGTTTTATTTGGGGAGATGGTTGCTATTATGTTTATTGTTTAAAAACTGTATGAATTGGAAATTAGCAGTTGAAAATGAAATTCACTGCATAGCTTGTAACTGCTAGCAGAAAACAGGGCGCGTCTTTGTACGAGCCGCAGACAGCATCAGTGCTGTGTTTTCACACAGGGGACAGGTGATTCCCAGGGAAGAGGGCTTAGTTRGGGTGATCAAGATAGTTTCTAATATGCTACAGCTTTTATTAGTTCTAGTCTTAATTTGTGATTAATTGGTGCTGGAGCTGAGTGAGGGATTTGGTATATTTTGATAAAATTGTGATTTAAGGAATTGAAATTGAGAACTGTTTTTCTCTAGGGTAGGCTGTAATAAAKTTAACTTTTAGTGTGGGAAAGGTGTGAGAGAAAAGTGTCAATCATTTGATGTGCATATTAAGAGCTAAAGACTTTTTGTATTAGGACAAGCTTGGGATGGCTGTGAGTCATTGTTCGGACAGTAATAATGTGCAGGGTGTGATTTATTGCTTTAACTGTCGTTTAAATTGCTTTTCAGATATTCCTAAATACACTTAGATATACCCAGTGCTAAATTAATRTTTTGTTTTGCTTTAAAACCTAGGGGAAGATGTATGCCAATAGATCGTATRCTTCAACTCCACGCTGAAATGGTAGTCAGGCACCTGCGTTTTGAGTTTAATCACGGTGTGCCCGAACAGCACTTTACTGTTTGCTGCTGTATTTAAAAATAAATAAAATAAAGCCTCTTTGGGAAAGCTCTCCTGTGATCTCTGAAATGAGATGATGACTTTAAAAGGCTGTGAAATTCCCTTGAAAAGTACACCTACAAATATTCATTTGCCTACTGGTTGATTTAAAAAAAAAAAAAAAAAGGGAGTAGGGTATGAGAGAAGAAAGAGTACCAGAGTATTGGGAGGAACTAGATACTGCCTTTCGCGTGATCTTTGCAAGGTTAAATAGCACATGGTAATGTGGCTGTTCTTGAAACTGGTTGAATGTCAAACTGTTATCCTCAGAGGATGAAACTGATTTCATGAAGCTGTTGAACATGGGAACCACTCTGATGAACAGAGTAATCCCACATGCTTGATGGTTTTCTTGGCTCAGGGCCCATAATTATTTATGTTGCTCCATGATTTTCCTTTGAAAATTTAAAATAGATGGGGATACTGTTTCTGGCAATGTCTTAATTTTTTTAACAGTGAAGAAAATGTGGATCTGAATTCTTTTCACTTGGATTCTCCCTGTTTGACATCCACCCAGAAAGGAGACAGGCCTCAAAGATGTGAGAAGTTCTCTGATGAAGACTTCCCTCTGGAGATCAATAACCTTTCAGTGACTAGGCCAACAAATAGATGCTGCAGTGCTACCATGGACCAAGTCAGTATTTTATTGCAGAATGTACTTCATTAATTTTAAGGGGAATTGTGACTGATGGTAAGAAGGCAAATGTCTGTCGGCATGGAAGAGCGAGGGACTCAAATGATGAGACAGCAGGCTTAAAGCAAAGGTGGTAAAATACTTTTTCAAAATAATTCCTTGTTGTCTCAATATGTCTTGGACAGCATAAATATAAGTGAGTTTAAAAAAAAAAGACAAACTTTTGAAATGAAAGGCTTTAGGATAATGGATGCTGGCTAATTGGTAGCTCCAGTAAAGCACAATATCTGAGTACATTTGGACACAGTTATTAGAAGCTACTGAACACTGTTTCTTTCTTGTTCTGCCTGGTTTCCCCTCTTTCTCATGTCTTTGTTTATTCTCCCCTTTATCACTGAAGTGTGATGCACACTRCTGTTGTGTGCGCTACGTATACATGCGTGTGAAGGTCTGTTAAAAAGCTGACACTAGGAAAGACCTCTGTATTTATTAGAAATACCAGTATTTAGACGGAGTCTGGAGCAGTGTTATGTTGTAGTATTTTGAACTGAGACATTTCAAAATGAAAGTGATGATTCTTGGTATGTTATAATCCTTTGACATATTCCAAAAAGATCATTTCCTAACTTTGGCTCGCTTTGTCTCCTCCAGGATACCAGTTCCCCCRTAAGTAAGCTGCAGCACGCGTTGGCCGAGTCTCGACAGATGGTTGCTGATCTGGAGCTTAGCRCTCTCCTCCACGCGAGCCCTCGCAGCAGTCCAAACAGCAGCAGCATTAATACGGTATGTTACTCCCCTATGACTAGCTTTAGGTGACCGGGAAGAGTGGTTGTGAACATCCTTTCCCTTATGCTTGACTTGTGCTACGACATTATAAACAATATCCTTGTGCTTTGCTAAAGGGAAAATTCCTGCATGCCTTAGCAAGAAGTAGTTCAATTTTTTTTAYAGGATTCTTCAGGGCTCCTCAGGGTCATGACAGGTTTTATCTTTTGCGTGTGTCTAAACAGATGGAAGGAAGAAGTCATTTTGGAGCAAGCTGTAGGAGGTCTAGAAAGAAGCAAACACAAGTATGACTTACATTCAGAACTGGTTTATTAYGCTAGGTATATTTGTGGAAAGGAGAACAGTATAGGAAATAGGTGATATATAGAATAGTTTTGTATATGAATTTAAACCAGACTCTCAGCTTAAATAACTTCAGAGTTTTGTGGGTTAATAGTTTTAGCTCCTTCATAGCAGGGTCAGAGAACATCCTCAATGGTCAAAGAAAATAACCTCTATGTAGCTGTCGTGGCAATTTACTGTATGAACATGAACGCTGATGGGGAGTTTCTGTCTTGAGTATGTGGGCAATAGGGGTAATTGGAGAAGAGAGCACTTGTTTGTTTTCATAAATATCCTTAAGAATTTCCACCTCGTTTGATGAGGAGATTGTACCAATCATCATTAGAAATGAGTAAGCTTGTGCTGGTATGTATCACAAAGGGAGAAYTTAGGCTTTTGGCTTTAAAGCAGACTCCTAATGAGAAGGCTGTATGCTGAAACCTCAGCTTTCTCCTGAAAGGTATTACCTCCCTCTAAAGATGTTACGCTCCTTATATCCTTAGATGAACTTGACCAGAACAGTGTTACTGTAAGTAACAGACAAAGCAATTTTGATAACATTCAGAGCCATAAAACCTTAGCTGTGCTGGGACTGACAGAGTATAAAAGTTGTGTGCCAGCGTTTGCATAAACTGAAAGGATATTTTGTTCAGAAGTTCATCTGCAGGATTTAATTCAGCGTGAAAGACAGCAGCAGTGTAGTCTTTTGCAAAGACTGTCTTGTAGGAGGGATTCCTGAAAAGCTCTCTGCAAAACAGTGGTTGCTTGTGGCTCTTGCCCAGCCCCGTCAGCTGTCTGGCTCCTGCTTACTGGTTGGCACGTCACAGCTCAGCTAAACTGGCTGTCCTTAGTAGCGAGCGTGACTCTGCTTTATAACCTGATACTGCATTTTTGAGCTTGGAAATTGGCTTCTCATTCAGAACGGTTGCTTTAGTGGACAGAAAATAAAGCAGGCTCGTGTTTACGGGGGGGGTGGCTTCTGAACCACATTTGTAGAACTTTGATCTACTTTCAGAGTGGCTCTGGGCAAAAACTCGTCAAGCGTGTTTTACTTAATCTATGCAGGCCAACTAATCTGTCCTTAAAACCAGGTTTACCTGAGGCTGCTTAAACTGTACTTTAAAACATAATATATATCAAATCTAACCCTTAGAATTCAATCAGTAGGAATTTGTACGTGTTGGATTCTAGGCCCCGCTTGGGGGAGGGAGGAGAAGAGGGAATTAAAAAGTGTATCCTTGCTGCTCGCCAGTTTGAACCTGGCAGCTCTGTRATTTTTAGTGTCTGAGCTCTTTGATTTCCGTGTAGTGTTTTTGCATTACAATATAGACAACAGAACTTGCAGAAGCTCTTCACAGGACCCAGTTATCTGCTGCAGAAGAAAGAGATGCTAAGCTTCCATTCTTTTCTCTATGACGTTCTGTGAGTATGAAGGTGTTTTCAACTTTTTTTGTTGTTGTTGTTGATTTTTTGGTTTCCCTCTTTATAAATGCATCAGCAATATTAATACGAGTTTATGGACTTCCGAGATGACTATGGACACGGTTTAATGACGGACTTGGCAGTGTTACGTTTACGGTTGGACTCGATGATCTTAAAGGTCTTTTCCAACCTAAACGATTCTGTGATTCTRTGAGCCTGGCACAAGAGTCTAAGTGCRCTGCTCTGAATGCATTTCCAGTAAAACTCTTGTGAGTACTGTAACAGCAAACAGATATTAAGGCAGCAAGTAATTCCTTTAGTCAAATAATTAAACTTTTCTCAAGCGTGTTCCTCATCCTCTGGGCAGTCAGATCTCGCAGCTTCATTCCCGGGTACCTGCACACCGCTTATTGTAGTTAAAATCCTTCTGTGTATTACAGATAACAGGATCAAGGATATGAACATTGTTGAATAGGAGATTGGGAAGTGTTTTCCAGTGCCACAGCCAAGGGCCTTTTTAGCATATTGTKCCTGGGCTCAGAGCTCCAAAAGGAGAATGTATTGAATAGAGCTGTTCCGGAGTATAAAAAGCAGCCTTGCCCATAGCAGATTGTTTTTTCTTTTTGAATCAGGAAATTTCTCACTCTGATTATTTGTTCTGCTAATGTGAGTTGGGTGCTTGCAACAGGCACCATGTTGTCTGRTTCTGAGGACAAAAGAGTAACCAGATACGGTTAAAATACTGAACACCACCTGAGAAACTGAATGAGAACTAGCAACAACGGGGGGAAAAATTGACAAAAAAAGAAATCTTCCAGCGCTGACACAACCCAAGCGCATGTCTGCAAAGGGAAGTTACTACACGGCAGGCTGAAGTGTGAAGCTGTGTGGCACTGAATTTCTCACACTGATCAACTTCGATCCTGTGGGGAGCTGCTGCTCAGTCCTTCTCTCTCGGTATATTCCAACTGCAGTCCCTGAACTGTTTCTCCCCTGCGGAGCCAAATCYGCTGTGCCCCTGGGGGGTGGTGTTGGTTTGTAGCACCCTCATGTTCTGCTGTTTCTGCATTAAATCTGGAGACGCTAAGTCTTCTTTCAAAATAAGTTGGGTCTGCTTAGTGCACGCTAATGGGGCTCTCGTAGGAAATGGATGCTGAGTAGCTGGAATGCCGTACCTTATGCTGCTGTAATGTTRTGTTATGTACCTTACGCTAATGTAATATGTAGAGAGCTCCTCTTTTCCTAAAAAGAGCCCTAAGGTAAAAGAAGCTGGAGGTTTTATAGATCGAAGCCAGCACTGTGACTTGCATCCTGAAATTACTGATGTTAAAAAGTTTCATGAGCAAATCCCCAAAACTGCTGAGCACCGTGCTGATACAGCAAAGCGGTAAGCATACGCTTAGCCTACGGAAATAATCTCATTTGCTTCAAGTGAGAAAGAACTGGTGGAACAAACGTACCCCCAATTCACTGTAGATCCRTGACAAGAATTAGTGACTCTGCAAGTCACTGGCTGCTGCATAATTCTTATTTTCTTTGTTTATTAAAAGGCACTGAATCACTGTGATCAGTTAAATCCAAAGCAGTTTTTGCAGGGTTGATAGCAGGTCCGGAAATAACTAAACATTTGTGCAATTTCATATAGAGAAGTGATTGAATTGATTTTGGTTGGGTTTGTTTGGGTTTTTTTTAATTGCTCTGAAATCATTTGAGGGCAAATGCACTGATAAACACGAGGTTAATTTCCTAACTGGCTGACAGTGATTTAGCCATTTACATCAGTCAGTTGTTTTTCCTTTAGAGAGAGATTAGGTGGGGGAGAGTTGAAGAACAAAGGAGGAAAGCAGTGAGTAAAAGGGTATATGCAGATTTGGACGCCATAGCATGTGCCACTGCTCGTAAACTGACTCAGTGGCTGGCCGAGGGCACAGAGACCACTCCTTTTTGCAAAACAAACTGGAAAGATTTTATTTCATAACACTCCAGTGGTGTCCCTGAGCCTGTTGTCTTTCTGTGAAGTGTTTTGTTTCCCTTCCTCCTCTTTATATTTTTACCCTATGTTTTTATTGTCTGCAGTGTGAAAACTTATATAGTAAATTGACATGTATGTGGTTACTTCATATATTTTAGAGGAAATGTTCCTGCATTTTAATAAAAATCTTTAACTTTCTGCAGTGGATGAAGAAATTTCCAATATAGAATTAATTTTGAGAACTGAAGATCATCAACCCGTCAGCTACAATGGAAAGTTACCTAATTTTTTTCCATGGTTCTGTGAGTGTTTGAAAGACTCTCAAGTGGCGAAAAGATGTGACTATGTGGGAGTATATTTTATCTTGAAATAAAACATAGAATTATGCCAAGATTAACAAAACTATTTTTATAGCTGAGAGCTCAGGTTAAATATTAGCTTGTTTTTTAAGAATCTTAAGTGCGTAACTGTTATGACATAGGAACTATTTTTCTTACCTTTTTTTTTATGGTGGCTCAGAAATATTTATAGTGTATGACCCAGCCAAGCATTCTTTTTTTTTTTTGTTAGTTTATTGTTCTTGTTCTGGACTTCTTGCCATGTAGAGAGAGATGAGTAATGTTTTTAGGAAGTTCCCAATTAGTGGTGTAACCAGGAAATGCCTCCTACATTGTTGAAATTGGAGGGCTGTCACCCACAAGATGGGCAAAACAACTCTTCCCCCGTCAGGAGCTGTTTRTTCTAACAAAAGCTTCTAACAGGATCAGGTGTGTGTTGGGGCTCTGTTAGCACCGACCGGCTGCAGCCACGGATAATGTGACCGGCTTTTTAGCATTTAAACTGTTTTTATCTTTGATAATGGAACATGTCTTACCCAATAGTCACACTTTGAACTTATTTTTTAACTAAAAGGTCAAATAATAAAGGTGATACCTTTGCTTTATCTTTCTTGCCTGTTTAACACAACGTCCGACACAGGTAGTATTTAATTTACGATGGTTCTCCGGGACATAGGACACCAACTGCCAGAGACACGAGTGGGCCACCCGCTCGCCTGCGGATTGTGGGCRGTTTGGGACGCCCGTGCCAAGTCCACACGGCTGAGCGCTGCGCCAGCGTTTTCCCTGCGTGGGGGCAGCTAAGGGGTGGGAGTCTCTCGGTCTGTCCACTGCCAGGAATTAATTGCAGTGAAATGCAACACTCACACCATGGTTTCCCCTTGTTAAGTCCTTCATATAATTTTCTGTTTTCTCTTTAATTACCTAAATGACAGCCTGCTTTCCTTCGTGTACTAATGGCCTTAAAATTAGTCGACCAATTCTGATCATAGCTGCTCTCCTCCAAACTATTGCCCTCCCCGCCCGCAAGCATTACCCACAGAGGGAATCTGCTGCTCAGGTTTTTTTCAAGTTTCCGCAAGCCTTTAAAGCGCGTTTGATTCCTCTACCTGCGGAGAAACTATCCAGGCTCCATCCTCAAAATCTGCTGCTGGGGGTAGGACAAAAATTCCCCCCAAAAAGCCACTGGTAGCAATACCATGGTACCCCGAAGCTGGCCAGCMGCTGGTACCGTATGTCAAACCCTGGAGAAATTGGTGCAAGTTCCCAGCGTGAGCTGTGCTTTCCGTTTTAAATGTGTTTGGCGTTAACGGATGAAYGCACAGAAGAGCATTTAAAATGCTCTTCTGATGGCTTTAAAATCAATATAGATAACTGAGCTCAAGCGATGCAAACGAGGATTCGCAGAGCCCTAGGGTTTTGTGTTGGGGCTGCCCTGGATTTGTGGAATGGGAAGAAGGGGAATATTGGGGTTAATTTGTTCAGGCGCTAAGTGACTTACAAATGAACTGCATTACCTGCTGTGCTCTGAGGCTGGTATCGGAACTSAGGCAGCATCAAACTCGGCTGCCTTATTTCTGGAAGCATTACAAATACTCCAGGGAGGGCCTTTGCTATTGTATTCTCGTATTGAATTATTATTAAAGAAAACAAAGCTGCTCTTGAGCCTTGGCCTGCTTTCCGCAGGGTCGGATGTGCTCTCTGCTGCTTGACTTTTCTGACTGAGGAGCCGTTAGTAGCGAAGCTCCGAGTCTCTTAAATGCGTCGTGTGTGTGTTTGCAGGGTTTATTTAGAGGAAGATGACGAAGGAGCCTGTTGTGCCATTGGAAACGGGGTGTAGACTAGGAAATGGGAAAGTACGGTGGAGCGGGAGGATGAGCGCCCCGTCACCTTCCCTGCACCGTGGCGGGCGCTTCGGGAGTTAGGGAAGAGCCTCGGCGCCTTCTGCCCCGCGGGGGGAAGCGGGGCGGGGGGGGCTCGGCCGCCGCCGGACGTTTCTCCCGGCTCCCTGCCGCGCTGC